>WFMF01000009.1:488108-739622 GCA_011033025.1 Beroe forskalii | reverse complement strand
CTATGATTTGCTTTCCATGAAGAATGCCTTTTATTACTATTTAGCTGCGTCCCATGATTGTTTTTCTACTTCCCTATTTCCTCTGCTTACTTACTTCAAGTTTGCTACTATTCTATTACATTTACGTACTTAATACTGTTCTTTATTTACTGTCTTGGTGAATGAGTACAAATTAAAGTAAGTTTTAACACATTAAATGGGATGTTTACTTAATTACCTATATGTTTATCTATAATTTTTGTTTTCCATTAACTCTTTTCATTGAACTGGGAGTTTTTTATTAGTTTGGTTACGGTTCGGGGTACATATGGAATGGTTTCACCTTCTATATGTGCGGCCTCCGGGGTGTAGGTTTCTTTGGGCTTGGAGGCCGAAAAATCGTGTGTGGTACACTTGTGCTGCACAATCACCCTGCCCAACTGATGACCCATGTTAGCCCTAGAGCACTAACGTTCACTTTCAGGCCTTAAATTATTAAAAATCATAGAACTTTTAAGCATGAATTACTGAATGATATTACATAAATACATATGATTTAACCTTGCATGGTTACACGTATAATCCGTTCATTTTATATTGCTTTTGTAACCCTGAGATATGGATTGATCGGACTACAGCACTCTGTACTGTAGTTCATAGATTAAAATAGGTTCAGCCTGACTCATAACCCCGGAAAATCCAAGATAGGGTCGGAAACGACACATAACATAGTTATAGGGTCTGACCTGACCCTATAATATAGAAATACCCTCGATGTATATGGTAGCAAATAAGGGCTTATGAGCCATAATATGTTAGCTATACTTTCATAGCCCCCAAATTATAAAAAATCTCTTACATTAACAAACACTTTATTAATAGCCTTTGAAAATCACCGAAAGGTGCACTACTGCACTGCGACGAGAAATAACTAATTTTTGGTTAATCATATTATAGTAGTCTCAGCGGAAATTTTATTTCTGGGTACTTTTCATATCAGAATGGCACGAGTGGTAAGGGTAGACTAGAAAAGAGAGTTTTATGGTTTTGAACGATAGGACTGAATAAGCTACTGATCACATTATAACAACGTTTATATATCCAAGCCGTGACGCTCTCATTTTAAAACCTCCATCTCTGCAAATAATCAGATTAGCCTCTCAACTACTCCCAAATTATCAGGCGAGTTTACTTTTAAACCTGGTAATTGTGGTGAAATCTGCCTAGTATTTACAGATTACGGCATCAATTATCCATCCCAATACCTAACATACGCGGGCGAGCCAACGCAAGCTCCCGCTTGCTTCAAACAAATACATCCAATTAAAAATCTCCATCCAAAATGCAAAACCTTCATCCCTAATGCTACGGCATAATATCATAATATGCCCCATTTCAATATCCTAAAAATTACCCAAAATATTCCAAAAACTTATTCTAAATTCTAAAAATATTCAAAAAATTTCACACTTAAAGCCTTGACTTCTATAATCATTCACGTCAAAACTGTAAACAAAAATATAATCTGAAAAACATAATACATTATCTATCTGAAAGCAACCATAAAAAGATGAAAACCCTACGCCACGGCTTCTCAAATTCATGTACAAAAACTGACCATTTTCCAATTTTCGATCAATAAATATTGGGCGATTAGCGCACGTTATGAATCACTATTTGTGGCGATTAGCGCACGTTTCAATCAAGGAGTTGTCCGTGGTGATTAGCACGCGTGTCCCCTCCACTTCTCCAACGTTGGATCCATCTCTCAATTCAGAAGAGAGTGGCAGGCAGGATGCACGTCCGGTAGAGTAACCGGCATTCAACTGCTCAACTGAGCATTCACTGCTTTCATCCGGCGCTTCAAACGGCACTTAAATGGTAGCCTAGTGACACCTTGTACCTGCACACATGTGGGTTGTGGACACGCAATCTCACAATAATAGAAACACCTAATAACAGGATTTTGGTCATGGGCTGTGTAAGTCAATTTTAATTCGGATCAGGGAACCAGCAGAGCTTTCCTAACTCTGCACTATACGTCAGCATAATATAGAACATCACTGACGTCACAAAATACTATCACAAACTACCTTTACTTTCTGACCATGTCATCATTTTATCACAGACTATCACAGAGGCCTAGTTTAAACGTAACATCCTGAGGGATGTAGCAACTGTATAATCTTCAAACTGTCCATGACTGTTTGTCTTACTTACTGATCCGATGGAATTCTAATCAATCCATATCAATATCATGACTTATTTACACTAATACTATGAACAGCCTCTAGTTATAGCCCATGACCATCATACAATCTACAAGTACACGTAAGTTATGGCACGTGCTGGTATGGTACCCTCTGAGTCCTATTTCGTGAAGGGTAGCGTCTTGGGGCGGGAGCAGGTGGATCATTATGGATTTCTACGAGGTCTTCTTCGCTATCAGAATCCCTGTGAGGCCTGGAAGTATTTTGGTCAGTGGCGTTCTGATCCCGTGGGCCTTCATTACCGACATTTTCACTTGGGGGCGCTGCTGCCTTCATAAGTTCCATGTGCACAATGTCGAACTTTTCATTAGACAGTTTAATTTTGTATGTATGGGAAGTAACTTTCTCGACAATTTCATACGGACCCTTCCAATGGTCATAGAACTTCCTACTCTCACAGCCTTTCGGGGCTGGTTTCCACACATAAGCAAATTCGCCAACTATAAAATTTTGCACGTGCAGTTCTGTATCATGATAATTTTTGGACGAAATTTGTTTGCTTTTTAAGGTGCTGTTTGCAGTTACGTAAGCCTTTTGAAGAGTATGATACAGATTGTAAGCTGCCTCAGAGTAGTGTTTACCGAGCATTGACTTAGGGTTTACTCCCATGATAATGTGCAAAGGAAGGCGGGGTAAGCGACCCTTATCTAGAAAGAACGGACTGAAACCCGTGGCGGAGTGTACACTTGTCCTATATGCAAATAGGACCTGATCTAAGCAGTTAAACCAGTTATGCGGATTTTCTTGACAGTACTTCCACAGCATTCCTTTAAGTGTACCTATCATACGCTCCGCAGTACCATCCGTTTGTGGCCGATATGCTATGTTGGCAGTCTTATATATCCCTAACATTTTATACAAGGCCTGCAAGATATGTGCACTGTCAACATTGGTTCCCCTATCAGAATGCAGGTGGGCCATAACACCCTGTCTGCTAACCCATACATTCAATAGTGCACGTGCAATATACTCTGCCTTGGTACTTCTCAGTGGTATACATTCTGGCCATTTGGTAAAAGAATCAATCACTACCAAGATGGACTGGTAACCATTCGTGACTGGCAATGCTTCCATAATGTCCATAAAAACCAATTCCCCGGGGTAAGTGCCAGCAAACGGCGTGATAGGTGCTTTAAGTTTCTTGGAAGATCGTCGTTTCTTAGTGCAAACGTGACATGCTGCGACGTGAAGCTTCGTTCTCAAATCCATTTTGGGGAAATAAAATGCAGTTCTAATACGCTGTAGGGTTTTCTGTGCACCTAAGTGGCCCGATTCAGGTGGGTCGTGACAAAGAGTTATTATTTCCTCTTGCAAGGATTCAGGTACACACGTTAACCATACAGGGTTTTCAGGCGTATTTTGTTCCCATGATCGTAGCAAAACTTCATTTTCTACTTTTAGGCGGTTAAATGAACTACGGTACGTTTTGAGGTCAGGATTTAAGCCAGAAGCAGTGCTAGGTGGAGCGCCCTCCACTAACCAGGACTTAACAGTGCTTATAGTGACGTCATCTTCCTGCGCCTTTTTTAATTTTATCAGTGCTGTATCCTATTTCAGGTAAGCATGGCGACTGGCCAGGTGGACTATGATTAGCAGGCGTGTAATTTGAAACTGCGGTTTCACTGGCTATGACGTGACTATCTAAGTGAGACACATTATGGATATGGGCCTGAGAGCGGTCAACCTCAGCACAAGGTGGGAGGGTGTCAATGAGGTGATCAGTGATCATGGGCAGCCTACTTAGCGCATCACTAGGGTTCTGTTTTGAGGGGCTGTGTGATATAGTGAACTCAAATTTTTGCAGGGTTTCAAACCAGCGCCACAACCTATCGTTTTTCTTGTTTTTGAACGTGTCCAAATGCAGGAGTGCCTTATTGTCCGTGATAGCATGGAACTTAGTGTTAACAAGGTAATTTTCAAATTTTTCGCAAAAATGAACCAAGCTATACAACTCCTTTTGAACAGTGGACCATTTACGTTGCGCTTCACTAAGTATAGATGAGCCATAACTAATTGGATGTAACTGGTCATCATCTCCTTTTTGGCACAGTATACTACCTATGGCATAAGAGGAAGCGTCAAAAATAAGGTAGTATTCCTTTTCAAGGTCAGGATGGGCAAGAATAGGGTTCGAGGACAGTTTCGATTTTATGGTCTGCCAGGCTGCATTCGCTTCAGGTGTCCAATCAAACGCTGCATTTTTCTTAGTCATACGTGACAGTGGTTCAACAATTTTTGCATAATCTTTGATAAACCTACGATAGAACCCTGACAGGCCCAGGAAGGATTTCACACCTTTAACATTCTTAGGTGGTGCCATTTTTTCTATCGCTTCTACCTTTTTGGGACACGTAGTTATACCATCAATGCTCAGTACATGGCCTAAGAACGTTAATTTTTCTTGGAATAATTTGCATTTTTGGGGCTTAAGTAACATTTTGCTATCTCGGATGCGTTTAAAAATTTCACGTAATCCAGCCAAGTGTTCCTGGAACGAGCGGTTTGCAGCGAGGATATCGTCTAGGAATGCTACGCATTTTGACTGCTTAATGCCGAGCAAAAGTTTTTCAATTATGGACTGGAAGAACCCGGGTGAACTAGTTAATCCCATTGGACTTTTTAAATATTGGAAGAATGCAATTCCTGGCAAGCTAGTGGCTGTGTATTCTTTTGATCGATCCGTTAAGGCCGTTTGGAAAAACCCTTTTTGGAAATCCAGCGTGGTGTACAGGTTACACCCCTTCCATAACGCGACAAGATCTTGCAAGGCCGGTACAGGGGCTGAAGTTCGTTCAATTTTTTGATTAAGTAATCTAAAATCTGTTAGCAGTCTTATAGAACCATCCTTTTTGAGTGTGACAAAAGACGGGCTGTGATAGGCAGACGTTGACGGTTCAATGATACGCAAATCCATGAGGCGTTTCACTTCCTGTTCAGCCTTGGCCTTCAATGCGAGAGGAACTGTATAATATTTGCTACGCACGGGTGTTCTATCTTTTAATACGATATCATGCACGGCAATGTCAGTGGTTCCCATGTCATCCTCGTTTTCAGCAAAAATGTTACAAAATTCAGTTATGAGGGCCTTAGCTTGCATTTTTTCATCGTCCGAGAGGTGCGTGAGATCATCAATGCCCAAAATTTTATGAAGTTCTGACGCATTATTTTTCCACCGGTTCTGTTTGTGTTCTACGGTACTAGTACTTCCGGTCGGCGTGTTACGTTGCTTACTAACCGTGTCATTTTCGTGACTTTTGTGACGTTCGTTATGCGCAGCGTGATTCTTATCAGCATTATGAGTAGTACGTGACTCATGAACGGTGCTCCTGTTATCACGCCTACCACTCTTGTTAAAGTTAAACTGTGCCTTGCTTTTATCTGTCTTATCAGTAATTAGATGCTTTGCATGGTCTGGGAAATTATGTAATTCATGCTCATTGGATAATGCAGTGACCTTATGAATCATATGCTTCATTGCATCGGTGTTGTTAAAAGCATTAATATGATTTGCATGAGCAGGTTCAGACAAGCTGTTAATATTTTGAGGCATCACGTGTTTGGGCGGAACTGTGAGTGAAGTCGGCGCGGCGGTTGAATCAGGCGTGGAGTGGCGGCCGACAGCCGAGCTAAGGGCACTTAGTTCACTAGCGTGGAAGGTTTCAAGAACACCAACTTTACTATTTTTGTGGAGATAAAGGGGCTGATCTGACATGTTATAGACTAGAATACGTGTTGCCCCGCGATTAGTGTTAACCAAACAGTTGGGTATAAGAGCATCATTAATCAATTTAGGGCATGGTTCTAAAGCACCCGACGTGGTGACGTACAATTTACCAAAATTACCCTGTGAACCATTACGTTTCGATCGGAGGTGGCAATTCACTATGGAGGACGAATTAGCAGGGATATTGTACGAGGAGCTAGAATGGACTGCAATGGGCCGTTTGAGCCGTTTACCCTGATAAGCCTTTATCAATGGAATGACGTGATCATAAATCTGAAGTGTCAAATCACGAAAGTTAATTATGCAGCCCTGGGACTCAAGAATGTCCCGTCCAATTATGAAAACACAATCTGCCATTTCCTCCACAACAGTAATATCTGGAAGGTCAAAGGAAAACTCGCCCAATTTACAAGAAATATCCGTGGTGCCCAAAACATTTAAATAATGTCCACTGACTCCTTTGACATTTGTGACCTTGGACGTGTCTAAGCTATGCTGTGGGCTTAAAATCCCCCTAGAACATAAGGAAATTGACGCCCCTGAATCAACTAACGCATAGCAACATTTACTATCCACTTCCATTCGGACAAAAGCCGTGCAAAAACGTCCTTTATTTGGCTGCTCAGTTTTATGGGCCAGGTTACTTAATACCGCCGGTTCCCCGGCCCTCTTGGAAAATCCACGTCACGTCTAGGACCTGCGTTATTCCTATAACTACCAGTACCACGGTAGTTCCTATCATCGTGCTGACGCTTAAAGCAATTCCTTTGGATGTGGCCAGACCTACCACAATAATAGCAAGACTTAGAGTCATCTCTGAGAGAGCAGTTCGTAGCATAATGTCCTGTCCTATGACAGATATAGCATTCAATGTTACGTGCACGGTCGGAATGTAAAGCGGGCGATCCTACTTGGCCCCTACCCTGATACCGATCATACCTTTGCGGAGCTGTCTGACCAGAATATTGGTGTTGGGGTTCTCTGGGGTCGGGAATGGCGTTCCGGGCGGCGTTTTGGGGGTACTGCGGCGCTCTGTCGTTCACCTCCGCTATCGTGTGTGTCTCCGTGTGTGCCTCGGCCTCATTCTGTAGCACTGACACGTCTCCATCTGTCTGTAGCACGTCTCCCTCGCCTCCTCTGTTCTTGATCACGTACTGCTTAATCGTCTCTGAACTCTCTTTAGTTTGGGCGTAAGCAATAGCAGCTGAAAGGGTATCAAACTGGTTGGTTAGCAATTTCGCGCTCACCTCGGGGTTTCTGACACCCATGCAAAATGCGTCTATAACCTGGCCATTACTCAATGCATCCATTCCAAAAGCATTTATACCCAGGTTTTGAATAGCGAAACCAAAATCACTTAGGCTCTCGTCAGTTTTCTGCTTCCTAAACTTAAGTTCAATTGCAGCAGGCATTTTATTGGTTGGAGTGAGGGCGGCCTTCAATTTTGGCAGTGCTTTATCAATATCTCCGTCAATTTCAGTTTTTTCAGCCGCTGTAAATGTAATGGCCTCGACAATTTGGTATGATTTCTTATCCAAAAACCCTAACAATACATCATAACAGGCCGTGGGGTCACACTTAACATTCTTAGTAAAGGTCTTAAACTGCCTGAAAAACAAGTCGAAATCTTCACCATACACATAAATTTCTGAAAATTTTAACTCCTTGTTCTAGAACATAATTAGTGAACATGATGAAAATTAATATAGTTAAATACTTTTATGTTTAGTCTTTGATGGGAGGCCCTCTTAACAGGTTTCAGATTTGTCTTGGTGCCCACCCTCAGCACAACCTAAAAGCCTCATCAATATAAAGTTAATGCAGTAGAGTAAGATGGACCTATATATTATTTGAATGTGCTGTAAAAATTGAAAATTGAATTGAATTGACATATTTATCTGGCCGTCTTACGTAAGCTGTTGTCATACTGGCTAGTCCTTATCCAATAAAAACTGCTAAAACTCCTGCACCGTGTCAATTGCAACGTGCTACACAAATAATTCCACTGATAAGGATAACTAGCCAAGTCTAACTACTCTAAAACTGCTAACAGCCAATTAACGAGGATCTAGGTCAACAGATTAGAAGCACTGCATGTCAGAAAACTCAAGAAGCCCAAACACACGACACCCGTCACAGTCAATACTTCACTACGACTTGCACACACTCGCAATGCCCGCTTACAACTGAATACTGCGACTAGTATCAGGTAACAAATACAATGAAAAGTTGGTTAAAAATCTAGTCTACAAACAGAATACTCGCGTATCTCAGCGGAAATTTATTTCTGGGTACTTTTTATATCACCAAAACCGTTGGACGGTTGGTCAAGTAACCCCCCGCTGGTTTGGATGTGATCAGCCCATTTTGTCTCTTTTCAGGTTCCGTTGTCACATCCAAACCCGCGGGGGGTTACTAGACCAACCGTCCAACGGTTTTGGTGGTGATATCTTGACAGATGCATGTTGTTTGAACCCATGTTACTTGCCCAAGGCAGTTCAGACCCGCGTAACTTACCCTCACGTAGTCCGAACCCACGTTACTAGCACACTCGCAAGTCTAACCCACATAAATCACCCTGACGAAGTCCAAAACTACGTTATACTAACTTGGAATTACTAGAATTGATATATTTCTTAATTTCTACAAATCGTCCACGTGAACTCACGTGCTTAAATATAGCAACTAGATCTAATTTCACAAACATTAGTCGTATTAGAACTCATTTCAACGTAACCAAGTCGAATATGCCATAAAAATATCAATTTCTTCAAATCCCCTAATTTCTACAAAACGTCTGTGTGTAATCACGTGCATAAATATGGCAACCAGATCTGATTTCATGTGCATTAGTCGTATTTAAACTCATTTCAACATAATCAAGTCGAAAATCCGTGTAAATATCAATTTCTTTAAACCCCTAATTTCTACAAAACGTCCGTGTGTACTCACGTGCTGAAGTATAGCACATGCATCTTATTTCATGTGCATTAGTCGTATTTGAACTCATTTCAATGTAATCAAGTCGAAAATCCCAAATATCAATTTCTTTAAATCCCACTTTCTACAAAACGTCCACGTGAACTCACGTGCTCCACTAGTTCATCGTATATTTCCCATCCCTATTCACTGTGAGACATAGAAAACCATTATCAGTACACCATCGTATCACAGAATATGATTACAGTACAATTTTTCCTCAAACGTAATTTCAATCAATTTGCAGTTCAATTTTTTTCAGAAGCTCCCACGACAACAATCTTCTCTGTCGATCGCCCTGAAACTCGTTTTATTGCTAAATCTCAACGTCTAAAAGCAGAATATCAAAGTAAACATAATCCGATGCAGCTCTTTGAGTTGGAGATGTTCAAAGTAGCGCAAAATAGCATTCTATCGCAAAATACGCTATTTTAGTGGTTTAACTCGATTTTGATGACGTCATCACAGCACCCAAATAGGCTCAAACCAACTTTCGATATAGCCTATAAAACAATTCCACCTTAGTACAACATACTTTGATCTCATCTCAAGATAAGTCGTAGTTCTTGACATCGCACTCGTTAAGTTTTGTCCTATAATTTTGGAAATTGATTCTTCACCGTACCTTAGAAAATCGTATATCTCGATGAAAATGAGGTAGCCTAATAATCCATATGATTTTCTGAAACCTCTTTTAAATTCTCTAAAAATCATTCTTTGAAAAATCAGAGAGCTATCTCGCTTCCTTCTTGGTGAAAAAATGCGCTCGAAAATGGCTATTTTCGCTAAAAAAGCAATAAAATTTCGCTAAGTTGATGACGACATAGTGACGTGAAAATGACGTCACCAGAACTTCTCTTATAGCCTATAACATTTTCCCATCTTAAATCAACAAAACCTGACCTCGATCGTGGTTCTACCATTTCCCGTTCTTGAGATCTCGGCTTTATAAATTTGCTCCCAATTATCATGATCTATCTTATATCTATCTATATATATTGCTTATATCACCCTGTGACACTCGTTCGTCTAATATATACCCTGGCCAGTCTTTTTTATTACCGCGGGGGGTTACCGCCCTGGCCAGGGCGGGAATTATTATTATTATATATTATTAATATTATACACCCTGTGACACTCAAATGTCTAACTTATACCCCTGGCCAGTTTTTTTTATTCCGCGGGGGGTTACCTCCCTGGCCAGGGAGGGAATCAGAATGGCACGAGTGGTAAGGGTAGACTAGAAAAGAGAGTTTTATGGTTTTGAACGATAGGTCTGAATAAGCTACTGATCACATTATAACAACGTTTATATATCCAAGCCGTGACGCTCTCATTTTAAAATCTCCCGTCTTCTGTAAATAATCAGATTAGCCTCTCAACCCCTACTCCCAAATTATCAGGCGAGTTTACTTTTAAACCTGGTAATTGTGGTGAGAGTACTGCCCTGAGTATTTACAGATTACGGCATCAATTATCCATCCCAATACCTAACATATTAGCTTCAAACAAAAAGTCACAACGACAAATATTTGGGGGCTGTGACATACCACTATCTACTCTTTCAACTGTATTATTTGAAAGATTAAAATCTTTCGACGGGACGAGCTTGGAGCTGCTTACACCGATCACTGCATGGATACTTCGGCTGGTCCGTCATAACTGTTCCGAAGCACGAGCAGATTTCCCTGAAAGAGATTTCAGTAGTCATTGGCTTATTTGAGAAGTTCAGGGAACAAATTTAGCTGCCATTGCCTTACCTGAGACAGTTCTTTTTACACCCGTCATGAAATCCGAAAAACATACATACATGGAATTTCGCGCGCTGGGCGCGCGCGTTTGTAATACGGTCACTGCTATTCAAATTTTTAAACTTTACAACACTACTTTATACAATCAAATTTGAGGTCCAGGTCAATGGAATGATGTCATGAAACATGAGCCAATCATGATCATGTAGATGGGCTATGGTAGATTATTCCGGCACACCAGAATTTGAAGAACTGGAACCACGAGCTCGGACCACCGCCGTTTCGTCAGATCGTTGACGACAGTCCTATCATCTGTCTGGGTGCTGCTCTGGGAACATGTCCGAACTGCATCAGAAGCAAATTGCGGTGATAGGTGGTTTACTCAATCAATCAGACGTCAATGCAAAGCGGGTACTGTCAGGCTATAACCCCACTGTGAAGTACGAAGCCAACAAGGCGTCACTGAAAAAGTGCAATGCTGCTCAGCTCGAAGCTTGCGCTACATTTCTCGGATTCACTGTCCGCAATGACGCAAATGAGAAGCTTTACAGAAATCAGGACATTTTAGCTGACAGACTCATCCTCAAGATCGAATCACTGTTCGAGACTCAGTGTAGTGAATGCAGTCAGCCATACCAGAACAAGTTAGATGATACGCCATTACTAACCTGTACTTTGTGTATGCAAGGCAGCCACGATTGCAATCAAATTCGTACCAAGATGGAAGCCATGGGGGAGATCAAACCTGCTGGAACATCATGGTTATGTTTTGGGTGCCTCGACAAAAACAACCTGGCTCTCAATCCCCCTCCAAAACAGCAGAGGAGAACACGGACCTACTCTGCTGTGTCAGAAGCAGCTTCTGACGCTCTTCAACCCATCCCAGAGGACGAGGAAGAAGGGAACGAGGAGGAGGAAAATGAAGAAGGGGACCGAGAGAGCCCTCGCCGAGGACGTGAGGCTTTACAGTCAGCTAGCCAACAGGCTCCTACCAACAGAGTCTCTACATCAGAAATATGTGAGCTCTACAAACAGAGAAACTGCCCGCACGGGAGACTGGGAAAGACGCTCGTGAACGGCAGAGAGTGCGACAAAGCCCACCCTCCACGATGCTTCAAGTTCACCCGTTTTGGATCACGCAACCCCAAAGGGTGCAACAAGGGTGCCAATTGCCAATACTGGCACCCAAGGCTTTGCAATGAGTCAGTGAAAAGCCAAAGGTGCTCAAAGGAAGGGTGTACATTCTTTCACCTAAAGGGCACTGTAAGAGCAGGGCCTTCTCTGAACCAGGAGAACTTCAACCAGAGTGAAGCTGCCACAAGAAGGGAAGATGCAAGACCTCCATTCCCCACACAAAGGGACAGTATTAGACCTCCTCCTGCCACCATCACACGAACCATCCCCAGGTTCAGTATCTCAGAAACACCCTACCCTCCTACTGTGCAGCAGCGTGGGAAACCAGAGGCTTTGGTCAGGAACGACGATGCTTCTTTTTTACTGCACAAGATGGAGAACATGAAGCAGGGATTCAGCGACCAGATCACAGACCTGGTCCAGAACGAAATACCCCGACTTCTGAAGGATCTGATCAAAGAGGCATTACAGACCAAGCCCTCTGCTCCTCCCCCGACAAACTTCAATCCTGCCCCAACGATGTACCAGCCACCGATCCCACAGTGGTACAACCAGCAGTTTCCTCCGTTGTGCTAATCAATGGACAGAGTGTGTCACCTGCTGCCAACAGCAACTGTAGATGGAAAATCCCATTCATCCAGGAAACCATTGTTAACGGCAGCAGTACCCCTCCAGCTGTGATTGCTGTGACTGAAACTTGGCTTAAAGACTATATTACAGATGCCCAAGTTTCAATCAAGGGGTACAATGTTTATCGTTCGGACCGAGATAAACGAGTCGGTGGAGGCTGTCTCCTCTACCTCCACGACCAGCTACTTGTAAAGGAAGTCTCGGAGTATAATGATCAAGAGAACAATATGGTCTGCTGCTATATCGAGTCTAGCCACACTCTTATTGTGTCAATCTACAGGCCTCAGACTCTAAATCCTCAGGTTTTTCATCCCTGCTATCCCATCTTCAAGACACAATTGACCGCATCTCAGAAAACCACAGGATGCCCGACATATACATACTAGGTGACTTTAATTTCCCTAACATAGATTGGAAGATGCCCTTATCCTACAAATCGAGCAGTGTGCCAGACTTATTCGACTTCATGGATAAGAATCAGCTCACCCAAATCGTCACCAAGGCAACAAGGGGAGATAACATTCTAGACCTTGCTCTCACTAATGTTCCACGTTATGTTGCAGAAGTAAGTGTCGCACCTACCATTCTCTCCGACCACAGCATGGTTAAAGCATTACTCGGGTTTGACATGCTTGGTCTTATCTCAGCTCCTTCGTCGGAGACTCGAAGCCCTCACACTTTCAGGGCTACAGACTATCACAACGCTGACTTCGATGCAATGAACGAAGCTTTCAGAGCAGTCAACTGGGAACATCTGTTTGACCTCTGCGACCATGACCCTGAGCAATATCTCGAGTTATTGAAGCTCACCATCCTGCAAATCACGCTCCTGCATTCCCCTACCTGCAAGTTATTAACAAACGACGCTCATTCAAAGCCTAGAAGAAACAGTCCTGTCACCGCCATGAAAAGAAAACGTAGAAAACTGAATGCCAGGATCCATGCCCTACAAGTAAGGAATCCTCAATCACGGCTGCTCCCCAAACTTACCGAAGAAGTAAATCTCCTGGGCTACAATATTCAGTCTGAAATACTGAATAACCTGAGCCTTAGAGAAGAAAAGGCTGTACAAACTATTAGAAGTAACCCTAAGTACTTCTTCTCATATGCCAAACGGTTCCAAAAGACCAAATCTTCAATCCCTGTCCTACGTAACTCATCCAATGAACTAACAAGTGACCCAAGGAGTAAAGCAGAGCTATTACAAGCTCAATACCAGAAGGTTTTCAGTGACCCTGCAAAAGCTGATATCAGTGCATGCCTTGACTCTGAAGGCCTACCCCAAGGGATGAGTACTTCCTTCCTGGACTTCAGCTTCTCAAAGGAGGACATCATCTCTGCACTGAAAGAACTTGACCCGTACTCAGCCTGTCCGGATGATGATGTACCTGCCAAGATCCTAACATCTTGCAGAGATGAGCTATCTGCACCACTTCATTTACTGTGGTTAGAATCCTTCACAAAAGGATCAATTCCTTGTCAGCTCAAATCTCAGTCCATTACACCTGTTTATAAGAAGGGTGACCGCACAGA
The DNA here is from genome assembly GCA_011033025.1 of Beroe forskalii. Classification (NCBI taxonomy): domain Eukaryota; kingdom Metazoa; phylum Ctenophora; class Nuda; order Beroida; family Beroidae; genus Beroe; species Beroe forskalii. Next base: position 725,622 of record WFMF01000009.1, on the reverse strand, counting down.
CCCTGCCAACTACAGACCTGTTTCTCTTACCTCACACATCGTTAAAACCTTTGAACGAATAATGAGGGACAGACTGGTTAATTATCTGGAAGAGGAAAATCTGATCAGTCAAAATCAGCATGGGTTTAGAAAGAAACGAAGTTGCCTGACTCAGCTGCTCAGTCACATTGAGTTCATTTATAGCTGCTTAAACGTTAATGATGAAGTGGATGTGATCTACCTCGATTACTCCAAGGCGTTTGACAAAGTTGATCACCAAATCCTGCTAGAAAAGCTTCAACGGTATGGAATTGGTGGCAAAGTCCTCAATTGGATTGAACAGTTCCTTACTAACCACACCCAAACCGTCCAGGTGGAAGGTGTTCTGTCATCACCTCAACCTGTTATCAGTGGGGTACCACAAGGTACAGTACTTGGTCCTATATAGTTCCTCCTCTACATAAATGACCTACTCCCAACACTCAAAAGCTGCAAAGGGCTTTGTTTTGCTGATGACACCAAACTGATATCAAGAGTCTTTGGCAAAGAATCTACTGCACGCATACAAGACGACCTGTGCAGGGTGATAAACTGGTCTTCAATTAACAACATGGAACTCCATGAAGACAAGTTTCAACTCCTTAGCTATCCTCTTAATAGCTCCTACCTCCTAAGGCAACTTCCGTTCTATCCTGAGAATGTTCAGTACAAAACTCCAAAAGGCCACATCATTGAATTGAAAGACACGGCTAGAGATTTGGGGTTCTAGTCTCAAGTGATAGATCATGGTCTCCACATATTGAACAGACTTCTCAAGCAGCTCGAAAAATGGCATCCTGGGTCCTCAGTGCCTTCTGTGATCGTTCGTCAGTAGTCATGCTCACACTTTACAAGTCCATGGTGCGCTCAAGACTAGAATACTGCTGCCCTGTTTGGAACCCAAGCAAGATCATAGACATCCAGAAGTTAGAAAACGTCCAACGATGCTTCGTCCGAAAGATAGCTGGTCTCAGAGATATGAGCTATTGGGATCGTCTCAAGAAACTAAAAATGATGTCACTGCAACGCCGAAGAGAAAGATACTGCATCATCCAAGTTTGGAAAATCATTAACGGGCATGCCCCTAATGACCTAGAAATGCAGTTTAAGCACCATCCTCGGCTTGGGATCAAGGCACTCATCCCACAGTTAAACACCAAAGCCCAGCTTTCTGTTCGAAGTGACTACGACAGTTCTTTTGGTGTTAAAGCAGCTATGCTTTGGAATATCTTGCCGCATGACGTCTCACAACTGATTTCACTTGAAAGCTTCAAGATCGGTTTGGGCAGGTTCCTTGAGCAGTTCCCGGATACACCTCCTGTTCCGGGGTACACTGCTGTGAACAACAACTCATTGCTGAGCTGGAAGGAGACGCGCATGACGCAGATGTCCTGAGCACGCCCAGTCAAACTCACCAAAACGTACCAAAACGTACGTAAATTACTTTCTTTGATTTAAAGCCAATTTAGGAAGACCCTTTTGAAACAAAAATTGCCAAATTGTGACAAAAATGCCAAGAAAGTGATGGGAAGAGGATGGAGTCGAGGCAGCTATGTTAATGTTTCTACATTTGGAGTACCTGTGGAGCTAGGATGGAGTCGAGGCAGCTATGTTAATGTTTCTACATTTGAGTACCTGTGGAGCTAGGATGAGTCGAGGCAGCTATGTTAATGTTTCTACATTTGAGTACCTGTGGAGCTAGGATGGAGTCGAGGCAGCTATGTTAATGTTTCTACATTTGGAGTACCTGTGGACTAGGATGGAGTCGAGGCAGCTATGTTAATGTTTCTACATTTGGAGTACCTGTGGAGCTAGGATGGAGTCGAGGCAGCTATGTTAATGTTTCTACATTTGGAGTACCTGTGGACCTAGGATGGAGTCGAGGCAGCTATGTTAATGTTTCTACATTTGAGTACCTGTGGACCTAGGATGGAGTCGAGGCAGCTATGTTAATGTTTCTACATTTGGAGTACCTGTGGACCTAGGATGGAGTCGAGGCAGCTATGTTAATGTTTCTACATTTTGCCCAGATTGTGCAGCTAGATGGAGTCGAGGCAGCTATGTTAATGTTTCTACATTTGAGTACCTGTGGAGCTAGGAGTCGAGGCAGCTATGTTAATGTTTCTACATTTGGAGTACCTGTGGACCTAGGATGGAGTCGAGGCAGCTATGTTAATGTTTCTACATTTGGACCTGTGGAGCTAGGATGGAGTCGAGGCAGCTATGTTAATGTTTCTACATTTGGAGTACCTGTGGAGCTAGGATGGAGTCGAGGCAGCTATGTTAATGTTTCTACATTTGGAGTACCTGTGGAGCTAGGATGGAGTCGAGGCAGCTATGTTAATGTTTCTACATTTGGAGTACCTGTGGAGCTAGGATGGAGTCGGCAGCAGCTATGTTAATGTTTCTACATTTGGAGTACCTGTGGAGCTAGGATGGAGTCGAGGCAACAACACACAACATACAACACAACACATATTAAATTAACTAACTGAGGTGTGTGTTATGCTGCGGGGACACACATTGATTAGCTAATCCTGCGTTGTTCGTGCTATAAGTGTACGTACGGCGTGATTGATTGTGCATGATACACTTTGTTACACAATCACTCAACCAAACCCCAATCAGTGTTGATTTTCTGTGTTGATTTTCAGTGTCTTAGTACATATCTGATTGTCAATTACATTACTAACGGTCTCAGAGGCAGCTTCGAAGACAACGTAAAAGCTGCTTTTCTGAAATTTGAACTAACCGTTATCCCAGAGTATTGGAGTACTACTATCAATTTTGTTTGCGTCTGTTGTCGCAAACCAGGGGATTGTCCTTGTTGAGTGTCTGTCCGTTTACCCTGGGACGCTCACACCAATCCTCTTTCGCTGCTGCTGTCGTTTTTCAGATCGTTGACGATAGTCCTATCATCTGTCTGGGTGCTGCTCTGGGAACATGTCCGAACTGCATCAGAAGCAAATTGCGGTGATAGGTGGTTTACTCAATCAAGCAGACGTCAATGCAAAGCGGGTACTGTCAGGCTATAACCCCACTGTGAAGTACGAAGCCAACAAGGCGTCACTGAAAAAGTGCAATGCTGCTCAGCTCGAAGCTTGCGCTACATTTCTCGGATTCACTGTCCGCAATGACGCAAATGAGAAGCTTTACAGAAATCAGGACATTTTAGCTGACAGACTCATCCTCAAGATCGAATCACTGTTCGAGACTCAGTGTAGTGAATGCAGTCAGCCATACCAGAACAAGTTAGATGATACGCCATTACTAACCTGTACTTTGTGTATGCAAGGCAGCCACGATTGCAATCAAATTCGTACCAAGATGGAAGCCATGGGGGAGATCAAACCTGCTGGAACATCATGGTTATGTTTTGGGTGCCTCGACAAAAACAACCTGGCTCTCAATCCCCTCCAAAACAGCAGAGGAGAACACGGACCTACTCTGCTGTGTCAGAAGCAGCTTCTGACGCTCTTCAACCCATCCCAGAGGACGAGGAAGAAGGGAACGAGGAGGAGGAAAATGAAGAAGGGGACCGAGAGAGCCCTCGCCGAGGACGTGAGGCTTTACAGTCAGCTAGCCAACAGGCTCCTACCAACAGAGTCTCTACATCAGAAATATGTGAGCTCTACAAACGGAGAAACTGCCCGCACGGGAGACTGGGCAAGACGCTCGTGAACGGCAGAGAGTGCGACAAAGCCCACCCTCCACGATGCTTCAAGTTCACCCGTTTTGGATCACGCAACCCCAAAGGGTGCAACAAGGGTGCCAATTGCCAATACTGGCACCCAAGGCTTTGCAATGAGTCAGTGAAAAGCCAAAGGTGCTCAAAGGAAGGGTGTACATTCTTTCACCTAAAGGGCACTGTAAGAGCAGGGCCTTCTCTGAACCAGGAGAACTTCAACCAGAGTGAAGCTGCCACAAGAAGGGAAGATGCAAGACCTCCATTCCCCACACAAAGGGACAGTATCAGACCTCCTCCTGCCACCATCACACGAACCATCCCCAGGTTCAGTATCTCAGAAACACCCTACCCTCCTACTGTGCATCAGCGTGGGAAACCAGAGGCTTTGGTCAGGAACGACGATGCTTCTTTTTTACTGCACAAGATGGAGAACATGAAGCAGGGATTCAGCGACCAGATCACAGACCTGGTCCAGAACGAAATACCCCGACTTCTGAAGGATCTGATCAAAGAGGCATTACAGACCAAGCCCTCTGCTCCTCCCCCGACAAACTTCAATCCTGCCCCAACGATGTACCAGCCACAGATCCCACAGTGGTACAACCAGCAGTTTCCTCCATTGTGCTAATCAATGGACAGAGTGTGTCACCTGCTGCCAACAGCAACTGTAGATGGAAAATCCCATTCATCCAGGAAACCATTGTTAACGGCAGCAGTCCCCCTCCAGCTGTGATTGCTGTGACTGAAACTTGGCTTAAAGACTATATTACAGATGCCCAAGTTTCAATCAAGGGGTACAATGTTTATCGTTCGGACCGAGATAAACGAGTCGGTGGAGGCTGTCTCCTCTACCTCCACGACCAGCTACTTGTAAAGGAAGTCTCGGAGTATAATGATCAAGAGAACAATATGGTCTGCTGCTATATCGAGTCTAGCCACACTCTTATTGTGTCAATCTACAGGCCTCCAGACTCTAAATCCTCAGGTTTTTCATCCCTGCTATCCCATCTTCAAGACACAATTGACCGCATCTCAGAAAACCACAGGATGCCCGACATATACATACTAGGCGACTTTAATTTCCCTAACGTAGATTGGAAGATGCCCTTATCCTACCAATCGAGCAGTGTGCCAGACTTATTCGACTTCATGGATAAGAATCAGCTCACCCAAATCGTCACCAAGGCAACAAGGGGAGATAACATTCTAGACCTTGCTCTCACTAATGTTCCACGTTATGTTGCAGAAGTAAGTGTCGCACCTACCATTCTCTCCGACCACAGCATGGTTAAAGCATTACTCGGGTTTGACATGCTTGGTCTTATCTCAGCTCCTTCGTCAGAGACTCGAAGCCCTCACACTTTCAGGGCTACAGACTATCACAACGCTGACTTCGATGCAATGAACGAAGCTTTCAGAGCAGTCAACTGGGAACATCTGTTTGACCTCTGCGACCATGACCCTGAGCAATATCTCGAGTTATTGAAGCTCACCATCCTGCAAATCACGCTCCTGCATTCCCCTACCTGCAAGTTAACAAACGACGCTCATTCAAAGCCTAGAAGAAACAGTCCTGTCACCGCCATGAAAAGAAAACGTAGAAAACTGAATGCCAGGATCCATGCCCTACAAGTAAGGAATCCTCAATCACGGCTGCTCCCCAAACTTACCGAAGAAGTAAATCTCCTGGGCTACAATATTCAGTCTGAAATACTGAATAACCTGAGCCTTAGAGAAGAAAAGGCTGTACAAACTATTAGAAGTAACCCTAAGTACTTCTTCTCATATGCCAAACGGTTCCAAAAGACCAAATCTTCAATCCCTGTCCTACGTAACTCATCCAATGAACTAACAAGTGACCCAAGGAGTAAAGCAGAGCTATTACAAGCTCAATACCAGAAGGTTTTCAGTGACCCTGCAAAAGCTGATATCAGTGCATGCCTTGACTCTGAAGGCCTACCCCAAGGGATGAGTACTTCCTTCCTGGACTTCAGCTTCTCAAAGGAGGACATCATCTCTGCACTGAAAGAACTTGACCCGTACTCAGCCTGTCCGGATGATGATGTACCTGCCAAGATCCTAACATCTTGCAGAGATGAGCTATCTGCACCACTTCATTTACTGTGGTTAGAATCCTTCACAAAAGGATCAATTCCTTGTCAGCTCAAATCTCAGTCCATTACACCTGTTTATAAGAAGGGTGACCGCACAGACCCTGCCAACTACAGACCTGTTTCTCTTACCTCACACATCGTTAAAACCTTTGAACGAATAATGAGGGACAGACTGGTTAATTATCTGGAAGAGGAAAATCTGATCAGTCAAAATCAGCATGGGTTTAGAAAGAAACGAAGTTGCCTGACTCAGCTGCTCAGTCACATTGAGTTCATTTATAGCTGCTTAAACGGTAATGACGAAGTGGATGTGATCTACCTCGATTACTCCAAGGCGTTTGACAAAGTTGATCACCAAATCCTGCTAGAAAAGCTTCAACGGTATGGAATTGGTGGCAAAGTCCTCAATTGGATTGAACAGTTCCTTACTAACCGCACCCAAACCGTCCAGGTGGAAGGTGTTCTGTCATCACCTCAACCTGTTATCAGTGGGGTACCACAAGGTACAGTACTTGGTCCTATATTGTTCCTCCTGTACATAAATGACCTACTCCCAACACTCAAAAGCTGCAAAGGGCTTTGTTTTGCTGATGACACCAAACTGATATCAAGAGTCTTTGGCAAAGAATCTACTGCACGCATACAAGACGACCTGTGCAGGGTGATAAACTGGTCTTCAATTAACAACATGGAACTCCATGAAGACAAGTTTCAACTCCTTAGCTATCCTCTTAATAGCTCCTACCTCCTAAGGCAACTTCCGTTCTATCCTGAGAATGTTCAGTACAAAACTCCAAAAGGCCACATCATTGAATTGAAAGACACGGCTAGAGATTTGGGGGTTCTAGTCTCAAGTGATAGATCATGGTCTCCACATATTGAACAGACTTCTCAAGCAGCTCGAAAATGGCATCCTGGGTCCTCAGTGCCTTCTGTGATCGTTCGTCAGTAGTCATGCTCACACTTTACAAGTCCATGGTGCGCTCAAGACTAGAATACTGCTGCCCTGTTTGGAACCCAAGCAAGATCATAGACATCCAGAAGTTAGAAAACGTCCAACGATGCTTCGTCCGAAAGATAGCTGGTCTCAGAGATATGAGCTATTGGGATCGTCTCAAGAAACTAAAAATGATGTCACTGCAACGCCGAAGAGAAAGATACTGCATCATCCAAGTTTGGAAAATCATTAACGGGCATGCCCCAAATGACCTAGAAATGCAGTTTAAGCACCATCCTCGGCTTGGGATCAAGGCACTCATCCCACAGTTAAACACCAAAGCCCAGCTTTCTGTTCGAAGTGACTACGACAGTTCTTTTTGGTGTTAAAGCAGCTCAGCTTTGGAATATCTTGCCGCATGACGTCTCACAACTGATTTCACTTGAAAGCTTCAAGATCGGTTTGGGCAGGTTCCTTGAGCAGTTCCCGGACACGCCACCTGTTCCGGGGTACACAGCTATGAACAACAACTCATTGCTGAGCTGGAAGGAGACGCGCATGACGCAGATGTCCTGAGCACGCCCAGTCAAACAACCCTAAACGTACCAAAACGTACCAAAACGTACGTAAATTAGTGGCAATGCAAAATAAAAACGCTCAGGAAAATTCGACAAATGAATGCGAAAAAGATCATCGATGGACAAGGATTAAATTATTCAATGGAGCAAGCAGTTAATTCCAAACTGATCGAGAAATTATTTATAAGTACGACATTGCAATCTTCTCCTTATCTCATTCTCCTTATCTCATTGCAATCTTCTCCCTATCTCATTGCGAAACGATAGAACGCAATTTTTTGCAGATATTTTCAAAGTTTTCTCCAATCTTCTTGCGATCAAAAACATGCATGCACGCTTCGATAACATAAATAAATTAACATAACTAAATTAACATAACTAAATTTATTAATAACTAAATAAATAAGCAGCTTAATTACTAAATCAAATTAATTAATTAAATTAATTATATTATAGGCGCGCGCGCACGCCGCGCCAGTTATATCTGTTTTAAAACGTTTGGTAAATGCGTGTGCCGACTTTTCAGAACACCTTTTACGAGACTTGTCACAAGCCGCGCCGCATATTTCAGCACTCCAAATGCGCGCGCGCGGAAATGTAACTTCCTCCCATACACGACACAAAATTTAGGAAACTTACACGGCATCGTTCACTCAATGAAAACAATTTCAGTCGGCTGTTTATGCTTTGTTTTCGGAGTAAGATTTCAATCATTAATCTATTATTTGTTTGTCAAAGCTTCGATATTTGCAGTATTGTTGATGACTTTTAAATCAAAATGTGTTGTTGTGTTTTGAGTGGTCCTAAACTTGATTTTCAAAGCTGTTAGCGTGTAATGATATTGACATAAATGGATCAAACAGTTTCAGCCTGATGTATGACATTACAATGCAAATTTTTCGCAAGATATGTTTTTGTTGTGGTTAATTGCTTCAATACGGGTAATTTGCTTATCTGTAACAGATCTCACACTCTGAGGCCTAGGTAGAAACGTAGCTAGGGTTTGATGCCATAGTATGTGATAGGTTTCTACGATATGCATCTGTAGGTAGTAAAATTAAGCGTAATTAGCGATGATTAGACAAAAATTGGAGACTTTGCAAGGACTTTTCGCAGTATGCCATGCATAGGCTGCATACCCCCTGTCTACGTCACTGGGCCTTGGTCGCACGATATGGACCTAGAGATTAACGGCGATAAATGACCTCAAACCTTTTATCATAGTAATATAAGACCAAAACAAGTATTCCCAACCCTCGGCCACGCCCGACTCCCACGTTTCATAAATGCGCGAAATGTGTCACAAATGTGTAACAAGCTATGAGACATGGGGATTGGAAGCGATATATGACTCCACAACCTATTATTTTGGTCAGATAACATATTCTAGAGTTTCTGAAGGCCAAAACAAGCATTTCCAACCCTCGACCACGCCCAAATCCCATGTCTCATAAATGCGCGAAAACTGTCACAAATGTGTCACAAGTCCCACGCTATGAGACATTGGGATTGGAGGCGATATATGACTCCCCAACCTATTATTTTGGTCAGATAACATATTCTAGAGTTTCTGAAGGCCAAAACAAGCATTTACTTATTTAGAACTAACGACCCTGAGGACCCCGACCATCGAACGGTTAATGTGAAAGGCGAATTTATATTTCAAGAACTTCACAAGATGCCCATATTATTGATGAATTTATTGAACTAGACGATGGTTCTATAGTGTACGAAAATGAAGTAATTAAATATCTTGGCATACACTTTGATAGTTCACTGTCCTTCAAAAACATACATCTTTAGTTTCTTGTAAAGTAAACAGAATGGTCAATGCGTTCTGGAAGATGCCAAATATAGACATGTCAACCAAAAATTGATTTATCACAGCCTGGTTGAGTCGCACTTGAATTATGGGATTGTCGTATGGGCTTCTTCATTAAGCAAAAATGTACTTACTGATTTCTTTAATCATAATGTGCCAAGCAACCTTAAAAACGTTAAGATGTCATAAAACAAAGTTATTAGAGCAATTTTTCGTCTTCCAAAATATGATAAAGCAAACAAATTTACACTGATATGTCACCCTTGTATAAAAACTTGGTGTTCTAAAATTAAAGGGATTTGTACTGGTTCAACATAGCCGTTTTATGCTATGAGTATTTCTATAACAAGGAGTTTCCCGCTAAACTAACGCAAAGTTTCTCTAAAAGAGTGAAATTTATTCAATGGCCACCAGATCTGCAGAACTGGAACTTTATTATAAATGTCCTAAATTAGTTGGTACTTACAAAAAACCTAGTCTTTGTGGGTCTGCTTTCTGGAACTCTCTGCCGCTAAAATTGAGACAATCATCATCACTACATGTTTTCAAAAAAAATTTAAGAACTTACCTAATAGAAAAGTACTGATCTAAACTTTAAATGACTATCAAATTTACTTGACCTAAGTGACCTAACTCGATGCTGAAATGCCGTGTTTTGCCTCTGTCCAATGGCTTTAGGGTAGATGACTTCGGTTGCGCATTGTGGCTTTTTTACACCTTTTGTTAAATTACATACTGGTGTGAGTGCTTACTAGCTCCTCGAGCTATTGCTCCCCCCAGTCACTTAATTTCGTCCCCTTCTATTCGGCTATCATTGCATCACATTATTCAGTTAAGACGTTATGGGTATCTGCAATTATGCAATTTAACTTTATCAATGCATTAATCATTGAAGGTCGGACGATATGAAAAATTTATATTGTAATCATTAATAAATTGTATTATTTATTTAATTTATTTTATTTTATTTTATTTTAAACACCCTTTGAGTTTTAAACTTTACAACACTACTTTATACAATCAAATTTGAGGTGTGTGTTATGCTGCGGGGACACACATTGATTAGCTAATCCTGCGTTGTTCGTGCTATAAGTGTACGTACGGCGTGATTGATTGTGCATGATACACCTAGTTACACAATCACTCAACCAAACCCCAATCAGTGTTGATTTTCAGTGTTGATTTTCAGTGTCTTAGTACATATCTGATTGTCAATTACATTACTAACGGTCTCAGAGGCAGCTTCGAAGACAACGTAAAAGCTGCTTTTCTGAAATTTGAACTAACCGTTATCCCAGAGTATTGGAGTACTACTATCAATTTTGTTTTACGTCTGTTGTCGCAAACCAGGGGATTGTCCTTGTTGAGTGTCTGTCCGTTTACCCCTGGGACGCTCACACCAATCCTCTTTCGCTGCTGCTGTCGTTTTTCAGATCGTTGACGACAGTCCTATCATCTGTCTGGGTGCTGCTCTGGGAACATGTCCGAACTGCATCAGAAGCAAATTGCGGTGATAGGTGGTTTACTCAATCAAGCAGACGTCAATGCAAAGCGGGTACTGTCAGGCTATAACCCCACTTGTGAAGTACGAAGCCAACAAGGCGTCACTGAAAAAGTGCAATGCTGCTCAGCTCGAAGCTTGCGCTACATTTCTCGGATTCACTGTCCGCAATGACGCAAATGAGAAGCTTTACAGAAATCAGGACATTTTAGCTGACAGACTCATCCTCAAGATCGAATCACTGTTCGAGACTCAGTGTAGTGAATGCAGTCAGCCATACCAGAACAAGTTAGATGATACGCCATTACTAACCTGTACTTTGTGTATGCAAGGCAGCCACGATTGCAATCAAATTCGTACCAAGATGGAAGCCATGGGGAGATCAAACCTGCTGGAACATCATGGTTATGTTTTTGGGTGCCTCGACAAAACAACCTGGCTCTCAATCCCCCTCCAAAACAGCAGAGGAGAACACGGACCTACTCTGCTGTGTCAGAAGCAGCTTCTGACGCTCTTCAACCCATCCCAGAGGACGAGGAAGAAGGGAACGAGGAGGAGGAAAATGAAGAAGGGACCGAGAGAGCCCTCGCCGAGGACGTGAGGCTTTACAGTCAGCTAGCCAACAGGCTCCTACCAACAGAGTCTCTACATCAGAAATATGTGAGCTCTACAAACGGAGAAACTGCCCGCACGGGAGACTGGGCAAGACGCTCGTGAACGGCAGAGAGTGCGACAAAGCCCACCCTCCACGATGCTTCAAGTTCACCCGTTTTGGATCACGCAACCCCAAAGGGTGCAACAAGGGTGCCAATTGCCAATACTGGCACCCAAGGCTTTGCAATGAGTCAGTGAAAAGCCAAAAGGTGCTCAAAGGAAGGGTGTACATTCTTTCACCTAAAGGGCACTGTAAGAGCAGGGCCTTCTCTGAACCAGGAGAACTTCAACCAGAGTGAAGCTGCCACAAGAAGGGAAGATGCAAGACCTCCATTCCCCACACAAAGGGACAGTATCAGACCTCCTCCTGCCACCATCACACACGAACCATCCCCAGGTTCAGTATCTCAGAAACACCCTACCCTCCTACTGTGCATCAGCGTGGGAAACCAGAGGCTTTGGTCAGGAACGACGATGCTTCTTTTTTACTGCACAAGATGGAGAACATGAAGCAGGGATTCAGCGACCAGATCACAGACCTGGTCCAGAACGAAATACCCCGACTTCTGAAGGATCTGATCAAAGAGGCATTACAGACCAAGCCCTCTGCTCCTCCCCCGACAAACTTCAATCCTGCCCCAACGATGTACCAGCCACAGATCCCACAGTGGTACAACCAGCAGTTTCCTCCATTGTGCTAATCAATGGACAGAGTGTCACCTGCTGCCAACAGCAACTGTAGATGGAAAAAATCCCATTCATCCAGGAAACCATTGTTAACGGCAGCAGTACCCCTCCAGCTGTGATTGCTGTGACTGAAACTTGGCTTAAAGACTATATTACAGATGCCCAAGTTTCAATCAAGGGGTACAATGTTTATCGTTCGGACCGAGATAAACGAGTCGGTGGAGGCTGTCTCCTCTACCTCCACGACCAGCTACTTGTAAAGTCTCGGAGTATAATGATCAAGAGAACAATATGGTCTGCTGCTATATCGAGTCTAGCCACACTCTTATTGTGTCAATCTACAGGCCTCCAGACTCTAAATCCTCAGGTTTTTCATCCCTGCTATCCCATCTTCAAGACACAATTGACCGCATCTCAGAAAACCACAGGATGCCCGACATATACATACTAGGCGACTTTAATTTCCCTAACATAGATTGGAAGATGCCCTTATCCTACCAATCGAGCAGTGTGCCAGACTTATTCGACTTCATGGATAAGAATCAGCTCACCCAAATCGTCACCAAGGCAACAAGGGGAGATAACATTCTAGATCTTGCTCTCACTAATGTTCCACGTTATGTTGCAGAAGTAAGTGTCGCACCTACCATTCTCTCCGACCACAGCATGGTTAAAGCATTACTCGGGTTTGACATGCTTGGTCTTATCTCAGCTCCTTCGTCAGAGACTCGAAGCCCTCACACTTTCAGGGCTACAGACTATCACAACGCTGACTTCGATGCAATGAACGAAGCTTTCAGAGCAGTCAACTGGGAACATCTGTTTGACCTCTGCGACCATGACCCTGAGCAATATCTCGAGTTATTGAAGCTCACCATCCTGCAAATCACGCTCCTGCATTCCCCTAACTGCAAGTTAACAAACGACGCTCATTCAAAGCCTAGAAGAAACAGTCCTGTCACCGCCATGAAAAGAAAACGTAGAAAACTGAATGCCAGGATCCATGCCCTACAAGTAAGGAATCCTCAATCACGGCTGCTCCCAAACTTACCGAAGAAGTAAATCTCCTGGGCTACAATATTCAGTCTGAAATACTGAATAACCTGAGCCTTAGAGAAGAAAAGGCTGTACAAACTATTAAGTAACCCTAAGTACTTCTTCTCATATGCCAAACGGTTCCAAAAGACCAAATCTTCAATCCCTGTCCTACGTAACTCATCCAATGAACTAACAAGTGACCCAAGGAGTAAAGCAGAGCTATTACAAGCTCAATACAAGAAGGTTTTCAGTGACCCTGCAAAAGCTGATATCAGTGCATGCCTTGACTCTGAAGGCCTACCCCAAGGGATGAGTACTTCCTTCCTGGACTTCAGCTTCTCAAAGGAGGACATCATCTGCACTGAAAGAACTTGACCCGTACTCAGCCTGTCCGGATGATGATGTACCTGCCAAGATCCTAACATCTTGCAGAGATGAGCTATCTGCACCACTTCATTTACTGTGGTTAGAATCCTTCACAAAAGGATCAATTCCTTGTCAGCTCAAATCTCAGTCCATTACACCTGTTTATAAGAAGGGTGACCGCACAGACCCTGCCAACTACAGACCTGTTTCTCTTACCTCACACATCGTTAAAACCTTTGAACGAATAATGAGGGACAGACTGGTTGATTATCTGGAAGAGGAAAATCTGATCAGTCAAAATCAGCATGGGTTTAGAAAGAAACGAAGTTGCCTGACTCAGCTGCTCAGTCACATTGAGTTCATTTATAGCTGCTTAAACGGTAATGACGAAGTGGATGTGATCTACCTCGATTACTCCAAGGCGTTTGACAAAGTTGATCACCAAATCCTGCTAGAAAAGCTTCAACGGTATGGAATTGGTGGCAAAGTCCTCAATTGGATTGAACAGTTCCTTACTAACCGCACCCAAACCGTCCAGGTGGAAGGTGTTCTGTCATCACCTCAACCTGTTATCAGTGGGGTACCACAAGGTACAGTACTTGGTCCTATATTGTTCCTCCTGTACATAAATGACCTACTCCCAACACTCAAAAAGCTGCAAAGGGCTTTGTTTTGCTGATGACACCAAACTGATATCAAGAGTCTTTTGGCAAAGAATCTACTGCACGCATACAAGACGACCTGTGCAGGGTGATAAACTGGTCTTCAATTAACAACATGGAACTCCATGAAGACAAGTTTCAACTCCTTAGCTATCCTCTTAATAGCTCCTACCTCCTAAGGCAACTTCCGTTCTATCCTGAGAATGTTCAGTACAAAACTCCAAAAGGCCACATCATTGAATTGAAAGACACGGCTAGAGATTTGGGGGTTCTAGTCTCAAGTGATAGATCATGGTCTCCACATATTGAACAGACTTCTCAAGCAGCTCGAAAAATGGCATCCTGGGTCCTCAGTGCCTTCTGTGATCGTTCGTCAGTAGTCATGCTCACACTTTACAAGTCCATGGTGCGCTCAAGACTAGAATACTGCTGCCCTGTTTGGAACCCAAGCAAGATCATAGACATCCAGAAGTTAGAAAACGTCCAACGATGCTTCGTCCGAAAGATAGCTGGTCTCAGAGATATGAGCTATTGGGATCGTCTCAAGAAACTAAAAATGATGTCACTGCAACGCCGAAGAGAAAGATACTGCATCATCCAAGTTTGGAAAATCATTAACGGGCATGCCCCTAATGACCTAGAAATGCAGTTTAAGCACCATCCTCGGCTTGGGATCAAGGCACTCATCCCACAGTTAAACACCAAAGCCCAGCTTTCTGTTCGAAGTGACTACGACAGTTCTTTTGGTGTTAAAGCAGCTCAGCTTTGGAATATCTTGCCGCATGACGTCTCACAACTGATTTCACTTGAAAGCTTCAAGATCGGTTTGGGCAGGTTCCTTGAGCAGTTCCCGGACACACCTCCTGTTCCGGGGTACACTGCTGTGAACAACAACTCATTGCTGAGCTGGAAGGAGACGCGCATGACGCAGATGTCCTGAGCACGCCCAGTCAAACTCACCAAAACGTACCAAAACGTACGTACATGTCATGATTCACGACTTTTGCTTCCAGGCTGCTTAAAACACACTCTCACACACTCAATACACAATATTCTGCTAGAAAGTGTCTGAAATGGTTTCTTGAGTCACTTTAAGCAACTCACTAATAACGTGCCGTGATATAAATATATCACGTAAAATTGTTAATTATACCATGAGAATTTAACCGAGTGGTATAACGTTGCGATATGTGCGCAGAGTATGGGAGTTCGAATCCAGGACGACGCACTTTTTGAAGAATGTCGATAAATCATATTTTATGCTTTTATGGCGTGTTTCGCACTAAATGAAGCACATTCGAGGTAATTTTAGTTGATATCTTTCGAACAATGGGACTCCAATGTTCCATAGCAAAAAAATCTGCTTCTGGTATCGCAGTGAAACTAGTAAGTCAAAAAAGCCAATTTTTGATCAAGTTCCCATTCCCAGCCACTTTAAAAAATTATTCCACTGGGCTGCTGTATCGATATGGAGTGAGAGCTTGTGGTCGTACTGGCACGGTGGTGCGCGGCTCATATAATGACCAACAAGTATACATAAACTCATGAAACCAAAACAAGATAACATAATATGTATACACTGGTGTATCGTAATGGAGTGAGAGCAAGTGGTCTTACTGGCACGTGGGTGCGCGGCTCATATAATGACCAACAAGTATACATAAACTCATGAAACCAAAACAAGATAAAATAATAATATGTATACACTGGTGTATCGTAATGGAGTGAGAGCAAGTGGTCTTACTGCTTTACTGGCACGTGCGTGCGCGGCTGCTCATGTAACGACTAACGTAAACGGTGATTGCATAAACTCATGAAACCAAAACAAGATAAGGTAAGATGTATTCACTGGTGCATCGTGATAGAGTGACAGCATTGACTTAAAAGTCTGATTTAAATGATCTTTCATACGAATCACAAAATTCTAAAGGTTTGATTTTTAGGGTGTGATACTTTTTCAAAGGTGTGATAACTGTTCTTTGAGGGGTGTGATGACTGTACAGTTATCACACACCTGGAAAAATTATCACACCCAAAATTTCGAAAATTCTAAAATCTTATGTAAAACGTTTATCGACCATCAAAATCAATTTTTGAAGCCGTTGTATAACAAAAAATTATCGGAGCAAGAATTATATAACGATCGTTATATAATAAAACTAAAAGCAACTCCACAGCTTTCACTAACGTGACAGCAACCTGAATGTAATAATATACTTCTCTTCATTGCACGTGCAAATACCCACTCTCCATAGCAAATCTTCCTCTTTTTTCTCTTCCTCCCATTTTTTGGCAAGCTCAAATCTAATTCAAATTGTATACGGCGGCACAGACAAACACGATTCACGTGCCGCTTCCGGCTTCGCTTTAAAATTATGATTTTCCGACGTTTTTAAAAAATATATTTCTTATGAATAATGCAATCTGAGGCTGCTGACTTTTGACTCTGCGGGTCGAGGCGCATGACTCGGGTATGAAGAAATTTCGAAGAATTTTTTGGAGGAATTTTCAAATACAACTCGTAACAATTAAATTGTTATTCAAAAAGCACACTCAAAAGCATGTTAAGAAGTGTTGAAATGGTGATGAGTAGTTGTGTGAGTGTGATTAGTTAATTATACTAATTCTAATGTCAGACAACGTCTGGTAGAACTAAATATGCATTCTGATTAAAGGGAGTACTACCGTGAATACAATTACAAGTACAACGCCTAATCAGTATTCCGAATCCGAAGGCTGTACGTTTTACGGTTTAGTCACAAGTTCACTTACAGGTATGTCGCTGATGTAATGCACACATACCACCAGTTCTTGTTTAGTTTTACTCATTACTCGAATGTTTGCTGTTGTGAGCTATTATTCCAAAAAGATATTTCACTCAAGTCTTGTCACAAGGCTACAATTATGAGTATTTTCTTAGCGATTCACGCCACGACTTTGTTATAGCGCTAGTATGACGTGTAGAAGTTAGCCTTAGCTCATAGAAAATTATATTGACCGGTTTGCCATTTAAAATCGGGCATTTGACCATTTATTTTCACCGAGTGTTGCCAACGTTAGAATGTTTCTCTTGCAGCTCAGAAGTTGGGCATATGTTTAAACGTAGTTTTATTGCAGCAGTATTTGCAAAATTTCAATAAAATCGGAATAAAAATGTAGTTTCTAGTTCAGATTTAATGAGAATGTGAATTTGAGTTTGAAAGTGAATTAATGAGAATGTGATTCGGAGTGATTCGAATGTGTGTAAATATATCCAGTCCCCTCCCAGGTGTGCTAATAACATGTTGAAGAGTAAAGGAATTAAAGCTCCAGTGTCTTCCAAATCCCACAAAGCCCCACCAGCCCCCCGGGTGGAAATGACCGTGAAGTTATACTTCCAGCAGAACTGGCGTCGTGATGTCCGGGTCTTCCAAACGGACAATAAAAGCGACTTCAGGAAGTTCTCAAAGCAGGTGAAACAAGTCCTGCGACTCCGGGACAACGACCACATCGTCCTGAAGTGGGAGGACCCCGCAGGGGATCTGATCACAGGTGAGTAATCTTCGCGAACTGAGTGACTATAAATCGAGTATCACCAGGGTCTCTATAGCAACTGCCACACCACAGCGTGCCACCATAGCACGAAGAGCTAGCTAACGATTATGCAGCCAAATTATGACAGATCAGCCGGAAATTTGAACATGATATCTACAGTTATAGGCTAGGATATTAGATATTATATCTATTCTTTTGACATTACAATGTAATAAAAAGTATTAATTTGTAATCCTTGTAATCCAGTGTCGAGTGACCATGAGATGCAGCTAGCTACAAAGAACGTGCGACAGTCAGAGACACTCCCTCTGTGCGTACAGCTGGCGGAGGAAGTGTCTCCCCCGACCCTGTGCGACAAATGCGACCAGACCACCATATGTACAGTGCGATACAAGTGCGAGCAGTGCGTCCACTTCGTGTGCTGCGTCAGGTGCTACCAGGTAAGAAAGAGAAATACCGGTTAACCGGGCGTTTTTAGCAAACTCAAACCGTAACCGAATATTTTGATTTTGCCACTAACCGTTTTGGGATTCAATCGGTCGGTTAACCGAACCGGGATACCGATTATCCGGGCGTTTTCAGCAAACAGCAACTGTAACCGAATTTATTGGGAAATGGTAACCGGTCGTTTGCTTCTTCCAGGCTGCCCTGGACAAACCCTCCATTCACGAGCACGAGCTTTACAAGGAGAAGTTCCCCTGCTACTGCCCCATGCACAGGGTGTCTGAGACAGACGTACAAACATTCACTCCTCGTAGTGAAGACAGACCGGCATCTGCAGTACCATACACTACAGGTATAGTGTATAGTGTATAGTGTATAGTGTATAGTGTATAGTGTATAGTGTATAGTGTATAGTGTATAGTGCATAGTGTGAAGTGTATAGTGTATAGTGTATAGTGTATAGTGTATAGTGTATAGTGTAAAGTGTATAGTGTATACTGTATACTGTATAGTGTATAGTGTATAGTGTATACAGTGTATAGTGTATACAGTGTATAGTGTGTATAGTGCATAGTGTATAGACTATAGTGTGAAGTGTAATGTAAAAATGTAAATTAGTATAGTGTATAGTGTATTTTGTATAGTGTAAACTGTAAAGTGTATAGTGTATAGTACATAGTGTATAATATACACACAGGTACAGGCTATGGGGCATTATAAATTTAAGCATTTAAGACTCCCACTGATGTATTTAAAACGAAGTTGGAACAGGGAAACATTCTGCTCAATTCCTAACATACCATTCACACCAACTTAGCAACTTTAACTGTATAAGTTAACATACACAATTCAACTTCCCATCAGGAGCCCCTCCCAGGATGCCGCTTGACAGGAGCAGTTTGCCCCCTGGTGGGGGGTACCCCCGTATGGTGACTGGAGGGCGGAGTAACAGTGTACACGACCTGATGATGCAGGGCCTCACCCCCACCTCTCCTAACTACGACGACATAGTTCCGGACGAGCACAACTACAGGACCGCAGAACGGAGTGAGATGGTGTGCGGCCCCCGGGGGGAGACCTACAGACAGCAACAGATGGCGGTATTCCACTCTCCCGGGGTCGTGGCTATCAGGGCTAGGCGGTCACGCGAGACACGCACCAAGTCAAACCAACTGGGCTGAGGGGACACTCGTCGTGCGTGAGATGGACAAACAGACGGACATACAGAATATTAGTATTTCACGAGTTTTTTATGGATAATAATACAATTCATACGGTATGAATGTTATACGGTTGAATTCCTCATGAAATCATAACCTCTGCAAGCACTACTATCATCGAGTCAAAAATCAGCAACCTTCTACTCTTCTAACACGTTTTCAAGGAAGGTGTGTCGTATTTATATGATGATCATGCTTCTGTTTAGGGTTTGCATTATCGGTCCAAAATTTTTTATCGGCGATAATCGATAATTTTTCATAATTATCGCCGATACCGATAATTATCGCCGATAAAATTTTAACCTCCTATTTCGATGTGAAATGACGATTTATTCGTTGAATTGATCAGTAATTTATATAGTGAGATGTGCGTCTAAACAACTGAGTTGCGAATGCGTGTCAGTATTATATTTACCTCGACACCACTTTATCTAGTGAAGTGTTGTCAGGGCAAAATGATGTCGATGTAAAGTGGTGTCGAGATAATGCCTTGTCAGGGTATTAAAGTGGTGTCATAGTAAAGTGGTGTCAGGGTTAAATCGTGACAGGGTTAGTTGATGCCAGGGTCTATTGAAGTCAGGGTAAAATGGTGTCAAGGGTGAAATGGTACCAGAGTAAAGTGGTGTCAGGATAAAGTATTGTCAGGGTAAACTGGCGTCATTGTGAAGTGGTGCCACGGTGCAGTGATGTCAGAGTCAAATAGTGTCAGGTGACGGAGTGTCAGAGTCAAATAGTGCAATTGTTAAGTTGTGTCAGGGCGAAGTGGTGTCGGAGTCAAGTGTTGTCAGGGTTAGACTGATGTAAAGTGCGGTCAGGGTTAGACTGGTGTAAAGTGCTGTCAGGGTAAAATGGAGTCAGGGTCGTGTTATGGTTTCAGGTTAATGTGGTGTCAGTGTAAATAGGTGGTGTCAGAGTAACTGTGAAGTGGTTTCAGTGGAAAGTTGTGTCAGAGTAAAATGGTGTCATGGTAAAGTGGTGTCAGCGTTAACTGGAGTCATCAAGGTAAAGAATTGAAGGAGAAAACTGTTGTCTGGGAAAAACTGGTGGCAGGGTGAATGACGGCAGGGCAAACTGCTGTCTGGGTATAGGTGTTAGGATATAGTGGCGTCAGGGTTAGTTGGAATCAGGAAAAAATTTGCGTCAGGGCAAACTGCCATCAGGGCTCAGTGCTTTCAGGGTGAGTTGCTGTCAGGCTTGAGTGGTGTCAGAGTTAAGTGGTTTCCGTTTACAGTGGTGTCAGGGCAAAGTGGTGTCGGGGGAAACTGCCGTCAGGGCTTAGCGGTTTCTGGGTAAAGTGGTGACATAGTAAAGTGATGCCAGGGAAAAGAGAAGTCGGGGTAATGTGATGCTTACGTGGTGTCAGGAAACTTCTTCAAAATATGATGAATTTTGCTTATTAAATTATCGGTATTATCGGTCAGATTTTATCGCCGATAACCGATAATTATTTTTCACGTTTTATCGGCGATAATTTATCGCCGATAATATCGGTTGCAAACCCTACTTCTGTTGAGTATACGAAGATGCTGTTGAGTATATATTATTTTAGAAATTCCTTGAAAATTCCTAGAAACATGGAAGGATAGGGGCAAGACAAACGGTGATTTTTGGACATTATAGCTGCGAAATCACCGCTATTTTATGAATTCATGCCACGAAATTTCAATGAAATTTATAAATTTTACCACGGAATCGCCCATTTTTCGTCTTTTATGATCCTTATTAAATCACCTCAGACAACATACCGAAATTTAGAATTAGGTCGTGGAAAGGATTCAAACCAAATGAGAACGGTGGTTTTAAAGGGTTTAAAGGTGATAGATGACTGCAAAACCGGTTCAGAGCTTTAGAGGGCATTGTGGAGATGACTTGTGCAAATTTTTGGCGATTTTGAACTTTCTGGGGCGCCGGTTCACGCCCTTTTCGTCACGAAATCGAATGTTTTACAATTTCGTCAACCGTTTGGAACGTGTTTATATAGTCCCTAGAAGTTTCCATACCAATCGTCGGCCCAATAGGTCACTCAAGACGGCCACAATGCGACCGATCTCAAATCCTACTCATTGACCCACTGTGCGAATCTACTTTCAGGAGTATGCTCGGTGCGCGGCGCTGTCGCGCAGTAATGAATTTGGTGATTGCTATAATTATTAATTATGCTGCACAAACACTTGTTTAAAAGGTATGCCATTGAAATGCAAAATTCCTAGCGTTAGAGTGAATGGGTAGAATTTCCTGCCATTTACCTTCAGATGATTATAGATGGGCGGATGGGATTGTGTAGGGTGGGTTGAGGGGAGGGAGTAGGGAGGTGTTGTGTGTTGATGTGATGAGGCTGCCATTTGGGGCAGGCAGCACCGATGAGTTGAAGTATTCCGGTTGCAGCCATCAAGGGATTGGATGCCTTCCATGCCCGGTAGAATCATATCTCAATGAAGTGGATAAAGTGAGAAGCACCATGAATTATGGGAGTGTCCTGTCTTCTTGTAGTACTGATAGATGATCAGCATCTACACAGCATAGGTTGCACACCCGGACTTATGCACGCATGCAGTAAGCCCTGTTCCATCTTCAGAGTTGTTCAGGAGGGTTATGTGAAACATCTGCTCTCTTTGTCTGCTTCATGTCTCAGATGACATGGAACCAGGTAGGGAAGAGTGGGGATCGAATGTGTATTCGATTGAAACGTCAGGGGTTTGATGGGTAGATGGCACAATCTAGGTGCTCAGTGGCCCTATGCGTACTAAATTGTTCTCCAGAGCTCACAGTGACGTCCCTGCATAGGGAACTCTGGTTCCATGATCTACTAGTATACATCTGGAAATACATCTTTATAACAGTGAAACAAATATTTGTATGTACAATGAAGCCGTCTTTTAATCTACAACCTTGGATGGTTGTATCCATTCTTTGTTCTCTCTGTTCAGCCAGATAAAGTAGCTGGACCTTATTGCTATCGTTGAGAGTTCTTTCCTGATACCCTTGCATTGTTTGGTGGTTAGACCAACAAACCGAAACAACGCCATGGATGAAGTATTTACAAAACCTCTTGCCCCAACTTCAATGGTGAAAAGTTTTGTATTCCAGCCATTATCTCTGGATCTTCTGACTAGATCGTCATATTTTGTTGACTTTTTTTCACTTTCCATTCTGCAATATTTTCTTCAAAGGGGATGTTAGCTCAACGAACAGACATGATTTTCTTTCTAGACTGTAGATGCATATGTCTGGCCTTAGGGACTGCATGTTATCTCAGGTGGTATCTGATATTGGCTATCTCTTATCACTGAGGAATTTCCAGTCCTGAGTGTCCCCCCACCATTGGCATGGTGTCTGTTGGGGTTTCTTTCTTGTTGACCTTGGTGTTCCAGCAGCCACAAATGATTCTTTGAGTGTGGGGAGTTTTCTCATTCTTTAATTCATTAATTGATTCCATAGCGCGAAATACTTCATAAAAATGTTATTTGGAATTGGCGCGTAGAAAGAGAAACAAAGCCAACCTTTTGGCGGTCTAAATTCGTGTTTCTCAATATTAACCCAAGAGTATGTTCTTATATTCGCAGCCCGATTTAATCGTTGGGTTGATCAACAAATTCAACTCAATAAATTGTTCTCAAACAGATCATAATGAATCTAATCGAATAGCTGCTGTGTTCTCGGTTAAAAGACTCAATGGTGACACGATTCCGGATTCATGATACCATTGAATTATTTTAAATTGAAATGCTTTGAAATAAATTACAAGAAGCTTTCGAGATAAATCTCATAAAATGGGCGGGACAAATGAATGAGACGAGTTCCCAAAATTTGAAAACAGCAAAAAGTCAGTCAGCCTGATACGGGACCTCCGAACCCGTGACCCTCAGATTAAAAGTCGATGCTCTACCGACTGAGCTAACCAGGTTTATGATTCGTGAAATATTTGAGAGACTATATACCTACTGTTATTATGATGGCTGGCATAAGGCCATGTAATTTGATGCTGTGATGGCCATTACCATTTTCTTCGTCATCCTGATACGGAGATTTTTTCTGCGCCTGGATGGCACAAAATCTCAACAAGAATTGCGCCTGCCGGCACATTTATTGTTGCCTGTTGCTTCGTATGCAGGCGCTTAATCTCCCCTCCCGCGGTGCTCGATAGCTTGATGTAACCTAAAGCATCACGATACAATACGCAGTCATAGTAAGAGTATAATGCACGATTAACAAACGAATGGGAGTCTGATATCGAAAATTATCACACGAAGTGTCAAAGCGAGTTTAACAATTTTCGATATCAAACGATCCATGGAGTTTCTTAATTGTATTATTACCCTGACAAAACAGTTCTCCTCCCACTCGGGTCTGACGACCTTGTCTGAATTCGACATTTTATAGATTTTCAAGTGCCTTCATAAAATCAACAATTTATCTAATTATCTATCCCTGAACTTGTAATATCTAATTATCTATATATAATTATACCCTTCCAAGCTTGTTTTAGCGACCGTGTAAGTTTGGTTATATGGCTTTCGCTGAATAACAGTGTAAAGAGCTTTAAATGAAACTTGATTTTATAAGGATCACTCAAAAATCTACTTTTAAGTGTTGAATCCGGACGAGGGTCGCTTAGACCGAGTGGGAAGAAATACTGTTGTTTGGCCGTAAAATAGTTGGTCCCAGCTGTTTCCGGTCGGGGTATAATCCGTTCCATGATCTCAGCTGTGCTTTTATTAAGGTTATTACTTTATTAGGTGTATTTTCATTTTTCAAAAATCATGGGTGTATTTCAGAACTAAAGGTGTATTTTAGGTGAATTTTAGCAAAAGTGTATTTACAAAATCAACTGAGATAGTGCTTATAAGGTGTATTTTCAAAATCATGGGTCTATTTCAGGAACTAAAGCTGAATTTAGGTGGTGATTCAGTAAGAGTGATTTAAAATCAACTGAAATAGTGCTTTAAGGTAAGGTATTTCGAAATATATGGTCGACTTTTTTAAACCGCCCAAAAAGACCTATTTTAGGCCGTGAATTATAAGTGTATTTTGACATTTTGGGAAGGGTCAAAAGGAGGGCAGATTGGGCCTAAAAGAGGGCAAAAGGAGGGCTCGGAGGGCAACCCAAAAATGAGGGCAAAAGAGGGCATGAGGGCGCCCTCTCAAAAAGAGGGCAGTTCGGAAGTTATTTTTGATAATGAACTCGGCACGCCTCGTCCATTATCCACTTACACAGTCTCGGCTGTCGCCTCGACCATGTGAGTTGCGGTTTACGGTCACCACTTCAACATGTTACCGCTTATTATCACACTGGAGTTTGAGCCACGGGAGGGTAATAAATAATGCCCCGATGCTGCGCGCTACCATCGGGTACACTCACTGGCACGTGCCATTTCTTCCCGAATTCTTGCGCGCGTTCGTAGCAAGTTGTTAGACTCGTTTCGTTGTAGATTTCACGAGTTACAATAATTAAATAACATACTACACAATGAGAATGCAATGCTTCGATCATGTCGGTTATGGTTAGACTTTCGTTTCTTCTAGATCGTTTCCTAGTTCCAACAGGTCGCTTTTCTCTCTGAGTTTTATTGAGTAGTCCAGCGAGGGGAACTCTGTTAGATGGAATGAATTAGGGATACATTATTTCAGGCTGCGCTGTATTCTGAGACAATGAGAAGGCTGATATCGCTCACCTGTACAGTGTATTGTATAATGGACGTAGTCCTATCTTGGGGAGAAAGTGTTCCCTGCAGTCGGTTGGTTATCGTGACGAAGTTCAACTCACTGGTAGGCTCACTGTAGACCTGTCGGACTTGATAGAATATTCGCTATGTCGTATGTAAACTTGAAGTACATCAAACTGGCGTATTTTCTTGACAGACGCAGTGGGCAAAGAATTTTGGAAGAAGTTAGAGATTTAATTTACAATGAAACGATCTGATTGTTTTCTGAAAATTCAAATATTCCATTAGATTAAAACATTATCAAACGTTGCCTGAATAAGAATAGCTTAGTTTTTCAAAATACGCCATTTTAGATAACAGTGTTATATTAAATCAATTTGATTAGGTATCGGCACGCGAGGTTCTTCACATTCTGTACTGGTTTGTCGCAGCTTGTTGCTGACCTCGAATAACTTGCTGTATGATTAACCTGGGACTAAATGTGTGGCTGAACAGGCAGATGGCTGCAACCTCACGTCCATTTAAGCTTTCGCCTCCAGGTTTTAATTGCATAACATTTAGATATTCACCTCGATTTTAGCACTCAATGATCTTTCACCTCTACTGAACTCTTTCCTTTTCCTCTCCCTTCCTGTGTTGCTCAGGAATCCGGAATCCTGGGTGGCCCAGCCTTGCAGTTGTAAGCTGTGAGGGGCATGGGGCCGAAACCCCTCCGTTTCCCTTGTCACCTGCTGATGGTACACCTACATCGCAGATGGCAGGAGACCTTAACTGTAGGGGTAACCGCTGATGATTCACAGTTTAGTCTCTTCCGCCTCTTATGTCAATCTTTGAATTAGAAATCGATATTCAGTAATTTGTTATGTTTGTAGTATACCCATACACCTTTATAGATAAGACATTGGATTTCATTTTTCTCTTGATCACGCTTTCTCTTTAAAGTCACAATGAATATTAACTAAGACAGACGTTTAATTCAAATTAAACTGTGGTGAGGATGCTGGTTGAAACTTGCTATCAAAGCAAGCAATCGTGGAGACAGTGCAAACTTCACGTTCGCGGCGTTCTTGTGTGGGGCATATCGTGCCGACTCAAGCGTAGTACAGATGTTTTTGCGTCACGCGCGAAAACATTTGTACTACATGTCAGGCGCAACCTGGAAGCAGCGCACGAATACGCAGCGCACAAGAACGCCGCGCACGCGTTAGTTCGACACGCCCCCGTAACTGCGAAATCACCGCTATTTTATGAATTCATGCCACGAAATTTCATTGAAATTTATAAATTTTACCGCGGGATCGCCCATTTTTCGTCTTTTATGATCCTTATTAAATCACCACAGACAACATACCGAAATTTAGAATTAGGTCGTGGAAAGGATTCAAACCAAATGAGAACGGTGGTTTTAAAGGGTTTAAAGGTGATAGATGACTGCAAAACCGGTTCAGAGCTTTAGAGGGCATTGTGGAGATGACTTGTGCAAATTTTTTGCGATTTTGAACTTTCTGGGGCGCCGGTTCACGCCCTTTTCGTCACAAAATCGAGTGTTTTACAATTTCGTCAACCGTTTGGAACGTGTTTATATAGTCCCTAGAAGTTTCCATACCAATCGTCGGCCCAATAGGTCACTCAAGACGGCCACAATGCGACCGATCTCAAATCCTACCAATTGACCCACTGTGCGAATCTACTTTCAGGAGTATGCTCGGTGCGCGGCGCTGTCGCGCACCGCATTAATTGATTCCATAGCGCGAAATACTTCATAAAAATGTTATTTGGAATTGGCGCGTAGAAAGAGGAACAAAGCCAACCTTTTGGCGGTCTAAATTCGTGTTTCTCAATATAAACCCAAGAGTATGTTCCTATATTCGCAGCCCGATTTAATCGTTGGGTTGATCAACAAATTCAACTCAATTAATTGCTCCCAAACAGATCATTATGAATCTAATCAAATAGCTGCTGTGTTCTCGGTTAAAAGACTCAATGGTGACACGATTCATGATACCATTGAATTATTTTAAATTGAAATGCTTTGAAATAAATTACAAGAAGCTTTCGAGATAAATCTCATAAAATGGGCGGGACAAATGAATGAGACGAGTTCCCAAAATTTGAAAACAGCAAAAGTCAGTCAGCCTGATACGGGACTCGAACCCGTGACCCTCAGATTAAAAGTCTGATGCTCTACCGACTGAGCTAACCAGGCTTATGATTCGTGAAACATTGAGAGACTACATATACCTACTGTTATTATGATGGCTGGCATAAGGCCATGTAATTTGATGCTGTGATGGCCATTACCATTTTCTTCAAGCCATCCTTGATACGGAGATTTTTCTGCGCCTGATGGCACAAAATCCTCAACAAGAATTGCGCCTGCCGGCACATTTATTGTTGCCCGTTGTTTCCGTATGCAGGCGCTTAATCTCCCTCCCCCGCGGTGCTCGATAGCTTGATGTAACCTTAGCATCACGATACAATACGCAGTCATAGTAAGAGTATAATGTACGATTAACAAACGAATGGGAGTCTGATATCGAAAATTATCACACGAAGTGTCAGCCGAGTTTAACAATTTTCGATATCAAACGATCCATGAGTTTCTTAATTGTATTATTACCCGACAAAACAGTTCTCCCTCCCACTCGGGTCTGACGACCTTTGTCTGAATTCGACATTTTTATAGATTTTCAAGTGCTCCTTCATAAAATCAACAATTTATCTAATTATCTATCCCCTGAACTTGTAATATCTAATTA
The DNA here is from genome assembly GCA_011033025.1 of Beroe forskalii. Lineage (NCBI taxonomy): Eukaryota > Metazoa > Ctenophora > Nuda > Beroida > Beroidae > Beroe > Beroe forskalii. The sequence continues at coordinate 697,937 of WFMF01000009.1, read as the reverse complement.
TCTATATATAATTATACCCCTTCCAAGCTTGTTTTAGCGACCGTGTAAGTTTGGTTATACGGCTTTCGCTGAATAACAGTGTAAAAGAGCTTTAAATGAAACTTGATTTTATAAAGGATCACTCAAAAATCTACTTAAGCGTTGAATCCGGACGAGGGTCGTTAGACCCGAGTGGGAAGAAATACTGTTGTTTGGCCGTAAAATAGTTGGTCCCAGCTGTTTCCGGTCGGGGTATAATCCGGTTCCATGATCTCAGCTGTGCTTATTAAGTTATTACTTTATTAGGTGTATTTTCATTTTTCAAAATCATGGGTGTATTTCAGGAACTAAAGGTGTATTTTAGGTGAATTTAGTAAAAGTGTATTTACAAAATCAATCCGAGATAGTGCTTATAAGGTGTATTTTCAAAATCATGGGTCTATTTCAGGAACTAAAGCTGAATTTTAGGTGGTGGATTCAGTAAGAGTGTATTTGCAAAATCAATCCGAAATAGTGCTCTTAAGGTAAGGTGTATTTCCGAAATATATGGTCGACCTTTTTTTAAACCGCCCAAAAAGACCTATTTTAGGCCGTGAATTATAAGTGTATTTTGACATTTTGGGAAGGGTCAAAAAGGAGGGCAGATTGGGCCTAAAAGAGGGCAAAAAGGAGGGCTCGGAGGGCAAGACCCAAAAATGAGGGCAAAAAGAGGGCATGAGAGGGCGCCCTCTCAAAAAGAGGGCAGTTCGGAAGCTATTTTTGATAATGAACTCGGCACGCCTCGTCCATTATCCAACTTACACAGTCTCGGCTGTCGCCTCGACCATGTGAGTTGCGGTTTACGGTCACCACTTCAACATGTTACCGCTTATTATCACACTGGAGTTTGAGCCACGGGAGGGTAATAATAAATAATGCCCCGATGCTGCGCGCTACCATCGGGTACACTCACTGGCACGTGCCATTTCTTCCCGAATTCTTGCGCGCGCGTTCGTAGCAAGTTGTTAGACTCGTTTCGTTGTAGATTTCACGAGTTACAATAATTAAATAACATACTCACACAATGAGAATGCAATGCTTCGATCATGTCGGTTATGGTTAGACTTTCTGTTTCTCTAGATCGTTTCCTAGTTCCAACAGGTCGCTTTTCTCTCCGAGTTTTATTGGAGTAGTCCAGCGAGGGGAACTCTGTAAGTTAAAGAAGAAATGTTATTCAAAAGTTGTTCAAACTAGGTGTGAATTCAGGACACTCCGGTACACTAACATCCACTCAAGGGGTTTAGCGGGGTTGATAAAATGGTACCAATTCTGTATTTCTGAAAAAAGTTGAAAATTTAAAAAAGAATTGGCATCGAAAAGTTTTTAAGCATCCCCTGAACCCTAATAACAAAATTCAAAATATTTAAGCCCAAAAGTTGGGATCTTAGGGGAGCCTTAATAGTAAAATATTCAGAACAGGCCAAAATTATTATTCAGTTCATACGTTTCACTATCAGTTCATACTTTTCATTAGCTAAAGTTGTACATCAAATATCACAGTCTTTTGATGTTTTTACATTAAAAACTAGAACAACACAAACTAAAGAACTAATTCACTCAATGTGGGGCACATACCAAAGTGAAAGTCAGTGCTATCAGTTGCCAGGACCGCAGAACTGTAACCGGAGTATGAGACCTGGGGGACATTCCATATAGTTGAGACCAGGGGGACATTTCATCTGGATGAGACCAGGGGACATATTTTCATTTAGATGAGACCTGGGGACATTCCATTGAGATGAGACCTGGGGACATTCCATTTAAATGAGACCTGGGGAAATTCCATTTAAATGAGACCTGGGGAAATTCCATTTAGACGAGACCTTGGGGACATCCCATCTAAATGAGACCTGGGGACATTCCATTAAGATGAGACCTGGGGACATTCTAAAGACCTAAAGATGATACCTGGGGGACATTCCATTTAGACGAGACCTTGGGGACATCCCATCTAGATGAGACCAAGGGGACATTTCATTTGTACTTCAATTCATTGACCTCGGCATAAGGCAAGGGGTAAATAAAGTTGTAGGTGAATCCATCTGTATCGAGGAGCTGTTGAGAGCCACGCTGGCCAGTGATGAACTTGCTGAAGACAACCATAAGTGAAGCGATACTATCACCGTCTTACCTCTCATATTCATATCTACCTTGATGAGCTTTATCTCTTATCTCAGATAACCTTCGCAAGTAGACATGGCTATCTCAGATATCCCTACTAGCATGGGTGCGACGTTACCCTTCCTCTCATATAACGCTCGGCTCATCGCTATCACTATGAGCCATGATGTAACCCTTCCAGTTCTCTCATATGATACGCTGAAGCTATGAGCTGCATCACATGAGCCAAACGTAACCTAACCCATCATGACCTTTCATGACAAAGCACCCATCATGACCTCGCATGGCCACTGTGGTTGCGCGCATGGTGGGGCACTCAGAGGTAGCGCCAAAGTTCACTCACAGACTCCACTAGAAACATGGGGCGCACTTGTCGTTTGTTGTAGTTTGGATCAGATTCTGACTTGGCTGAGCTGCAATGTGCGCAGTTGTCGTTTTCAGCATCTGAAGTGCTCACTCAGCTCAAATCATTGACAGGGCACCCTGTTAGACCGTGGGAAATAGATTCTTATGTGCGCACTTGTCGGTAGGCCACGTGAGGGACATTCCATGTAGATGAGACCTGGAGGGCATTCAAAAGATGGGGCCTGGGGGACATTCCATATAGATGAGACCTGGGAGACATTGCAAAGATGAGATCTGAGAGACATTCTAAAGATGATACCTGGGGATCGGGGGACATTCCATTTAGATGAGACCAGGGGACATCCCCGTCATCAAACGTCATCATTTGAAAACACCCCCTCCCCTAGATGATTACGTAATATGTGAACGACTTCTTATGAGTACTGTTAGTACCAATACAAGCGATGTACAGAAATTAGAGGACTTTATTGTTACTCGGCAGCTGTGTGCTTCGTTTCTTGAAGAGACTGCTGGAAACTCGGGAGTGAAGGACGTGGCAGAAGGTAGCGATGCTGAAGTTGATGAAGTTAAAGAAAGATAAAATGGCGAAGTTGTTGCTTAATTTGCTCAGCGGCCTGGTGTGTGAAACATCTTACTACAAGTCTACGACTCGAATCGTAGCAGTGGAGTTGATGGAAGCGCAGCATAATCAGACTCCAGAGTTCAGTCGGAACTTTTGTCAGCGAAGGACGAGCAACTGAAGGGGCTAAAGAATACAGTTCAGACGTGAGACGTCTGTGGTGAGTTCCGGGAAACTTATAAGTTGGTCTTCCTGGCTATTTTTGAGCGAAGATTCCTTGGTAACTTAGCAACTGCTTGAACTTTATTGTCCAAGGTGCCGGTTAAAATGGTCCAAAAATGATTCGATTTTCATCCATAATCCATATGGCCGGTTAAAAAAGGGTTTCAGTCAGTACTTCTTTCAAAGTTTGCGAACGAGGTGGCGCGAAGCTCCACCAAATGAGCTACGTACCCAATTCTATATTATTCTAGCAGGGCAACAACAAAAACTAAAAACCTAAAAACATGTTATTGACGTGTCCAACGTATTAAGTGTCCAAGTGTCAAAAATCCATTGTCAATGTGTTTTGCTTTTCGGAATGCTTTGAAACGCAAAAAGTTGTTATTTATCGATGATGAGACAAATGTTTCTCACCTGCATGGCACATCGCAATCGCATTATCTTCATAATATTTAAAAGGGGAAGAAAACAGCTAATAAAGTAAAAAGGGACATTTTTTTAAGTTCTAAGAACCTTTGTGCTACCACAGCTGAATTTTTCATGTTCAATTCGAACCTTCGCAACTGAATTGAAATGCGAAAAGAGGCCTCTTCAACGTTTGGTTTATTTATTGGTTTACTGTTGAGTGGTGCATCGTTAGTTTCTTCTACAGGAGAAGGTTGGTTTTGAAATATTATTTGATTGATTTGTATTAATTTAATACTTGAAACCTTATTAAGGGGGGGGTTCAACCCAAATTTTTTGGAAAACAAGTTTCTGAGATAATGGTTGACCCAAAAGGTACACCCCTGGGGCCAACTTTTTGGCTGGGTTTGGTACCCCCAGACCCACTGGCTGAATTTCATATCGCACGCGCGTGCGATATGGAAATATATCCCTCGAGGGCGCTAGCCCGAGTGGGATATATATCGTATAGCACGCAGGGCTCGAAGAGCCCGAGTGCTATACGAAATTCAGCCCATGAGGCGAGGAGTATATGGTATATATCCACTCGCGTGAGCTTTTTGGGAGAATGGCATATCTAAGATGAAAAAAGTTGAATGTTCAAGTAAATCCTCGAAGATTTGAACACACAGGAAGGTTTTGCAACAATAATATTGAGTTTTTCTCTAATTAACAAAATTTAATTTTTTCACAAATGCAATACAAGCACGATTAAGCACCGTAAGTATTTGATCGAAGGGGTTGGTAAAGCTTATGTAGAAGTTATGAGCCCGAGGGCCCGAAGGGCCCGAGGGCGAAAATTTTAAAGGCGAATCAAATCAAAGCATGGATCAATCTCAAAGGTCTTGCAATCGAAGGATTATTGGCTAAAATTGTGGTTAGATGCTGTTAATTAAACTTAAAACACTAGCAATCTTGGAAAAACAAACAATAATTGGAAAAACAAACAAAGGGGAAAATGGTAGCATGTCACTTTGTGAAACGCATCAGTTACAGCAGAACTTGAAAAGAGATACAAAACGATGAAAAAAATGGGTTTAAATGAGCATATTTACATTTGGTGAAACTCTGCAGCACTGTTATAATAGACAAATGAGAATGACGTAATTACCATGGTTGAATATGGTAAGTCAATAGAATTAAGTGTCCCTCAAAATTTTTCTCATGAGAAGTTGCACAATGTATCAGAGTGTCGCGGTAATTGGGTGGCATTTATTTTACATCGTATCCGCTGTGTGTGAGAAAAAATAATGCACCATTGTTACTAATGATAATGACGTATTGCTCACTCACCTCTTGCTATTTCCGAAGAATGTGTAACCATGACAACATGGCAATGCAATTAATGATCAAGACAAATGCAAATTCCTAACTTTATTTCATGATATTGTATTTCATTCTCTCGTTTTTGATTTTGTATCTTTTACTTCTCTTTCTCGGAATGATTGCTTTTACAGAATTTTACAGAATTGCTGCTATCACTGCTATCACTGCTATCACTGCAGTTCACTGTTTTCTCTGCTATTTGACTCGACTTTTTGTCTACTGTTGGCCACATATTTTGCTGAATATTTATTAAATATCGATACCTATGTTGTTTTGCTGTCAATTTTAACCAATTCTATTTCGAAGTTGAACTTCTCATAATTTCATGATTCAATAAGCTGCTGAACAATGATGGATATCAGTTTCAGTGTTTTACTCTTAACTTTCCATTGCCTCGATGTTTTGTCGATAATGAACTCCACAAAAATCCTTCTATTTGCCAGTTTGCCTCATGATCGATATTTTGCTGCTAAAATTGTTGTTGTGGACACTTTCAATGATCTCAGCCAGTTTAGCACCAAAAATATTTTTCCCAAGAGGCGGGCTATATTGCAACCGGCGTAGAACTGCTCGCGGCCAGGCTATATCCGGTGGGTATATCAAATTTAGCGTGCAGATATTTTACCGGCCGCACGCTACCGCTACCTAAATTGTCTTCAAAAGGCACGAGTGATATATTAAAGCTCTTGTGGTACCCCAATGAGTAACTGCAAGCAATCATGTGCTTTCACCAAGGCTCAATAAGTATATTCTCAATTTCAACATGCCAATATATTTCAGAGGAGGTATTCTCTGTGAGCTGCAGGAGTATGGCGGTTTATGAAGGATGTCTGTACACACAAACGAGGATACATTTTCTTTAAATGCATCGGTACAGACGTATACTATGACGAATGGCATAGTAATGCTTGTCGAGGAGACCCTACTTTTATCAGCTTTGTGGCACCATGTCTGGATACAATAGCTTGGTGGATGGAGACGGAATCTCCTCTGTGGAGAGTATGACACAAATTTAGAATCTTCAGAAGAAGTTTGACTTGACATGCCAAAATCAATTATCTTATAGATATTATTCTTTTTCATTATAAGTAACATTATCACATCTGACATCACGATGAATGATATTATTGTTGTGTAGATGAAGTAATCCATGTGCAACATTCTTCATAGCAGCATAAATGTCTTTTATTGCCATCTTTTTCTGTGCACGGTAAAGTGAAGCTATTGAATGTCCTCCATCATCCATAATACTGAAAACTCTTTTAGAGTGGACAACTGGCTGTCCTAGGTAATTAATTATGTTATCATGTTTCAGCAAATTTTTAGTGTGATAAAATTCTCTGTACCATGATGGTTTTTTAGCTCCATAATCTCTCTCAAGTGAAACATTATGTTTTATTACAACTGAAATCTCTAAACCAAGAGATGATGATGAAGTAAATCTAAATACTTTACCAAAAGAACCACCACCTAAATAAGTCAATTCTTCTGAAAGTTTCTTGACCTTTAGGTAAATCACTTGGAACATTACACATATCTGTAAATGAAGTAGATTCAATTGTTATTGTATCATCTTCTGAAATGGGCACAGTGTAAGCCTCATCCTTTCTCAGTACTTGTTCATTTTGATAGTTTGATATATCTTCTGCTCATCAACAAAAAATTTTGCACAACTGGTAGGTATATTTTGGCTCATTAATATCAAATTATCATTGATTCTCCATTCTTGATGCTTAGAACATTTCCAAACTCTTTGTCGTTGATTAGCTCACAAGCATTGAAAGGTTCAGCATCAGTGTTCTTCAAGTAATTTTGGATATTTTTTATTGAAATAGGTATTTGTCAAAAAGTTCTCTGTCATGAGACACAATTCAGTGCAGAAACGATTTCCAGCTGGAGTTATTATGCAATTTACTTCATTAAAGAGCTTCAATGCTTCATAAACAGATTGATATCCATTGCTTTCAAGATACTTCTTATTCAAACTTGAAAGACCTAAGTTATATAGATCAAAAACTATTATGATTTTACAAGGAATGGTATCCTCATAGCAATCAATTTTGTGAAGGCTTTATTTGATTTTAATGAATAGACAAATAAATCTTTTCCATGTTCCTCTATTCCTAAATATTCAGCCACTGCCTGCACCAAGTTCACCTTGTTGGTTAAATTGAAACATTCTGTTCTTAAAGCCTGTCTGTAATCAAACTGCACTAAATTGCAAATTATCACATAATCCTCCATCAGTGAATCCTGATTTCTCAATCTTGAGACAATTTATGATAAAAACGTTCATGTCCCAAAATGAAAATGTTCATATGAGACATTTTCATGGGCCTCAAATTGTGAGTTATCTTTGTGAGTTATCTTTGTGAGCTATATTTTATAATACATTGATAAATTTTGAAATAAAATTCAAAGAAACTTTTAATGTGATGACTGCAATTAAAACAAAAAGTGAATAATCAATCTAATACACTCCTAATTGAGCCCCAAAGTACAACTTACTACTCAAGCTCATTTAAGTTAATACGACAAATCTTGTACAAAGATGACTGTATTTGTATTCCAAATATAATTGTTTTTACCTTGCCTAATAATAATATAATATAATGGTTTTACAATGATGTAACACGAATGGGTCTGCAAATATTGAAACTAACAAACTTCATCATTCAATTCCACACCTTATCACCCTGCGCACGTGGGGTGGACACCTTTGCTAGTACTTTGTGCGCAGGTAGCGACGAGTCGCCAATTAGAACAACGTTCCTGTTTGAAAAACGACAAAAGAGTCAAAATTTCTCTTAAAACTTGCATGGAATCAATAGCGGAAAGTCTCAGCTATCCAGAGATATAAGGATCATCTGGGAACTCCAATCACAACGTTCGCAATGTTTCATTATGTACAAATGTTGAAAAACGTCGAGTTCCAATTGCGCGTGAACATTGATTGATTGACGAGCTTGTGAGGCCTAATTCAAAAAAATAAGATGGACTTTCAGTGTAGAATAGATTTATCTAGGCATTACAAAAAACCCCATGTCGATAGCTCAAAAATGTAGGAGCCTTAGGGATTGCTAGTCAATTGTTGGAAAAAAACATGTTTACGCGACATGGGACAAGCCGCGCCGAGAATTTCGGCACTCCAAATGCGCGTCGCGCGCGTGAACATGTGCAACTTCCTCCCATGAACGTTACACAAAATTGTGAGTCATTTACTATCTCATTGAAGCAATTTACATCAATTAGTTTGACTAGTTCGTTATCATTGTTAGTTGCTTAATAAGTTGTCAATTGTCTATGATGATTGATTTGTACGTTTTGAATTAAGCCGACCTTTTTCATCCAACCAAAGTCAAAATTGCCTTCCAATCTTCGAGCCATTATAACCGGCCATTTACACGATTCCAGTAATGAGCAGTAATTTTTATAAAGTTGAGGTTTTTTAACTCGTAATCACGTATGTAGATGCTTTTATGGCCTTTTAATCAACCGACCCCACTTTAACTGCCCGATTTGAAGGTGAAAAGAGCCACAATTTCAGCCTGAAGATGAGATACATTATCATAGTATCATGAACGTTGACAGTAATTTGACAATAAGTGAGTATAAGTACCGTTCCCAGTCGAGTGGCAAAGATGGGGGCAAAATATGTTTCATGAGGGAACATAGCGTTTCCAGGCCTCTAATGTGTTGTTAAGGTAAGATATCGTGTCTTTATTTTGCCGGGCCGGTCACCATGGTTGCTAAGCCTGTAAGCCATACCTTGCTAAGCAACCCAAATCCCATATAGTCTGCCCTGATGTAAAAAAGTAAATGATTTACTTATCCATAATCCAGTTAAGCCGATTATATATGCAACTATTGACCTAAATTCAACTATTGGCCTCAAATGTGCTTGATATGAGTTTCTATGGTTAGATATCATGTTTTAGAGTTGCCAGGCCATCATAGGAGCCACGCCCAACCTTGAGCCACGCCCAAAAATCCCATCTTTCCTGCCAATATGGTGGCCAAAAAGGGACAAGTGTGGACATGCGATTTCAGCCGATAAATCACTCCAAATCATTTTATTTCGATCACAAAAGTTAATTTAGGGTTCCTAGACACTAAATCAACCATTCCCAGCCCGTGGCCACGCCCAGATTCCACGCCCCATAAATGCGCGAAATGTCGCAAGCTGGGTGGCAAAAAAGGGACAAATGTCGCCTGAGGCGACATGGGATTTTAAGGCCTCAAATGTGCTTGATATGAGTTTCTATGGTTAGATATCATGTTTTAGAGTTGCCAGGCCATCATAGGAGCCACGCCCAACCTTGAGCCACGCCCAAAAATCCCATCTTTCCTGCCAATATGGTGGCAAAAAGGGACAAGTGTGGACATGCGATTTCAGCCGATAAATCACTCCAAATCATTTTATTTCGATCACAAAAGTTAATTTAAGGGTTCCTAGACACTAAATCAACCATTCCCAGCCCGTGGCCACGCCCAGATTCCACGCCCCTAAATGCGCGAAATGTCGCAAGCTGGGTGGCAAAAGGGACAAATGTCGCCTGAGGCGACATGGGATTTTAAGGCCTCAAATGTGCTTGATATGAGTTTCTATGGTTAGATATCATGTTTTAGAGTTGCCAGGCCATCATAGGAGCCACGCCCAACCTTGAGCCACGCCCAAAATCCCATCTTTCCTTTGGGGTTATGGTGGCAAAAAGGACAAGTGTGGACATGCGATTTCAGCCGATAAATCACTCCAAATCATTTTATTTCGATCACAAAAGTTAATTTAGGGTTCCTAGACACTAAATCAACCATTCCCAGCCCGTGGCCACGCCCAGATTCCACGCCCCATAAATGCGCGAAATGTCGCAAGCTGGGTGGCAAAAGGGACAAATGTCGCCTGAGGCGACATGGGATTTTAAGGCCTCAAATGTGCTTGATATGAGTTTCTATGGTTAGATATCATAGGAGCCACGCCCAACCTTGAGCCACGCCCAAAAATCCCATCTTTCCTGCCAATATGGTGGCAAAAAGGACAAGTGTGGACATGGCGATTTCAGCCGATAAATCACTCAAATCATTTTATTTCGATCACAAAAGTTAATTTAGGGTTCTAGACACTAAATTAACCATTCCCCAGCCCGTGACATACGCCCAGATTCCACGCCCCATAAATGCGCGAAATGTCGCAAGCTGGGTGGCAAAAGGGACAAATGTCGCCTGAGGCGACATGGGATTTAAGGCCTCAAATGTGCTTGATATGAGTTTCTATGGTTAGATATCATGTTTTAGAGTTGCCAGGCCATCATAGGAGCCACGCCCAACCTTGAGCCACGCCCAAAATCCCATCTTTCCTGCCAATATGGTGGCAAAAAAGGGACAAGTGTGGACATGCGATTTCAGCCGATAAATCACTACAAATCATTTTATTTCGATCACAAAAGTTAATGTAGGGTTCCTAGACACTAAATCAACCATTCCCAGCCCGTGGCCACGCCCAGATTCCACGCCCCATAAATGCGCGAAATGTCGCAAGCTGGGTGGCAAAAAAGGGACAAATGTCGCCTGAGGCGACATGGGATTTTAAGGCCTCAAATGTGCTTCATATGAGTTGTTATGGTTAGGTATCATGTTTAAGAGTTGCCAGGCCATCATAGGAGCCACGCCCAACCTTGTGCCACGTCCAAAAATCCCATCTTTGCTGCAAATCTGGGGGCAAAAAAGGGACAAGTGTGGACATGGAGATTTCAGCCGATAAATCACTCCAAATCATTTTATTTCGATCATAAAAGTTAATTTAGGGTTACTAGAGACTAAATCAACCATCCCCAACCCGGGGCCACGCCCAGATTCCATAAATGCGCGAAATGTCGCAAGCTGGGTGGCAAAAAGGGACAAATGTCGCCTGAAGCGACATGGGAATTTACGGCCTCAAATGTGCTTGATATGAGATATTATGGTTAGGTATCACGTTTAAGAGTTGCCAAGCCATGATAAGAGCAACTGTCCACACCCAACCTTGAGCAACGACAAAAAAACCTTTTCCTGCCAATATGGTGGCAAAAAAGCGACAAGTGCCAAGTGGAGACATGGGCTGGGAATGGTTGATTTAGTGTCCAGGAACCCTAAATTAACTTTTATGATCGAAATAAAATGATTTGGAGTGATTTTTCGGCTGAAATCGCATGTCCAAACTTGTCCCTTTTTGGCCACCATATTGGCAGGAAAGATGGGATTTTGGGCGTGGCCTGGGGACACATGTGGCTCCTATGATGGCCTGGCAACTCTTAAACATGATATCTAACCATAGAAACTCATATCAAGCACATTTGAGGCCTAAAATCCCATGTCGCCTCAGGCGACATTTGTCCCTTTTGCCACCCAGCTTGCGACATTTCGCGCATTTATGGGGCGTGGAATCTGGTGGCCACGGGCTGGGAATGGTTGATTTAGTGTCTAGGAACCCTAAATTAACTTTTGTGATCGAAATAAAATGATTTGGAGTGATTTATCGGCTGAAATCGCATGTCCAAACTTGTCCCTTTTTGGCCACCATATTGGCAGGAAAGATGGGATTTTTGGGCGTGGCTCAAGGTTGGGCGTGGCTCCTATGATGGCCTGGCAACTCTTAAACATGATATCTAACCATAGAAACTCATATCAAGCACATTTGAGGCCTAAAAATCCCATGTCGCCTCAGGCGACATTTGTCCCTTTTTTGCCACCCAGCTTGCGACATTTCGCGCATTTATGGGGCGTGGAATCTGGACGTGGGAATGGTTGATTTAGTGTCTAGGAACCCTAAATTAACTTTTGTGATCAAAATAAAATGATTTGGAGTGATTTATCGGCTGAAATCGCATGTCCAAACTTGTCCCTTTTGGCCACCATATTGGCAGGAAAGATGGGATTTTTGGGCGTGGCTCAAGGTTGGGCGTGGCTCCTATGATGGCCTGGCAACTCTTAAACATGATATCTAACCATAGAAACTCATATCAAGCACATTTGAGGCCTAAAATCCCATGTCGCCTCAGGCGACATTTGTCCCTTTTTTGCCACCCAGCTTGCGACATTTCGCGCATTTATGGGGCGTGGAATCTGGGCGTGGCCACGGGCTGGGAATGGTTGATTTAGTGTCTAGGAACCCTAAATTAACTTTTGTGATCGAAATAAAATGATTTGGAGTGATTTTTCGGCTGAAATCGCATGTCCAAACTTGTCCCTTTTTGGCCACCATATTGGCAGGAAAGATGGGATTTTTGGGCGTGGCCCAAGGTTGGGCGTGGCTCCTATGATGGCCTGGCAACTCTTAAACATGATATCTAACCATAGAAACTCATATCAAGCACATTTGAGGCCTAAAAATCCCATGTCGCCTCAGGCGACATTTGTCCCTTTTTGCCACCCAGCTTGCGACATTTCGCGCATTTATGGGGCGTGGAATCTGGGCGTGGCCACGGGCTGGGAATGGTTGATTTAGTGTCTAGGAACCCTAAATTAACTTTTGTGATCGAAATAAAATGATTTGGAGTGATTTATCGGCTGAAATCGCATGTCCAAACTTGTCCCTTTTTGGCCACCATATTGGCAGGAAAGATGGGATTTTTGGGCGTGGCTCAAGGTTGGGCGTGGCTCCTATGATGGCCTGGCAACTCTTAAACATGATATCTAACCATAGAAACTCATATCAAGCACATTTGAGGCCTAAAAATCCCATGTCGCCTCAGGCGACATTTGTCCCTTTTTGCCACCCAGCTTGCGACATTTCGCGCATTTATGGGGCGTGGAATCTGGGCGTGGCCACGGGCTGGGAATGGTTGATTTAGTGTCTAGGAACCCTAAATTAACTTTTGTGATCGAAATAAAATGATTTGGAGTGATTTTTCGGCTGAAATCGCATGTCCAAACTTGTCCCTTTTGGCCACCATATTGGCAGGAAAGATGGGATTTTTGGGCGTGGCTCAAGGTTGGGCGTGGCTCCTATGATGGCCTGGCAACTCTTAAACATGATATCTAACCATAGAAACTCATATCAAGCACATTTGAGGCCTAAAATCCCATGTCGCCTCAGGCGACATTTGTCCCTTTTTTGCCACCCAGCTTGCGACATTTCGCGCATTTATGGGGCGTGGAATCTGGGCGTGGCCACGGGCTGGGAATGGTTGATTTAGTGTCTAGGAACCCTAAATTAACTTTTGTGATCAAAATAAAATGATTTGGAGTGATTTTTCGGCTGAAATCGCATGTCCAAACTTGTCCCTTTTTGGCCACCATATTGGCAGGAAAAATGGGATTTTTGGGCGTGGCTCCTATGATGGCCTGGCAACTCTTAAACATGATATCTAACCATAGAAACTCATATCAAGCACATTTGAGGCCTAAAAATCCCATGTCGCCTCAGGCGACATTTGTCCCTTTTGCCACCCAGCTTGCGACATTTCGCGCATTTATGGGGCGTGGAATCTGGTGGCCACGGGCTGGGAATGGTTGATTTAGTGTCTAGAACCCTAAATTAACTTTTGTGATCGAAATAAAATGATTTGGAGTGATTTTTCGGCTGAAATCGCATGTCCAAACTTGTCCCTTTTGGCCACCATATTGGCAGGAAAGATGGGATTTTTGGGCGTGGCTCAAGGTTGGGCGTGGCTCCTATGATGGCCTGGCAACTCTTAAACATGATATCTAACCATAGAAACTCATATCAAGCACATTTGAGGCCTAAAATCCCATGTCGCCTCAGGCGACATTTGTCCCTTTTTGCCACCCAGCTTGCGACATTTCGCGCATTTATGGGGCGTGGAATCTGGGCGTGGCCACGGGCTGGGAATGGTTGATTTAGTGTCTAGGAACCCTAAATTAACTTTTGTGATCGAAATAAAATGATTTGGAGTGATTTTTCGGCTGAAATCGCATGTCCAAACTTGTCCCTTTTGGCCACCATATTGGCAGGAAAGATGGGATTTTTGGGCGTGGCTCAAGGTTGGGCGTGGCTCCTATGATGGCCTGGCAACTCTTAAACATGATATCTAACCATAGAAACTCTGCAGTAGTACCTAATACTGGTGACATTGACAATGAGTATAAAATCGAAGTAGATGCTTTTTGTCAATTTCATTTTTAAGTTATGTTATCAATGACTACTAACAAGTTATCATATAATATGCGCATATACAGCACACGTCATCACTGGATGGTGATGCAGTGTACCTACTTAGATTTAGAATGTAATGTACACCCTTTAGTACATTAAACAGTTTGGCGGTACTTCAGTACAACATTCATGTTTTTCACAAAACTCAATAGCAGGGTGTTAATCTCGTGATTGTACACAACTAATTGTGCGATGTAATTATGAAAAGTAACATTTTCAGGCAGGGGTGCCGATGAGCCAATGGGACTTCAACAGCAACGCGGTGAAGAAGGTACATTTCAGGCATTTCACATGAATAAGATTACGTACAGAGCAGGCTATAGGTACAATACACTCTATATAAGGTGAGCAAATGTATATCTATATACAAGCATGCTGATCACATGGTTCTGTCCCGCATATCGTAGGTATATAATATAGATCACATTATATACTATGCAAATACATGGACCAATTCTATATTGGCAAACTGGTAGGAGATGGCAGAATGTCTGCATTTACAATTATACACACGCTACACATTGCCGGTCGCATGATATTATCAGGTGATACATTTGAGGCAGTGGTGTGAAGTGTGTACGTCAAAAATGGATGGTGATGTAATGAAAGAATGGAATTGGTACAGTACATGTTTCGGTGCACAAAGTAGCTTAGTACTTTAGTAGCAGTGCGCTGTTTCTGAGTCTCATGATAACTGATATTTCAAAAATTTTTAATTCTTTCTGAGTTGACTCAATTATAAGCAGTTTAATGAAGCTCGAGTGATTTAAAAACTGCTTCTATTTGAGTCTACTCAGAAAGAACTAAAAATTTTGAAATATCTGTTTCGGTACTTCAATACAACATTCATGCTGTTATTTTCCTCGTGATTGTATACATGGATCACATCACAATTTGATCGTACAAACCTCTTGAACCCAATTTTTGTCGATTTGAACTTCAAAATCTATCTTGAAATGAACCAATATCGACCCCCTACTGACCCCTGGTGAACCCCCACTGACCCCATGGTGAACCCCTACTGACTCCCATTTATGCCATTCTAACCAAAATGCTATGTATGTATGTATGTAGATGCGCTTCCGAAGATGCGCTGTGCCGAACGACAAGACTCCTCACATTTAACAATTAAGTCTGAGGAGTAACGGTCGTGCCGCGAGCGGCGAGGCTGATATGTTGGCGTGCCAAAAAGTCTAAATAGCAGAGGGCAGGTGACTATGCAAACTATTGAACGCTTAACTATAAGTGCCAGTTGGGTAATAAACCCCAATGGCCTCAACTCAAGAAGTTATCTGCCTAACTGGCTTGAGCCGAAAACATATGCTCAATTTCTTTTTAAGGCGATGAAAAAGGCAAAGGCTTCTCCTCCATTTCTTATTTACTACTAGTATCCAGGACAAGAAATGGACAAGAATGTCCTGTTTCTGAATCTCTTGTATGGGGACCAGAATCAAACCCTTCTGTACTGTTGTTTCGTATTGTGGTAAACAGACTAAATTCCCTTATTTGATGTGTTAAACAGGCAGTTCGAAATGCACCCTGGTGCACAATGCCCAGGTCCGTGCGGCACGCAGACCAAAATAAATAACATGTATATTATATGGCGTACGCCATACAAACTCAAGCCGTGCACACTGCAGTTCAAACAGTCGTCTTAAATAATTCGATGTTTAATATGATTGGATGGACCAAGTAAATTTAATTATTAGTTAGAGAACCTATCATTCTATAATTTGTTGTAAAAATTTGTTAGGTGCAGAGATATAAACTACCATATTTGTATACATAAAACGAATTTTTGATTGGGCAGAATCCCTAAATTAACGGTTTAAGTTCCTACGATGCTAAATGGTATTTGGTAAAAGAGTGAGTTCCCTTTTATGGTAAGTTGATGTACTTAATGGAATGTTATAAAGTATTGGTTGAACATGATGAATATTGGATATCCTTATTTGATGGTTAAAACAAAGTTACGTAGTATTGGATAACCGAGTAATTTCCCTTTTTTGATATTCTAACATCCTACTATCCTACATGTTATAACAAGTAAAAAGGTTATTATGTCGTGTTAGGTACATTTATACAGATTTAGTTCTAATTTATTATTATTTATCATTCTATTAATTGATAAAGATATCTATTAAGTATTATGTTATATAATATTAGGTGACTAGATTAAATTCTATTTTTAGTTTGTTTATATCATATTTTACTTTGTTTCTACTAACTTTACTTATTTGTGATATTGACATAATTTTATGTATTATTGGGTAACAGACTAAAATTCTCTTATTAAGTTGTTTATGTAATATTACAAATTAATGACTGAGTACTGAGCGGATTATATTCAGGTTATTAGCTTATTTGTTATGTTAATAATAATAATAATAATGTAGCATGGTGAATGGTGATGGATGGGCAGATTTGATTCTCTAATTTGATGTAACAACTTGTTGATTATGTTATTAAGTTAACAGGGCAAATTGCATTATTTGATGGGTTAATATGATTATAGTATTGTGTTATGAATTATTGGGTGAACTAATAAGTTTCCTCAATAGTATGTCTTCATATAATATTTATACTTAGTATTGGGTGAACATATTATGAAATTCCCTTGGTGCGTTGATTTGATGTTAGATGTATTATAAGGTAAAAATATTATTTTTTTTTCCTGTGATGCAACCAAAATGCTACCAATTTTATCAATGAAATTCGGCACATTTTTGATAAGTTGCACTCGCAGATTTTAACGCAGATATTCAAATTGAGTTAAATTCTTCTGGGTTCATCGTGCTTTTTAAATGTTACCCTTTCACCCCGTCAACTCGGTATTATTAAAAAGCACTTGATTTGTCCTATAGTTTGTAGTTTGATAGGTACATAGAATATAAATGTGACTGACGTGCGAAATTTAACGGCAGATTATTACATCTATCACATGCCCGGAATCAACACTTCATGAAATGCATTTGATAACGATATATATCAAAATGACTTACCTAATTGGCATGGACTTGATACAACCATTAACATTTTACAAAGAATGGCTGGAAGTTCTACGAATTAAAAGCGAAAATGGCAATAAACAATTACTATTTCTGAAAGGTGCAAATCAACGGATTAACGACGGACCAACTTTAACACTTAAAGAAAATTTAAGGGTACGAATTGAACAAAAGTGTTCGAAATCACGAGATCAAAATGCAATATAATGTTGTGGTTTTGTGTACAGCGTGAATGTTGTTCTGAAGTACTGAAACACTTTCTTTAATTGTCACTGTAAAATGTACATCATATTCATTGCATCGCCATCCATTGATGACGTACACACTACACACTTTTGAAGTCAGTACCACGATTGTACCATGTGACCATGTGTGTATCATGTACATGCAGACATTCTGCCATCGCCTACCAGTTTACCAATATAGAATTGGTCCATATATTTACACCATGTATTATGTGATATACCTTACAAGATAAAATAACATGGGACAATAATTCCGGGGATCGAAATTTTGGGGGTTCAGCCATAAGGATTTTTTTCAAAAATCCCAAATTAAATTAGATTTTTCGCCTTTTTCAAATTCGAAAAAATAAGGTAGCTTTTGGGGAATAAACTGAACTTCAGAAAGGCCAATATCTCTGAGGTGATCGATGGTAGAATTTCCAGTACAAGATCCCTTTCATCGAGTCGAGTGTAGAAGGTTTTATTTGGAATAACTGCATTTTAGATATTTTGAACTCTTCTGCACTGATATACTTATTGAAATTTGTCTGGGAGTTCCATATTTCATGTACTGTTAGTCAAATCACAAACCCGCAATTAACTAATTTGGGGGAAATAATTTTTTGGGATCGGGGGGAACGAAAAATATGGGGATTTTTTCGAAAAATCCCCAAATTTCAATCTTTTAAATATGTCTTGTAAGGTATATCACAGGTGCGCCAAAAGTCTTGACCCTTTTTACTTTTTGATCATTCGAAAATACAGCCGATATTTCTTCGATTCTGTAAAAATATTCTTTAAATATAACCAAAGAATGGCGAATTCTGAGATTTAGGTTGTTATGACATCCATAGCAAATCATTAGGCTCCCTTAGCAACCGACCTAAAAATTGAAGATTTTTGGCATTCTTGACATTTAGATCTAGAAGCCATTTTCTGTTTTGATAACTCATCATACAGGATAGATATTTCGATTTTGTGAAAGTTTCAGTAATCATGACCAGTCAACGCTGAATATCGAGATTTTCAGTTGTTATGACTTTTCATAACCACACAAGTTTCCATAGCAACTGAACTCAAAATGGAAAAATCTGGGTTTCTTTAAGAAATAAAACTGGGTAATTGCCATTCATTTCAATGCTATTGTTGATAGAAAGGGAAGTAGACAATACAAAATGTTCAAATACAGTTTTAATCTAGCTCAATAGTGGTTCAATGCATGTTCGATGTAGTTTTCTTGGGTGGAATTTGGGACTTATTTAAGTGAAAATCCTTGAATTTTAAATCAGGTTGCTATGGAAACTCGTGTGGCCGCTAAGAAAGTGAATAGCAACCTGAAAATCTCGAAATTCAGCATTGAATGGTCATGATTACTGAAACTTTTCACAAAATCGAAACATCCATCCTGCATGATGAGTTAAATCAAAACAGAAAATGTGGCTTAGATCTAAATGTCAAAAATACCAAAAATCTTCAATTTGTAGGTCGGTTGCTATGGGAACTCGTGGTTGCTATGGATGTATATACCCATGATATGCGGGACAAAACCATGTGATCAGCATGTTTTGTATAGATATACATTTGCTCACCTTATATAGCCTGCTATGACGCTCTGTACGACGCTCTGTACGTAATCTTATTCATGTGAAATGCCTTTGAATGTCCCATTGGCTCATCGGCACCCCCTGCCTGAAAAATGTTACTTTCATAATTACATCGCATAATTGTGTACAATCACGAGATTACCCTGCTATTGAGTTTTGTGAAAAACATGAATGTTGTACTGAAGTACCGCCAAACTGTTTAATGTACTAAAGGGTGTACATTACATTCTAAATCTAAGTAGGTACACTGCATCACCATCCAGTGATGACGTGTGCTGTATATGCGCATATTATATGATAACTTGTTAGTAGTCATTGATAACATAACTTAAAAATGAAATTGACAAAAGATCTACTTCGATTTTATAATCATTGTCAATGTCACCAGTATTAGGTACTACTGCTGAAACAAGAAAAGTTTGTTGCTCCTTATCGAATCACTGCCACTGCCGCCACAGTTGCAGGAAATCTGAAATGGTATCACCAACGACGGTGGGGTGGACAAGGGTCTCTCGCTATTTTGGCAAACAAGAGTCTGGCGTTTTAAATCGCGCGCGCGCGTTGTCCAATCCTACGCTTGTCCACACCCCTAACGAAATAGCACCATGTGCTTTTTTCCAACAATTGACTGGCAATCCCTAAGACCTCTACATTTTTTGAGCTATCGACATGGGGGTTTTTGTAATGCCTAGATATATTTCATTCTACACCGAAAGTCCATCTTCTTTTTTGAATTAGGCCTCACAAGCTCGTCAATCAATCAATGTTCACACGCAATTGGAACTCGACGTTTTTCAACATTTGTACATAATGAGACATTGCGAACGTTGTATTGGAGTTCCCAGATGATCCTTATATCTCTGGATAGCTGAGACTTTCCGCTATTGATTCCATGCAAGTTTTAAGAGAAATTTTGACTCTTTTGTCGTTTTTCGAACAGGAACGTTGTTCTAATTGGCGACTCGTCGCTACCTGCACACAAAGTACTAGCAAAGGTGTCCACCCCACGTGCGCAGGGTGCTTATAACCAAGGTGTCCAAATAAGAAAAGTTCAGTGACTAGTTACTTCATTCATAAAGTGATGCACCTTCACAAGGTGCTCAAAATCAAAATTCAGAATTTTGATAAAAGTTACATAACAAACATAAAAACATACGGTCAAAATTCAATTAGAAACAATTGAACTGCTATTAAAAACAGTTGGTAATGAAAACTTGAAAACAAGGGTAATAATTTATTAAATAAATAATTTCATAATAATAGTTTTAAAGAAAAACTGTATCAATGTAGCAAACTGTTACATACTAAATAATAATTTAAAACTGTAAAATGTCTGGAAATTATCAGCACATATAAATAAAAAGCTGAAAGATACAAAACCTTATTCCCTATTAGGTTAGGTGACATATGTATTTATGCCTTTCCTCTTTGCTATAAACTTGTTTTCAATTAAAAAGTTGTTAAACTTCGCTTTATTAACTAGATAGCTGTTATTTCCCTCAATCTTATCAATGATTAACTTTGACACTACCCAGTAATTATTTTCATTATTATGCAAACACCTTCTTTGTAGAACAAATACAGTCATCTTTGTAGTCCCCTTTTTAAACACTTCAAGATTATTTTTAAAAGAAGGAACATCCTCTGAAAACTTGACATAGTTGGGTAGATTATTCCAGTAATTTCGTACCCTTTCAGGCAGGAAATGTGATCAGGAAATGTGCCTGTAAGGAAACAGTCACCATGAATGGAAGCATTGTTTCACTGGTTGTTTCCTCTCTATAGAGTTGCCTTCAAATTTGCCCATAACACTTGATGTGACAGTTGCCTTGATCTTTTGATCTAGTTTGACCAGATGAGGCTTTGAATTCAATTCAATTAGATAAGATAAGATAAGATAATATTTTTGACAAAACATCAACTCAAATATTCAAACAAATTTCACCATATTATATCACTATATTAAGCACCCTTATGTCGAGGTACCCACAATAAATTACTAATGCCTTGCATTCATGTGCAGCTACATTGCAAATAGTTTGATAAAAATAACTTAACAACAGATTATGAACCATAATAGCAAAGTATTAAATAGAAACGGTTAGTCATAACAAGATTAAAAACATAATCATGGTAATAAGTTAATGAAATTATAAAAATGTTAAAAAAATAACATTGCAGTAACAGTACTGGATTACAAGTATCCGGATTGAAATAAGATTAACAATAATATTTAAAAAGTATTAGTCTAAACTGGTTCTTTGGTTTTATAGATGTTAATACCTTTTTTCTTAGCTACATAAGGATTTTCGATCAGATATTCATTAAACTTTTTCTTATTATCCATGTAATTACCTCCTTCTATTTTATCAATGATTAAGTTTGAAACCTCCCAAAAGTTATGGTCAGAGCTCTCTTTACAATCATTCTTGAAACTTTGTAAGTTAGTTTTAAAATCATTAACATTCTCAGAATTCTTCACATAAACTGGCAATTTATTCCAATAATTCCTTATACGTTCAGGGAGGAAAGCAGATCTCAGTTTACAAATGTCCTTACTGGAATTAAAATAAGCTTTACTTTTACTAATGATCTTGAGACCAGACCTACTAAGTTTGAAAAGGTCTTTTCCATAATCAACTTTATTACTAACTACTTTGAAAGTTTCTATAAGATCACCCCGAATACGACGCTCACCTAAAGTAGTTAATTTCATAATTTCCAGTCGCCTGCTGTAGGGTAACATACCAATGTCATTGCACAAACGAGTGAAACGGCGCTGGATTGCCTCAAGCTGTAAAATCAATGACCAGTTACCATGGCAAACAACTGGATTCCATATATTAACACAGTATTCTAGCTTAGGTCTTATAATAGTTTTATAAATTCTGGAAAGAATTTCTGGATCCCTTTCAATAACATTCCTGGATACCCACCCAATAGTTCTATTAGCAGCTTTTAAACAAGAATAAATGTTATCCTTCCAGCTTAAGTCAGAAGTAACTAAAGTACCTAAGTCTCTCTCCTCTAAAACATTACTAAGTAGTTTACCATCAAGAAAATAGTCATTTTGATGATTATCATTGAAATCAAAGTGCATAACCTTGCACTTTTCAGTATTGAATTTAAGAAGCCAAGTTGACTCCCAATTCTCTAAAGCTTTCAAATCATTATATACCTCTGATTTTTTACTTGCATCAGCAACAAGTTTCAGATCGTCAGCAAAAGTTTAGTGATATTTCTAACATTTTGTGGTAGATCATTTATGAACAAAATGAATAAAAGAGGTCCCAAGACAGAGCCTTGTGGGACACCTGACAGAACAGCTCTCAGTGAGGAGTAACTTCCTCTAACACTAGTCCGTATTGATCTACCAGTCAAAAAATCTTTTATAATATTGAGGGTACTTCCCTTGATGCCATAATTTTCCAGCTTAGTCAGGAGCCTGTAGTTAATTCAATTATAAATTCCCTTCAATTATGAATTCCCTACAATGGACAAAGACTAATGAACTTAAATTTCTAAATGAACTTGAAACTTATGAAACTAACACACCATCTAGTGGTTGGGGGAGCTTTAGGTGCTTGCCACATGTTACGTGTCCCTGTTTGTTCGCGCTTGCGCGCGCTTTTCGTAGAAAAGTCTTCTCTGAAGAGGCGCGCTTGCGCGCGCAAAATAAGGCTCCGTAACATGGAGTAATTTAGGTGCCTGTCAAATGCATTTAACCCTTGCCAGACGTTGCCTGCCCCGTTGCCTGCCCCGACTCTGCGAGTCGGGGCGCGCGCGCGAGGGGGCCAGGCAACGCCTGGCAATTTAACCCCACAACACGGTCGCAAGCCAAAGTACCACAGAGTTAGCTTCCATTACACCATATCATTTTAGGTGTCTCATTAAGATTTGTTTGGATCTGCCTAGATCTCTGATGGAGGTATCTCACTTTAGATCCTGTCAAAGACTAAGGAGAGAGCTGAGTTGCCTGACGTCGTCAGACCCATTATTTTAAATTTTTAAGTGTTATAAAGGCAACGCCTGACAAGGAGAGAGAGCAGGTAGAACGTTTTGTGGCTTGACTGTACAAAGATGACTGTATTTGTATCATATCACAAAGTTTTAAACTTACCAACACTATGCGGGCCGGGTTTAGGGAGGCGTTGCCTGACCCCCTATCGCGATTCGATCGCGCGCGCCACGACTTTGAAGTAGAATTTTTGCTCGACGGACGCTGCCCGTTTATTTCTTCTAACATGACTGGATGGCGAGACAGAGAGCGCAAAGTGACGTCCTTGCTAAACACGTATATCCCTGCCCTGTGTGGCTCGCGCGGCGCGCTTCCCCAGCACAGGGGAAGCGCTTGCCCTAACCAGGACCCTGGTTACGCGCACGGAGTGCGCGGCGCGGCAAGCGCTAAACCAGGGCCCTATTTCTCACCAACAGTTGGTCGTTTTGACTGATCGATTTGAACCGTCAAAACGACCATCCAGGAAAATGGCGCCGCGCGCTACGTTCATAGTATTCTCCCAGCATTCATCCAGAAATTCACCAATTTTTGTCAGAACTGGATAGCCGGTTTCATATGAAGTACCAGCAAAGCACTTCATACACTGTTCCTTCTTGCTTTCTAGTTTCTGTTAAGGCCTTACCAAGTCTTTTAATGCCTTACCAAGGTTCTGTGGTGACGAATAACCATTGTTTTGTGTTTCTATACTTTAAAATTATAAAAGTGAAACATTTAAGACTTTTATGCTTGTTTGAATTTTATGCTTGTTTACATCACGCTATTTTGCCATTAAAAGAACAGTTTTTCGGTGTGTTCTGGTCCTGTAAGATCTCCTTAATATAATATGTTATCATTTACAGGTTTTCCTTTCCAAGTTTTATTCCTTGGATGCCAGCTTTATTGGTAGTTTGTTCTTGAAATATGAATATTTTTTCAATAATCCTTCTATACGAAATAAGTTTAAGCTCATTTAAGGCAAAATACTTTCCATGAATGTGATTATTCCTTTGAAGCTATAAATGCCTCTTGATGCCTTATTCATATTGTAGTAAGCATTCAAATCTATCTAGTTTTGCTTTTTTAGTGCCACTTGATATGTCTATCTGAGGGAAATATTGCCCTCTTCATTCTCCACAAAATTTATATTCTGTCATTTTCAATTGGTAAGCAAATTCATACAGAAAATTTCACCTACTTTTTTAGCTACTAGAGGCAAACTATTTCCTACTTTATCCTTCACTATATCAACATATATCTATTTTGTTTGTTATCTATTTTAATGCAAGTTTTCAGCGAACACTTGACATAGTTTTGGTGCCACTTGACATGCCTATTTGCTGCAAATCATTTTTATGCAAATCATTTTTATGCCCAATATGAACATGTATTTATTTCCACCATGTTTCCACTTTTTTAAAGTTTTTTAAGTTCAGGTGGCTCAGTGTTTATAGCCTTCATTACACCATATCATTTTTGGTGTCTCATTATGCTTTATTTGGATCTGCCTAGATGTTTGATGAAGGCACTCTTTCATGGATTCCATCAAAGACTATGGATGGAGTTGTTGCAGAGAGTTATGTGGCTTGACTTTCAGAAAGAAGAAGTCAAGCCAGAAAACTCTCCAACAGCTCCATCCATGGTCTGTATTTGTTTTACTAAGAAGAGTAGAAGACTAGCTTTAGGTATGTGATTTTATTCTTCACCTAGTTTACCTAGTTTTTGGAGCCACTTGATATGTCTATTTGAGGCAATAATATAGCATTTCCCAATTTTTTGACCAATATGAACAATTTCAATCTAGTTTATTGAAAATTTTGACTGAAAACTTTTCTTTGTTCTTGGTGCCGCTTGGCACATGGCCTATTTGAGGCAAAATCTTGCCCAATCTTCATGCCTAATATGAACATGTATTTTATGTTAGTTTCAATACCTTTAATTTTCACAGACAAATTTTAATGCAAATTTCATCTAGTATTTTTCCACTGTTGAGACAAAAAATCGCCTAATTTATATCCCCAATATGAACAGCTATTTTTGCTGTTTTCAAACTGCATTATTGTGAACTTTCACTGGCAATTTTATTTAATTTTTGATGCCAATTGATTTTTCTGTCTGAGTCAAAAGGCAAAGTTTTACCACAGGAATACATGACCAAAATAAGCCTCCACCAGCCTCCATGTAGGCTGAGTGGAGGCTAATGTCATGAATTAGTCTCCATGGGGGCTTATGTAATAAGCTATTTTTTTTAAAATAGCCAAATAGCCTCCACTATGGAGGCTAATGGAGGCTAATCTTGGTCATGTTCCTGTGGTAAAACTTTGCCAGACAAAATATAATGCTCTTTATTCTGCACAATCTCACAATATCAGCTTGTGTCTTCTGTATTTTCCTATCAAGTCAATTGTAATTTTCCCATCAAGTCAATTGTAAGTTTATTGTAAGCTTTGCTAGAAATTTCATCAAGTTTTTTGTTGTCTATTTGAGGCAAAATATTGCCCACTTTATACTCCACAATTTTAAACATGTATTCAGTGCCTATGCATTGCCCAATTTTTGACCCAATATAAACATTTATTTCATGTCATTTCATGACATTTTATGTCATTTTTTGAATTAAAAAGAAATCTTTCTTCAAGACATCAATCTGCAAGACTTTTCTCCAAATCCGTACTTGAACACCAACATGATCCCTTTTATGTCATTTTCATGAATTGAATTGATCCAATCTAGTCTAATATAAATTTTCACTGAAAAGTTTACTTAGTAATAAGTTCTTGGTGCCACTTTCCCAGCTTATATAGTAATATGAACCTTAATTTATGTAATATTTAATTCCTTTCATTGTGAGCTTTCTTTGACAATAAATTTTAATAAGTTTCTGGTGCCTCTTGATGTGTCTATTTGAATTTTGAGGCAAGATAAAGATCAACTTTTGACTCCAGACCAATAGTTTTTGGTTTCAATTGATATGTCACAAGAGTTGCGAATTTTGTACAATGGATCCATTGGATCCATCATGTCCAATGGATGTCCATTGGACATGATGTCCATCGGTAAAATTTTCCAATGGTTTTCAAAGGATCCTATGGACTTAGAGGATCCATTTTTGATGTTCAATGGACATGTTCAATGATCGAATGGACACAATCACCAAACATGGTTTGGTACATGGGCATCAGTCTGGTATTTTTGTTCAATGGATCCATTGCATCCAATGGATTCATTGTGTCCATTGAACACTATTGGACATGTCCATTGGATACATTGCACATTGGATCCAATGGGCACAATGTGCAATGGATCCAATGGACACGTCCAATGGTGTTCAATGGACACAATGGATCCATTGAACAAAAATACCAGACTGATGCCCATCTACCAAACCATGTTTGGTGATTGTGTCCATTCGATCCACTCAGATTGATCCATTGAACATGTCCATTGATCATCAAAAAATGGACCCAATGGACTTATCGGATCCATTGGAAATAATGTTCAAATTCAATGGATCCAATGCATCCATTATGGACAAAATTCAAAACTCTTGTGACCCTTTTACCGATGTGTCTATTTTATACAAACTGTTGTCCACTTTTAACTCCAGACTATGACCATTCCATTGATTTCATTCCATTAAGGGGGAAGGGAGGAGCGCCCTTAAAGACAACAAAGAATTTAACATTCTTATAAGGGGTCTAAAAGAGCCAAATGCATTTATATGTGTGCAGATCATTCAATTACCGGAGGACTCGAAAAGATGCATGGATTTCCTATTATTATATTCATGTGGCAACTTTCTAAATAGATTTTATCGAAAGCATACAAATTTGCATCATGTCGCTATTTAGCCATATATTTCAATCGAACGATCAGCACAAATTTGTGTTAAGATTTGGGGATTTAAAAATATTAGACTTGGCAGGCTCTTGCCTAAATGCAGTAATAATGCCTCGATACAGTAGTACGATTCTGGTTTCTGTACTAATTTGGTCAGTTTCAATGGCAAATTAATCTAGATCCAATTTATATTTGCTGTTTTAGACAAAGTATTGTTCACTTTTTACTCTGTAACGTGTAAGTTTGTTTTGCTGAAATTTCATTGTGTTTCTTGTATACCTAACTTTACTTGAATTTTTAGTTGCAAATATGTCAGGTTTTGGTCATAGATTCGTCCAGTCATAGTGGAGCACAGTAGGTATGGGGCATTCCATGTAGGTCACTGTGGCGATTTCCTTCATAGTGCCCCTTGGGACCATCTGATTCCAGATTTTACTTATCTCCATAATATTACCTCTTCTATAATACTACTAATAATTCCGCTCTTTTAATATCTGCCCAAATGTGTCGCCAATGTATCCTAATGAATAATCCATACCCTAACCAAACCTCACTTGTAGCCAGCCAATGTAGCTGTGGATGATAATCACATGATTCTCGAAAGCTTCAGATGATAACACTATCGTTCATGAGTTATAACGTTTAAATTTCAACCTCTTTGAGCCATAGCACAGGTTTTGGTAATGGTGAGGTGAGGGTTAGAGTTTGGATTATTGTTCATAGTCGACTGTGATATGCAGCAAATCCATCTCTGATTATGGAAATTCACGTATTCATCGCGGACAGTGGCGACAGTGAATGTAGTGGATCATCGTCGAAATTTGTGATAGTCAATCACCATTATCTACTATGGGTGTTTGGCGATCTTCAAGGGCGCTAGGAGATCATGATTTATATTGTAGACAGTGAGTGTCGCCAATGAATGTCAATCAATGTTTATCACTGTCGCTATTGATGACAATGGCGATAAAAATTGCCGATTGGCGATATTTCCAATAATATCTGACACTTTGCCTACCATTCGTTGCATATATCGTCTCGTTTCCTGATGCCAATTGATTGTCGTTTTCATGGTCCACTTCCTTCTGGATTATAATTATTTAAATATGAAGATTTTGATAGCAGGATTGTTATTTCATATTTACTACTTATCTATCTTACGTACATTGCAGATATAAGTTAACGATTTTGAAAAAATGATTTTATTCTGAATTCTAAGGCATAATTCAACTTTTAAACATATCATTACAGGCATGGGCCCATTGATTGCTGACGACTTCCTGGATTTCACGCAGGAAACAGCAGAGCATTGGATTGAAGATATTACCAATATATTATAACGTGAGTGTTATGTACTTTGTTATCTTTAATCCATTAAAATTATGCGTTATGTGCTTATGGGGTTGGATGTTATAAAAATGATTAATCATGTCGATTTGATTGAAGCAATAACAGTTCTTTTCAATCACATCAAATATTTGATTACAAAAAGTTTGTGAGACAACAAAAACAAATTATAAAAACGTGTAACTTCTTTTCGGAAATATTTTTCGTTCATTTGTTCGTACTCTAACCAGAAAATTAAAAAATGCAGAGTATTATAATAATATTATAATAGTACAATGATAAGATTATAATGATCATCAATACTGATCCATTGAAAATTAATGTTATTGGAACTACATTGAGGCTATAGCACATAGCGATGAAAACTTTGAAATGCTGAAATTATTTATCATTTTTATGTAGTGTTGGTGCTCTGTCTAAGCATTTATTGATTCCAATGTTTTGGTGGCACAGCTGTGCAATTTTAGTCAAGTTGGTGTGTCACTATATGATTTACAAGGTATTTTTTGATGAGATTATGAGGTATTGATAAAAATGATGTGTTCAGATAATAGGCTTTCAGGTGACTTGAAGGATAGTACGACTCAATTGACAATGTTACCTTGATGGAATCCTACGTCAGCTTCTTTTGTTTTCTTATTCTCGTCCTCGCTTCTGTTCAGTCAATTCTGTTGGACAATAAATGGTGAGTTGTTTTAATGGCATTATTGAAGGGGGTGATGGGTCAATATACTTTTATTTATTGTTAAGTCAATAATTTTAAAATAATTTCATGCAATTTCGGAAGGACTTGTAAACATTTTTAGATAATGACTTATTTGTAACACTGCTACACACCGACTTAAGTTTGATACTAAACGTCAAAGTATTCAACTCTGTGCTAATGGCAACAAAAAATTCTTTTCATTGATTATTTTCATGAATTACCGACAGATTCCCTTCTTATATCATTCCATTCATGAAAGTTTTGCTACAGCGTTCGTCATTTCCTTCCCTGATGAACCCCAGTTCCCGGATACAGTACAAGAAACGGGAACTCACTTCTAGAATGGAATGTCTACAAGACAGCTCCTTTGCTGTCGGGGTATGCGTAACAGAGCGGCCTGATAGAGGAATCTACGAAACTCAACAAAGTACAAAACGAGGTACATTATACAAGTCATCGATTATTGATAGTCTATTTAAAAAGTTTTGCCGAGCAATAAATACAGTTTTATAGCCAAAAATTTCTAAAAATTCGTAAAAATTATTGGCAGAAATATCGTTTAAAATTGTTGGTAGAAATGTTATTTTTGGTCGCTCTTACATTTAATAATGAATTTTTTGAAAATTGAAATGCTATTTTTCCATGAAAAATTTAATTCCAAACTTGTTTCTTCAATGATTGTTTTATCTACTTGTAAGAATTATAATTTTGGTGAAACTGTATTTTTGGTTGTTCTTGGAATTGATTATGAATTTTCGAAAATCAAATTTAGTCATGAGGACAAAAAATGCATTTAAAATGTGAACTTCTTATCAAATATCTGTAAATTGTATCTATTTTAGAAATCTGCTACATTTGTAAGACTCGATTGAATTGTACACTTTGTAAAGCAAATAGCAGTCAATTCCAAAACTTTAGTTACTACAGTTGTCACCGACTCAGCAGTGATTATCGACCGACCTCTGCCACAGTTTTTATGAAAACAATCCATCTGGAATATCCTCCGTTATGTCCATCTTAAGATCTTGAATTTAAAGGAAATGTAACGCCAAATTTTTAAAAACTTTAATTTAACACTTAATTTAACAGTAGTAGCGTAATAGAAAGTACTCGCATAGAACTGATTATAATCTGCACGTGCACAAAGACTGGTTTCCATAGCAACGATGCATCTTTTTCTCCATTTTGCGTATTTCGTTTTCTCTTGATATTTTCTTGGCAAGCTCAATTAATGGTGTGAAACCCGCACAAACAACAATTATTCACGTGTCAATTTAATTTATATTAAGGATCGGTATAATGGGTTTGAACGATTGCTTAAAACTGATGCGAAACTTTCATGCGACTGACCATGTAATACACCTAACATTTTAAAAGTTGAAAATTTGATTTCTCTTATTGAATTGACCAAACCATGATACTGATATAATAGTTTAATTTGTAACATGATATCTATTACCCAAACTGCATACTCTAATCTCGTAGTTTGATTCAATTTTTGTCATTGCAGACGAGCTCCGAACTTCAGAAGTGACAGTGGAGCATCCTTTTCATTCGTTACACTAGAGAATAGAAATAGAGAAGTTATCTGCGGATCTGACGCTTACACTAAACCTCTCCCTGAATTCGTGATTTCATAAACGCCTCCGTTTCAAACGTGAGTAAAATTTTCAAGTTTTGTTTCACAAGCCCCACCATTTTGAATCGCTTCATAACTTGTAATGAAGTAATGATATTCAAATGCTTGTATTGACTGAGAACATTGCAGGTAACAAAACTCGTTTTCACATTCTAAAGTTCTAAATGGCAGCAATTTTTTGAAATAGCAAAGACTCAGATTGAATCATGTGTAACACGTATGTGTGCTCATCAGTCAATAGAACCTCGTCGATAGGGTAGTAAAAAGGGTTGTGATGCAAACCTAAGACAGTTTTTTACATCAGGAAATCTGTTTGTCATTCATTTCGAGTGTTTACACTACTGCAAATCTAATAATAGAGTCTTAAATCATGATTCCGGGGTAAAATCGGGTGGGCGACATCTCATCTCAAGACATTTCATCTCAGGACACTTCATCTCCCTGTCCTGACCCTAACCGTAACCCTTACCAAAACCCTAACCCTAACCCTGACCCTTACCCAAACCCTAACCCTGACCCTAACCCAGACCCTTACCTTTGCATAGAGCTGATATATTGCGAGATAAAGTGTCCTGAGATGAAATGTCCGTTCCCCGTTAATTCTCTTTTAAACTCCCTTTTTGCCACACTTTTCACCACCCTACTTCGTCAATACGGTAGTTAAAAGGGGTAGTAAAAAAGGGGGTGAACGACATTTCATCCCACGACATTTCAGGACACTTCATCTCCCTGTCCTGACCCTAACCATAACCCTGACCGTAACCAGAACACTTACTCTAACCCATAACCAAACCCTAACCCAGACCCTAACCTTTGCGTAGAGTTGACATATTGCGAGATTAAGTGTCATGAGATGAAGTGTCGTGAGATGAAATGTCCGTTCCCCATTCATAGTACTTGTGATTCTCAGGTAGATGAGGGCTGAGGCTCCCCTGTTATCAGGATAGTACGGCTATTCCTGAGATCTGATTTTAGACTTTTAGAGCTGGCATGCCTACTGTCCCAGCTAGTGTTAGCAGGGGGTATCATTATGTCTAAAACTTTTCAACCTAAATCCCACTATAAGAAATGAGCGTCCGAATATAAAGTGCAGGCAGGAAGTGATAAATCTTAAACTTGATTCAATGAAATCAGCAATGGCAAATTTTTCTCAAGAGAGTAAGAGTTAAACATACTGCCAAGAAAATCTTGAAGTTATATCCCAATTCAATTTTCGGAACGTCAATACCTATAACGTCATGAAACATGGAATCGAATTTGAATTTGAAATCAATCTGGGTATTTGCTTTCCCCTAAAATTGTGCTATGTAGAATGTGGACAAGAGTCATAAGGTAGTATATATGTCATGCTCGCTACTTTGTTCTAAAAATCAGTTGAATACTGAAATTATAATTACTTAATTATGATAATTGTTATTTACTGTTGCTCTGTTAAGCTGCATGAATAATATTGATATAAATTCCTCTCAGATGATTGTGTTGATCCTGGGGTAAGAAGAGTGATCCTGTTTTAGTCGGAGTTCGGACAGACGGCAGGTTCAGAATTTGATCCATTTCCTTTCGATGATCTAATTTGAGGATGGCGCTTTGCGATTCACTTAAGTAAAGCACACAATGGTTTAGTAATTGAAAACATTTTAGATTCAGCTGTGAATTGATCGAATTCATTGAACAACGATGCTCTGTTCCATGGGTAACAAGCAGCATTTTTGTGACTCCCGTGGATTTGCCCCACTGGTCACACAAAATTTTACTTGTATGGAGGGCGCCGAGCAGCTTATGTTGGACTAATTCCACAACCATGTGCATCAAATCTGGCAGTACTCCAGAGACGCAGGATCGAAACCAGGCCACACCCACTCGGTGCTTCATTGAGACTTGATCCAATCGGGCAAGCAGGCACCCCATCCTCTGTGGAACCTCAACACACTTGCCTTGTTCAATATCTCGTTGGCACTGCCTGTCCTCCATAGAGTCTCATCGCCACTTCCCCTTTGGAGCCTTAAAACTTCATCCCACCGAAACTCCACGGCCACCATCCACTTCTTATCATATTCCATAGGTAATCATGGCATTAATGCCATTCAGAGCAACCGCTAAGAATTTTGCATTTAATGGCAAATCTTCTCATCAAGTGATTATGCAGTAAAATATTAGCAATGAATCACCGTTACTACTAATCAATTAGGCTTGATGGGCCATGGTCGGGATTATCAAGAGTAATTTGACTTTATATATGCGATGACAAAAGGTTCTGTGTCCTGATGACTTTTTGTAAATTGTTACTTCTTGTATCTCAAATGATTGCTTTTGCTGTTCAGTCTCTGGGTAATTTGAAATACATCCATATAACGGGCGTTGTGTTCTGTATTTCATTTGTTTTGAATATCAGAGCCTGTTCTAGCTTCTTGTGAGTATAAGAGACAGCTAAGAACCTGCAAATTAGATTTCTATTATCGTCTCAAAATCATGAAGCTTTTAGTTTCTATCGATATGATTTATACGGAGCCACTGCTGTGAGCTGTACAACTGTAGAATTTTCTGATTCATTACTTTGGTATTGCAGAGTGTAGTTTTCAATTTGTAAATCATCTGTATCAATCAGAATAGAAATTTCCATGTCTGCACAACTACAATGAGAATTTTCAATGAATACGCGTATTTTCTCAAAATCTAGTTTTCCGAGCTGTTTGGTTAATTTGCGGCGCGGCGTAACGCCGCGCACGTACTCAAGAAAGCTTGGTCAGAAATAGGGGTGTCGTTTCGCGACACCCCTGGTTAGGGGAAGGGAAGCGCGCGGCGCGTACACACACCTATGCGGGCTTTGTCAGGCGTTGCCTGACCCCCTCGCGCGCGCCCCGACGTCAGACAACCTATGCGGGCTTTCCTATGCCCGCATAGGTGTGTTTACGCGCCGCCGGCCGCGCGCTTCCCTGGGGAAGCGCGCCGCGCGAGCCACACAGGGATACACGTTGCTAAACACGTATACCCCTGTTATCGTCGCGCGGCGCGCTTCCTGAGAACAGGGAAGCGCTTCCTCAGATTCAGAACAGGGAAGCGCGCGGCGCGTACACACACCTATGCGGGCTTAGGAAGGATATACGTGTTTAGCAAATGCGGGCTTAGGAAATAGAATTTGAAATAATGGGTCTGACGACGTCAAAACATAGCAGCTGCAGATGTAGTATAGAAATAGAATTACTATTAGTATCACTGATATATCATATGCATTTTTTGGTCTAACATGTTAGATAAATAATGTGGTCGAACATTGAACAATAACGTTTCAATACAAAGTTCATTATCATCTCATATTAAACGGATGATGATTGTAGGTAATTCTTGTTTTTGGAAAAGTTGCATCGAATTAAAAAGTACATCACAATAATATAATCATTTTAAGTGATCTACTGCAAGTGCAGCTTTATCATACTTATATAGTTAGCGTTACATGGATATTGGATCAACTTCAAAATTTAAGAATCAGGATATCGATGATTTATTATTTCTAATTCTAATTCTATAACTTAACATGATTACTTTTTGGAAAGTACAAATAAATTGACCACATACAAATAAAATATTAATAAACTCCGTCAATTAAGAAAGGAACAAATACTGCATGCAAATCAACTTCAAGTCTTCAGCTTGCAATTATTAAGTTACAAAATATGTACACTCTGAAATTCCACTTCCTGGCTTCTGAAGATCGTCAAATGATGATGACACAATTCCTTCACGGGCTGACAAACAAATTAAACCGACGTTGAATAGCGAAAATCGACGGTCACTTTGTCACTCAGTTCGCTCTAAGAGTGCAATAGCTCGTGCAGCTGAGCAGGGGCTAGCTCAGTCAGACTGAAGGGTACACGAGCTGCACCTTGTTGATCGGAATGAAAATCCCCCTCTTCGGCTTGCACCGGAAGTACGTATGGTTTTGGAAGGTTCCGTCGTGATTGCCCGTGTTGTTGCTTAACTCGACCCCCACGTATTGGCCCTCTTTTCCGATGAGTTTGCCGGTGTACCGGACTGTGCCCCTCTCCAGTTCGGGACCCCGTTTAAAAACAACCCTCGAGCCGAGCTGCAGGTCTGAAACTGGGGAAGAGGGTGTTATTGAATTGAATTGAAATGTTATAAATAACAGGAACAATAGATAATAATGATGAATTTTGATTTTATCGTATATCGGTTAAAATTGAATCTAATATCTTAAGATATCGTTTCTAACTTTAAGCTTTAATCAATACATATTGGAACTCACTATTCTGAGGTGGTTGAGTCGGCCTGGTATCAGCAGCTTCATCATCACTTTCCTTGATGCGAACCCTGTCGATCATGCTATTAACAAATAGCAGGACTGTAGATGAGTGTTGTGATAGGTGCTTCTGAATTGCAGTTTCAGTTTCTCAGCCACAGGTGAAGCAGTGTGGACTGTGGAGTTTGCCTTGTGATTGTGAAGATGAGTGGATTCACAGATGCGACTTTAACGGTTGAGTGTGGTGCCAGGTGGCTTGAGGGCTGGTGATAGCAGGTGGTTATTCATATTGTCATGCTAATTTTGTGGACCATAGTTTGGCCATAATTGGTGAATCTCTAGTGAGGACCAGTGTGTATTTCCCTTTAGAAGTGAAACAGGAATATCTGAGCAGTTACGGGTAAAACCTACACTTACCTATTACTAGCGTTATCAATGGTATTTCACGTACCTATTACTAGCGTTATCACTGGTATTTCACGTACCTATTACTAGCGTTATCACTGGTAACTCACGTACCTATTACTAGCATTATCACTGGTAACCCACGTACCTATTACTAGCGTTATCACTGGGTAGTGTGTAGCGTTTCCCACAATACGGCGCCCGATTATCGTATCTCCGGTTTACGCCGGTAGTAGTACGGTAGTCTGCGGTGGAGTCGGAGAGACAGTCGTTACCGGAGAGGTATCCGGCCCCGGTGCCCGGGCCAGTGTCTGAGTGGTGGGCTGCTGTTCCTGAGGGATAGTTTCCATGTAATACCTGATCAGCCAGCCAGGGGTAGGGAGGGGGTTTTAAGACACTGCGCAACAAATACAACTTTAAACTTGAATGGGGGGTAAAAGTGATGATAAGAAAATTGATTTCATGACATGTGAACAGTACCTAACGACAGCTCCGAGTTTGTGGGGGGTCCGTTCATGTAGGAGGTGGTGTAGTTGGTGCTGTGGTGTTGTAGCCAGGGGGAGGACGAATAGCCTTTGGTGTCGTTAGGGGTTTCACTGAGAAGAAACACAGGGTTAATCAAGTTAGAAAAGATATAAAGATGAAGTACAGTTGTAAAGTATACAATGAACATAATTAAAGGAATCGTTGATATGCAAGTTATGTAATTGTATTTACAACCATAGTCCAAGACATTTCGACCCAGAGCTTGTGGGGCCTTAAATAACTCAGCCGTAGCCCTTATAAGAGAAATAAAAACTAACTTTCCAGCATTTTCTTCATTGTCCTCTGCAGCTACACCAGACCACTTCACGTCTCCTGTTGTTCTCCGTCTATTGGTCTTGTTATCCACAGAGTCAGCCTTCAGGCGAGGGTTATACGAGCTCGTCGTGTAATCGATCTTAGACTTTGACTTGTCGCTCTGAGGATAATGCTGCCATGTTTTGAAGGTGATAATTATGCTGTTTTCAGGAATAAATTCGTTTAAATTGACCTGCCTAAGACATACAACTCATCTGAAAAGAATAAAGATAACTCACAGTTTCGTTTCCTGATGTTTCGTGATTCATGTCCAGTCTCTTGTACTTCTCGACTATAGCTAGTGCTTCTCGGTACGTATCGTCTTCTTCGGCTGCTGTAAAGAATATACGTTTTCAAACATTATAATCCAAAAGCCCATGCAACAAAACAGACGTACATTCGTTACGTATTTAAAACATGTAGAAGAATGAATGTGACAGAAATACTCCGTAATAAAGCAGCAAATGCCACTCAGACAGCAATGGACTAAGTATTTCTCAAGCCAAACACTCACCTGGCTTGGTATATGAGAACGGCTTGGAGTTCTTTGGCGTGTGATTTCCTTGTCTATCCTCATACTCCCCATCATTACCAATCCGGTTGTTGTCTGAGTGGTAGTTTGCCTGTCTGTCTTTAACGTAGGTGTCCGACTGTCTGTCTTTGCTGTACGAGTCGGAGAGTCTGTCTTTGAAGTTGTACAAGTCAGTCTGTCTGTCCCGGAGGTAGGAATCCCGCTGTTTTCTCGGGGGCGGGTCCTCGGAGAAATCGGACTTGCAGTTGTGATCTTGGGGCGTGTACGAGGCTGACTTGCGGTTCATGGGGGTCGATGTGGCGACTTCTTCGTCATCTGGAGGATGGGGGTGAGAGGAGCTGCGTATTTGTTTAGAAGTTGCTTGGTGAGGAAATCCATTTATTAAAAAAGTTGATTTTATGGAAGTTCCATTTGTTAGGGAAGGAGCATATTTCGCTTCTTATCATACATCATAGGTACTCATGTAAAATAACTAGGAAATATGCTCATAAATTCCCTATTTTCCAATCAAGATACCATGCCATCATTAATAAGTTTCAGCTTGAAAGGTCCCCGAAAGGAAACAAGGAACTTAGTTAAAACTCATTGAAGTTGGGTTGAGTAGAATTAAGCGGCTTCTCCACCTCCCCCGAGGTCTTGCTGATGAGTGGGTGTTGTTTCTTGCTGTGTTTCCTGTTGTACCGAGCCAGCTGGAAGAAGTTGTGTTGATGAGAACTGTGTTGATGACTGTATCACACTTTTTGAGCAAATAAGAAGGCATTTAGTCAAATAAAATGTTTGTAACGATCGAGACAAGCTGATGCTCATTGAGAATAGACTTGTTTATATAAGGAATGAAGATTACCTCGTCCTCATCTATTTCCTCCTTCTTTTTCCGTATGTAATGGTCCTCTGATTCACTGTCCCTCTTCCTCTTGTACTCCAACTCTATCTCCAGAGAAGAAACTTTGTTCTTCAGCTTCTCTATCACCTGTTGACACCAAGTGGTCATAGTGGATAACTTTTATCTGATCTATAATTATCCAATCTCGGGAGAATTCAGCATTAAATGATAATATTACGACCCAATGAGGTGGTATGCATAACTAGGGAAATGGAATCTCTTATGGTTATAATAATAAATAAGGTTATGTTTTATACGTTTTGCTGGCCAAATCATCACAAACCAGG
This sequence comes from Beroe forskalii, assembly GCA_011033025.1. NCBI lineage: Eukaryota > Metazoa > Ctenophora > Nuda > Beroida > Beroidae > Beroe > Beroe forskalii. Next base: position 660,166 of record WFMF01000009.1, on the reverse strand, counting down.
ATCACTTGAATTGTGGAATGATTTTCTGGTCTGTTTTCGTATATTCTTTTATGAAAAATTGAGTATAGTAACCAATCTTATCAGGAATATATTTGTGCTAAAACATCATTTGCTTGGAGGAGGGGAAGAGTTGAAGAGCGTGCTATCTCTTGGCAAATTTCATTGAATATTATCTCAGTAAATTGGTACCGTAATTTCGGGGTTACTTTGAGTTTAGTGGTCATGTCTGTGATGTGCCAATTATATTATTTTTAAAATTCTTTGAAAAATTACCAGTTTCCTAGGAGATTCAAGACACAATGCCACTAGTACTAGTACTAGAGAATTGCTAGGCTCCTTCCTTGCTGTTGACAGACCAGTAAAAACGCAAAGACTGAGTCACGTGATTCGAATAGCATTGATACATAGGTTATCTTACAGTCACGATAATTAAGCTGCCCGTCTGGTTACTGAAATTCAGTGGTATCAAGTTCAGTATTACTCTTCGAGAATTCTCATACGCGTGTTCACCTACGCGTATTTTCTTATTTCAGATCGTGTAAAACGCCAGCTAGCAAAAACAAGCAAGATAAGATTTCACCCAACTCGTTCTTTTTATTTAATATTTGTCTTGCGTTATATACTGAAGTGAATGAAACTTGGGAATGGGTTACGATGACTGCATCTCCATCTAAAGTTTGGGGATTGGAGTGGCACTACTACGATCGCAGCCAGAGTCCCCCATGAACCTATGGCTTTCACGAGTAAACCTGGTCGCGGAGCACTGCAGCTAAGCTCTATCTCCTTCCGCTAAAAATTTGTATATTTGGACCCCACTTCCCTAGCCCAATAATGAAAATCGAGCCTGCGAAGGCCTGAAAAGAGCACGTGGCCGATTTCAACTTGTCACAACCTTTTACAGTTGTGGTGCTAACGCTACATCGTATGTTAATGGTGTAAACTCTAAACAAATCGCCTTGAACACAGGTTGCTATAAAGTATAATGGATAGTATTTTTGGACGTAACGCCCTGGACTATAATATGCATCCAAAGTTTAAATTCTGCGCACTTCTGAAAATCTGTGAGATCTCGACAAACTTCATCGCTGACGTTTCTTAGATGGTGTCATCTGGTGCTAATTAAAATTTTCCCTTTAAACCTATCATCAAATTTGGTTTCTTATTTCTATGAGTAATTTTTCACGGCATCTTCAGGCCTATAAATACTGATACTAGAATAAATTTTAGGGATACATGAAAATGGTCGGGACAGTCCAATTGGCTCTTCTGGTTGCAACTGCTGGTGTTCTGACAAATGCCGTAGATGTGAAGAATATAAGGATCGAGCCACTGGATGAACGATTTGCGGTTGTGGGTAAAGCCGTGTCAATCAGTTGCATAATGAATGTTGAGGAAGGAACGGAGGATGCCCATGAGTTGACCATGACAATCGGCGGGAAAAATGTCATGGAGAAGAAAAAGTGGGATTTCCATACTGATCGTGGGGTACCAGGACAAGTGGAACTGTATGGCAACAGTGTCCGTCTCAATGAAAAACTTCTGGGAGCAACTGTCGAATGTTCCGGTGATGATGGCTCAGTTGCTGATATGACCCTCGATTTTGCACCAGGTAAGTATTATCAAACTTTCAGCAGGAAAAAGTGCACAGTGAAGAATGTTACAGCTTTAAATTTAGCGCCTGGGGTTTTTGATGAGCGATTCGAAGTTCCGAAAGATTATTGTTTAATGGGGTACCCAACATTTTCTCCTCTCTTATTAGAAAAACTCTCTCCCCCAGCGTGTGAAGCTGAGTTTGGATTTCACAAGTGTAGGAAGGGCCGAGGGTGTTTCCATATTGCATCTTACGTGTGCGATGGATCTGATGACTGTGAAGATGGAAGTGATGAGGAAGGCTGTGATGGTCGGTACTTCTTTTCTTTTTCCTCTTTTTTCTCGGTACTGAGCAATGATCATTCATCCTTCATTTCATTCAAGTGCTTAAATTACTCTGATTTGATTTTAGTAAGTGGTAGGTTAAGCTTAATAATTATTCCAAATAAAATTCGAACACAATTTTGATCTTCTCTATTATTTTTTGCATTAGATAATTGATGTTTATATTTCAGTTTGTCCGGAGAACTTGGCGCAGTTCTTGTTCCAGTGCCCAGAAAAGTGCATCCCTGGGGACCGGAAATGTGATGACTGGAAGGACTGCAAGGAGGGAGAAGACGAACAGGATTGCTAACTTACGAAGATTAGCTAAAGAGGATATTCGAAAACACTTTCAGGGCATGTTAATGTCCTGAGTATAATAAATCGGACAGTTACAGCTTGGTATATGACAAAAATAAGTTAAATTGAGCAGCTTGAAAATTGAGTATTGGCAGGTCCTGGCTTATCGTGACATGACCGATCTGAACGTGATGGATCATTTTACGATTACCTAGGGTCTAAGTTATCCATAACATGTGCTTTTCAATTATCCAGAACACTGCTGATCTGTCATTCTCAGAGTGGCGACAAGCCGGCCTTCTCTCGAGTCGAGACGTTACCACTTACCATTGATTTCTGATTGATTCGGTGTAATATAATAATTGACTTTGACATCATTTAAAAATTACGACTTGGTTCTATTTTTCCCGATTGGAACAAAATTTCTGCATCGAAAATTCAAAAAAATCGATATGACACGCACTACAGCTACTGCGTACAAGAAATGCACGAAAATAATATTATGCAAGGTGCAAACTTTATCGGACATGACTTGGTCGGAGGTAATCGCCTCATAACATACCAATATCAACTCATAACATACCCCTATCAACTCATAACATACCCCCATCAACTCATAACCCACCCCTATCAACTCATAACACACCCCTATCAACTCTTAACCCACTCCAGTCAACTCATAACACACCCTTATCAACTCATAACATACCCAAATCAACTTGTAACACATACATAAAGCAATTGCCTCATGCGTAAAGTAAAGCCCTTATGGACAAAGAAAATGCCTTATACATAAGGATTTTGCCGTATAAGTTTAGGGTTTCCCTAGTTATGCACGAATTAGAGATAAAAAGAAAGTTAAAACAACCTTTTCAAATTCAGCCGTCTGCATAGATAACTGCGTGTTTTGTCGGGTGAGCTCCTCGTTTTCAATGGTCAGTCTCTCAACGAGGCCCCTCATGTTGTCTGCCGATTGGGAGAGTTTCTCAGCTTCGCCCAGCTCTTTTCCTTGGGCTAGGTACTTCGTGTGGAGCTCAGATATCTGAGAACAGACGAAGTTTCAGTTAGATCTGAGAACGTTTCTGAGCATTTAACCTTCAACTCGAATCAGCCCTATTTGGCAGTCTGGAGGAACACCGACTCATCTTCGGCGGACCTAAGGCGGACTCGCTTAAGCGGACCTACGGCGGACCTAAGGCGGACCTACGGCGGACCTTAAGCTGAACAAGCTTGAGCGGACCTACGGCGGACCTACAGCGGACCTATGATACACTCCCTAAAAGTTAAAACATGGATGACTTGACTCCCCTGGTGTCTGGCATCGTATGATAGTATGATGATCGGATCACCGATTGCTTGTTGGCTTATTGCCCTTAGCAATACATCTGATTGCTTGCCGGTAGGTCCGCTGTAGGTCCGCTGTAGGTCCGCCTTAGGTCCGCCGTAGGTCCGCTCAAGCTTGTTCAGCTTAAGGTCCGCCGTAGGTCCGCCTTAGGTCCGCTTAAGCGAGTCCGCCTTAGGTCCGCCGAAGATGAGTCGGCGTTCCTCCAGACTGCCCCCCTTTTTAAAGCCTATTTCAGGACCTTGAGACTTGGACCAGGATCATTGAGGAACAATAAACATAGAAATTAACGATGATTTAAATCATTTCACGCGTCCGGACCCTTACCTCTGCTTCGAGTTTGTCGGTGGTTTTCTTCATCTCCACACACATCGCATCGTTGGAAGCCCTCAACGTGTCCCTGGTTTCTCTCAGCTGGGATATCTTCTCCTTCGCTCGCAACAGCTCCTCTTCCAACTTTATCTTCTCTGCTTGGCATTCCTCTGCCTAGACAAACAAATATCAGAGAAGTGTATAAAACTGCAGTTCGTTCTAATGCTGTCGTGCATTTGAGATAAGGTAAAAGCAAAACATCTAGAAATAATATGAGTTAGCACTTGGCTCGGACAGCGGATTTAACAAGATTAGATAGACATGTTTCAGCCCACCTTTTGCTCAGCCTCGGCCAGTGACCGGTGCAACTTATCAATCTGGGTTTTCTTCCAATCCTCCACAGGGTCTAACTTGACGTTGCTCATCTTCTTGTTGAAGGTCTGTTCTTGGCGCAGCATGACCTTGCGAAGGTCACTCAATTCCTGTTTGAGTTCGTTGTTTTCTCGCTTCAGAATCTCACCCTCAGCTTGTGGAGCCAGTGGTCCGTCGATAACCTGCGAGATAGCCTGGATTTTTAATGATTTCTGTTGATAAGTTGGACACCTGAATCTTATTTAAAGTTATAACAGTAGAAATACTATATCTGACGATTTTGAAGAAACTTAGGTTGATATTTATGTTTTTTCTCGTCATGAAAAGAGAAAGGATAAAGTTCTTCGAAACTGACAATTTCAAACCTTCGACAACGTATTGAGTTCTTTTGCCTGTTTTCTGTTCTCAATCCTCAGCTTGCTGATTTCAGCTTTTAACTCCTGTACTTCTTTCTCCTGAGCAAAAAGGAAACTTACCACTTTATTATTAAAGCCAAGTTTTATAATATCATGAATACCATCTTAAAAACTTTGCCAATATCTAATTTCATTGTCATTTTCTTTCCCTCATGCCTTTTTTCTAAGATTGTTTCAGCTGCTACAGAGCACGTAATGGAATCTCAACCAGTAACTAAACAGGCATCAAAGAGCCCAAATAGTGGATTTGCCGAACTCAGGAAGCTTCAGTACCGGAGAAAACTTACAAGTTTGGCAACGAGCCAGGTTCTAGTTCTCGCTTTATGCATCGCAAGGATAGCTAGAATAACTGGAACACAAACTAAAAGCAAATATCTAACAAATGCCGGCTCCATTTTTGAAATGTACAAGACAAAATAAAGTACAAACGTGCATAACAGCATGTAAACAAAAAGTCGTGGACTCAGATTGGAAGATTGCTACATATCGAAGTACTTGGAAGTTCAATGTAGGTCTGACATTGTATCTCAACTTCTCATAATATTAGCAATATTAAGCTAGCCTAATATCCAGCGCTATACATGTCACTTTAGCATGGATGGTACGCCAGGGACCTATATCTAATGTCCTTCAGCCTCCGGCGAATGTATGGATCAGGGGGCAGATGAGCTCACAGTTCAGAAGCAGAATCAGAAGAGAAACTTGAAGTGGAACATGCTAAGTCACTGTGCAAGCTAGTGAGCAGTTGGACGGTTGCCAGAAAAGTGAGTTTTTAATGATTTGATCATTTGCTAAGATTATTATAGCGCTGTTCACGATTCACGAGCAATTCCAAGTATTAAAAGACACGCCCACGCATATAAGTGTTAGTCTGTCAATGACATATTGCAGTTCAAAAACCTCTTTAAAAGCTTAGATGAAGCCCATTCAACGTACATTACCCTACCACCATAATAGATAAGCATTATAACGTTCAACCATTACTTTGAGCTTATGGAGATCCCATTCCCTATTAGGTCCAACCAGAAAATTGGGTGAATGTGTGAGCAACAGGACAATAGAGGCATGTCCACACCCCATCTAGCAGCATGATAGTCAGCACACTGCTTGTCCAATGGAAGACTGGTAAGCAGAAAATACTGATCAGTCAGATTTGAAATTGTATTCGCGGCAACGATTCTAATGACAATACCTAATTACATTGACTAATTCAACTATTAATTACACCGATTAATAAGGTTGGATTAATGAATTAAATTGGCTCGCGCGGCGCGCGCGCGCTGGTCACATGTGCAAGACAGCGCTTGGACAATTTGTTTGTGAGATAAAAATTCTGTTCGGCGTTCGCGCGCGCTTACAAACGGATGAAAATGGCGCTCGAATTCAAGGCAAGCGTTCCCCGATAAAAGGTTCTGGAGCATTCCATTAGCTTGAAACAACCAATTTGCCCGCTTGTGATCGATGAACTTATTCAACTAGAATATTCCAAGAAGAAACTTTAAACAGTTAGATTCATTGGCTGTTATTTTGAAAACAAATTTTACCTACTTAGTATCCTTCTCTAACCAACACGATGAAACCAACATGACCTACTACTCTACTAACATAAACCTTAATTCCAAGCAGCAGTCAGCTCAAATAGAATAAGGAGGCTAAAAATATCATCGAGTTCATCAAACATACTATTAAGCACCACTAGGATATCCTAAGAAAACTCCGATCAATTCATGGATTCAAGTTTTAAGGCAGAATCATAGTTATTCATTAAATGAATAACTATGATTCTACCTTAAAACTTGAATCCATGAATTGATCGGAGTTTTCTTTTATCAAATTTTGATAAAAGAGCATTCAAAATTTCATCAAGTTATGAAAGTATGAAGGCAATGAATTCGTACGAGTGTCATACTGTCATCAGACCAGAGAGGGAGGGAGTGGCAATAAATCCAGTGCAATGATCTCAGCTGTGAATGCACAGTGCAAACCTTCGATAAAATGGCTCTTCTTAACTCAAAAAGTCTCCACTGGCTCGGCTTCACATTGACCGTGTAAGTTGTGGTAAAGTGTCACCACTTCGACATGTAACCGCTTAATAAGCAGACAAATAGTACAGAAGTACAGACCTTGAATTTTACAATTAATCTTAATATGAACTCGATCGCTGTTTTTGCTTTTTTGGACAACTTTCAAAACTCTGGTGAATTCTTTGATAAAAAGTCGGTAATATGAATCATGTTGTACGACACAGCAAAGACCAGGGCATTGTGAATTGTCTCTAGTATGCGATTAAACCTGTTTGTCAATCTGAAAATCAAATCATCTGAATTTAATAGAGCTTTGACAAAAATCAAGAATGAATTACATGCCTACATCCAGTATCAATTTTTTAAATCCCATTTGTGGTCATTTCGAGCCTTTATAATAAAAAACGGACCTTGAAAGTACCGTGCACCATAAATGGTCTCTTCTTGCCATGTTAACTGTAAATTTCGAACTAAGTTCTATTCAAAAACCACTTTGATTGACTGATTGTCGAAGAACTAAACTAAAGCTGAGGAAATGGTAGAGGGAATTGAGGTGCTGCCAAGTTGCAACTACAGTACTACTTAACTACTAAAGTACTTTAACTTATGTGCAGCTCAATTAGTTGAGAAGCCGAGTATAATTACTACGAGTTACTCCTATCCTATCCAGCAATTACTTACTACTCCAGCAGCAATTACTGTCTATCATTTCTGTTACAGTACTAACTAGCTTGTAATGCATATGCACACGGTCGCTGGGCTGCTCCTAAAACTATTCTAATATTCAGACTTTGCAGGTCACTAGTAGGGGTCGCAGAAAAGACTGGAAGTGTGTTTGGCTTGAGAGGACAGTAATTGTAATATTTGCGACAAAATGGATACACTGACGTCCATAGATCACATTATAGAGCCACTTTCAAAAAGTTGTTCTGAATTCGATCTATAGCTTTTATGATAGAATTTACAGCAGTAATTTCTCAAGGAATGGAGTATGAGAATGGAGACTAGGGTATAGATCTGTATGCCACTCTGACAAACGCCAAACCTGCACTAGACTGGCACGAGACCGACATAAACCAGGTTTAGCCCAGCGCCAGGCCAAAGTCGCATACGGATCTAGGTACATAGAGCGGCATAGAGTCATATTGTGGAAGCAGCATACCCTTTTTAGACGTACAATAAGGCTTCGGTTCCCGGTTACACACCCAAAAACAGCAAATCTCCACTGAAGCTCTGAACGAAGGGGTAGAGTACGTGGAAAACACTGTGATCCCTGCCAAAACCTTCGAAGTCAACGATACAAAATATTGAAACTATTCAGACCAAGAAATTTCATCATCAGTAAACTAACAAACTATAGTAACCAGTGCAACTATAATAGTATAATGCTCGTAGCATCTGTCCACATTCTATTATTTTGACCCCTCAAACCCAACATACCAACATAATCGAAGTGAAGCAGCACTGACCCCGAGTTATTTAATAGCCAGGGTAGCCGGCGCTGCCTTTACGTTGGTTTCCACACTGGTCCCCGGACTTTTAACATCCAGAAAGTCTACTGATACCAGTGGGGAGATGAGGCAGCAAAGGCCCAGGCGGTGCCAAGGTGCGGGAGCTCCAAGCCGGAGACGAGCGCTTTGATGCACTTGGACCCCCAGATGGGACGATTTCCGCTTCTTCCCGATCCGGAAAGTCACAAAGTTGGAAGCTATTCTCCAGACTAAAAGCCGTGAAACTGCCAGCAAGTACAGACTCAGTTGCAAGCTTTTATCTTTCTTAATAATACAGGAATCATAGAAGAATTAAATAGTAACAACTTAATTGTATCTTTTGGCAACCCTGCTAGCCCAGTGCTATGCCTTTGCGAAGCTTTCCATACCTACATTCCTATGATGGAATATTGATTTCTAGAGCTTTATGAAGACACCTTGCGAGTCCTTGGGGTTCGCTAATAGGAGTTTGCTTCTTGGGACCCGGCGAGAAAACTTCAGCATCGTTGCTGAGGCTAGCGTCGGGTGACCATATTAGAAGAAGAAAAGGCGACTCTACAACAATTGGCTGCTCAGACCCTCTCATAACTTTATTACAACATCTCACTAGGCACGTACTGGTAACCGTTTATTCGGATATTACAGTATTATGACTTTATGAGGTAAGTTCGGTCCATGAATCGATTAAGAAGAGGAGTTGAATGTCGCAATTGCGATTTTCATCGGTTCATGTAAAATGTCTCCTTCATCTTGACATCATATCACGTCAAGGAGGATAAAAGAGCCATTATAATGACCGAGTGTTAGCAATAAATGTTCGATCAATGAGACTAATGATTTGTGATTTGAATATTAGAATTTCGGGGGCAAGCCCCTTTTAAAATTTTAAAATGTTAAATAATGGCAGCAGTTTGCATTCAATTGAATATCAAATTATACTGCAGGCACCTGAAATGTGGAATATCAGCTTTTGAGAGTAAAAGTAATAATAATTAATTAATTAAAGCGTTAATTGATGTAAAGTAAAATCCTTACGTCGTATTGATCAAGTACCATCGTGGGTTGTGGAAAGCTTAGCAACAACTAAAACATGCAACACAATGTAGAGAACACTGAAAAGCTTTAGGTTCGGGGCCCGGACAACTCAACCCCTCTCAATCAATTTGATTGGTTCCTGCGTATCACGTGACTGTGACGGAGCTGTCTGATTGGTGCATTCAAATCGCTGACTAAGGTAATTACTGAGTCAGTTCAAACTTCGGAGGGAAATCATTAGAGACCAGCAACTTGCCCTGAATAATACAGCATAAAGTCAGAGATTACCGCCCCTAAATGATATCACGTGCCACGCAATTATAGTCACGTGGGAGGGTAACGTATATGGGGCACTTAACGAGCAACACGCGCACCGCAATGACGTCATTTTCATACCCTAACGTGGTGCGTTGATGACGCTTAAGTGCTTTTCCGTCGCGCGGCGGGATTTGCACGTGACTTATGTGACAGGGCAAGATATACACGCAGCGAGCCTTATTCCATCAGTACAAGTTCCCAATATATTATAGGGGAAGCTCAGACAATAGGAACCGGAAAGTGACGTCATTATCATAGCTTTAAATGGCAAGTTGACGATGTCTCACCGCCTGCTGCTCCAAGCAGAATATATCCCTACGCGGAATATGCACTAAATGAAGTGCATTTAATTGGTCGTACAGGTCCGCATATTTACCATGCTAGTGCACGTCTTGGCGTCTTTCGGTTCTTATCACGGGATATATCTATGTGTATATCTGAGTATTTAGATAAAGGGAGCTGATTAAAGTAATATAAGACTGGGCAATGGGTATTGGGTATTTTATGAGACATCGGTAAATTGAAACTTATCATGATACCTTAATTGAAAATTTTAAATTGATGGGTAAATGATTTCAATTTTCATACCATAAAATATTCCAAATTCAGACGAGCAAAATTAAGGTTTGTTCATTGCTGTTTCTAATTTGTCTAATTAATAACTATTCGTGAAAATCACAAGACTGAATAACCGGAAAATCCTATGGAAATAATACGAGAAGCACAAAAACCAAATGAAAGGATGTACAAAAGCATAACACTTAATTAGAGAATAAGATAAACAGTGACTGGCCTGTTTCCTGCGCGCCTAATGAGCAAATGAGCCTTCATTAAATGTATTCAGTACTCTAATACCAGAGGCTAAATATCCTAAATAATGCCAATACATGATATAATGCTTGGCATGTGGTATGCTTGGAAGTGAAGATGACTGAAATGATGGTGAACCAGGAAATAAAGCAAGAAATTCTGGTAGGGTTAGGGATTATTGTACTTGTGCCAACTGCCACTCCAACGAGACTTGTGCGCATTATAGTACCGTGCCATTAGAAGTCGAATACAACTGGTCGTGGTACAATACGCCTATAATATAACGCAGTGTGGTTAGTGGAGCCATTGAAATTACTAAATTTGCACGAACGCGCAAATTTAGTGTAGCGTTCCTATCAGTGATAATTACCAAATTCTTACAAAAAAGGAAAAAGAATTACCAAATTTTGCACGCCCATAAAATAACTGGTTATTTGGTTTGGGAGTGGTGCAATATAATATTTAGAAGTACCTATATAATATGAGCATTGGGATTGGGCATCAGCACATCATGAGTTTATATAGGGGGTATTTAAACTAGGCCGACTAAAGTCTGAAAAAGTGAACCAAGTCAAGTACTGCTTGGTTTCTACAACTAAAGCCCTCATCAAACTATCTCTTCGACACAGTAATGACTTATGAGGATAATTCCACAATTCCACACTGTGCCAGATGCTGAATGATTTACCAAACAACAGATGCCAGTTAACAACGATAATTTGAACAGATCGACAGCGTTATGACCTAAAGAACACCAACGATTTTACTTAGCAATCAAAGATAAGAAGATAATTTCTGATGAAAACGCATATACTATATATCTTTGTCAATAGCAAACATCAATTCATAGATCACAACTCAGCAACCCTTTATGTCGTATCTATTTCAATCACAACCGATTTAAGAAGATAACGACAACGGAGCAACCGTACATAGCGGAAAGTTCACAAAATATGCGCCACCCACTTCTCCTAATAATGTATATATTTTTAAAAGTACCCAAAGTCGTCTGGTTATTTGGGTATATGATGGTGAATAACTGAATAAATATTACATAAAATACACGCGGTTCAAGTTCCGAGAAAAAGAAAAGTACTATCGTGTTATTTCGATATTTCGAAAACTAAATGTTATACTGCCGTTTAATAACTTACAAAAACCAACAAAAAACTAGGAAACCCCGTCACTGATAATAATATGATGATTTACTACGAATAAAAAACCATGATATACTGAGTTCTTGAGTTACTGGTAACTGCAACAATTGTCCAGCCTTCGGGCTCAAATTTCGGAAAATCAACCTACCAGAAGTAGAGTAGGACCTTAGTATCTTATATCTTGAAATCAGAGAAAAATTTAAGAGGTGTCTAGATAGAACGAACAGTGACCACCAAGTGAAGGAAGCTGAGCGAATAATTAGGCAACTACCGGTCTTTAGATCTGCTAAGTGCAGATGGACTCCATGGTCTAAGACGGAATTAAAGACTAATGCCAGAAGAGAAATGGCGAGGAATTTGAATTCAAATTGAAATATTTAAACTATTAAACGATACAGGTATTGTTTAATGAGTCCTGCTAATTGAGGCGGCAGTATGCGTAGTAAATCAAGGCTTGTTACTTACAGCGCCAATCTATTGCAGCGATAAGAGAAGAGAATCGAGCAGTCTGTAATTTTACGCATATATGAACGGTGTTTTTATGCGGCTACGAAAAATGAGGATATTTTGAGCCTTAACTCCGGCGTCAGCGTAAGAAAGGAACTCTTCTGCGGTCAGCTCACGGGGAAGAGTTTGTGGCAACTTCCAGAAGCTCAAAAGAGAAGAAATTAGTAAGATGGGAGAGGAACAAGAAGAGATGGGATTAGCTTCGGAAGAAAGGCAAGGAACTAGGTGTTCCCTCCTTAAGGAAAGCACGCGGTCCCCTCCCAGCAAGGGAGGAATCCCAGGGAAAGAGGTTGTTTGAAGATTTCATCTACTCATCTTCAAAGGATGTCAATGTAGGGGGCATCCCAAAATACAGGAACAGGTGGGTGCTTTCCTCAAGAGGGGCAATTCAGCATTTGAGCACCTTGCTATCGGCGCTGATCAGCGCTAATCGGCAGTGGATCGGCGCCGATTACAAGGAGCTCACATGCCGGCAGTTCAACAGCAAGCATTTAGCATTATAACACCAATCTTGGATTTTGGCCAATATTTCTTCCAACAAAACTGCCCGGTCATTATTGGATTACCGAACATAATTCATGATACTAAGCTGTATCCTGACTCAAATCACAAACTAATTCACGTTCAGACTCTTCAGTAATCAGTTATTCAAATAAAAATGCTCCATAGAATTCACACAGAAATTTATAAAGCCCGACCTCCGACCATCTCTTTCCAACGGAATGAAGCTCAAATTTATTTGAAATTCAAATTGCTGGCTACGCGGCACATATTATCTTATTATGTACAGCCTTCCTTATAATTGCTACTAGCTGATAACAGTAATGAGTATATAATATCATACTCCAAAAATACTAGAAGTCGCTTTAAACTCCTGCCTAGAACTCATTTTCCCTTTCCTTACGTAATAAAACGTTGTACGGAGAGCGCTGGCAAGCAGGAATACAAACTCGAAATTTAAATATTCTTCACATGTACTATAACAATTATTGCTAATAATAATAATCAGAGATGTTTTGCTTGATGATTTGCTTTCTCTTACATGATACAGTAAGTTATGTTGCGTGTCAGAATAAAGTTTTTAAGAGTCTCAACTTCCAACTGTGGTTCATATGAGGGTAGAACAATTCAAAGAATCGAGTAACACGATCCAAATAAAGGAACTACAGGCTCATTAAACGATCACAAGTTCAATAGTATTATTATTATAAACAATGACATTTGCTAATAATAAACCGGACCGTTGTTCATTTATCAGCATTGATAACATTATGTATTTAAAATCTAAAATATATAAGAAACATAAAAGAGAATATGGACTTACCATTTTGTAATAAGTCCGGTACCAATGCAACGAGAGTACAGAAGAAGAGAGTCAAATACTTCGGGAAAACACAAATCTACTCTGAGCTCATAGACTAACAGAAAATGAGGTTGAAGCCCGGCAGCATTGTTCGGGAAGGCTAATGTATTCCCATTAGGAGGTTGCCATGGTTATTGTGTGCTTTGAAAAATATATTTATATCCAACATATAACGTGTACCTATTATAAATACAGGGACAGCGATTGCCGCCAAAAGTTGAGGGGGAATTCCGGAAACTAAGGAGATCAAGACGTACAACAAATCTTATATATGATAGCAGAGGATGATATAAAGTTAACCAGAGTCAGAAGTCAGTATATATATCATCGAATGGTAAACGGTGGGAAGTTTAAACGTGGCACGAGCCCTGTTGTCATTACTTGAGAGCTATGTAGGATGTGTTAGGTACTTATCTATTTATCAGAGAGAGGAGAATCTAGAGAAAACGTGTTCAAAACGCCACATACAAGAGATGTGTCTGCGCAAGAAGGAGAGAGAAAGAAAGCTGACAATATGTTTTGGCTCCTGCCCAAGGTCAGGTGAAAGGGTCATTAGATATATGTGAAATGTTGAATGGGCTAAACAAAACAGTGCCGGAGCACATATATTGCATTACTGCGGCTCTGTCCGCCGTACAAGCATGAAGATTAATAGCGTAATTGAGGGTAGTAACTTGTTTAGGGAATACGTCCTTCATTTCTCATCATTTCATGACCGTTTCCCCCCTCTCTCTCTCTCTTGCGATGTCGGTATAATGCAAGGCTATATAATGACAAGTTTGAAACGGAGACAATTATTTTGAGAATTTGGGAGATCTATTCAAATTGTTAATTCGTTTGGTTTATATGTCCGGAAGTAAGAGAGCATACGATGTAACACGAGACGAAACAACGTCCAAATTAAGGATGCAACAAAAGGAAAAAGGCTTCGGTGAGAGCTCTTAGTCCAGCCACGGCTAGATTATGAAACTCTAATGGTTTCAATGAAGATGTTTGTCGTTTAGCTCTTTCTCATTGACCACTGGTATTTGGCGGAAAGAAAATGTTCCTTGTTAAGTTGAAACTCAGAGAAAAACATGCGGTACATATGAAGGATATGTTTTAAAGGCACAGTGCACAAGGAACGGAAAGCAATTTGTCTGGGCATCTTTAAAAGTCGGAGCAATTTTGAGAAACCAGATTTATCGACAGAGATATGTCTCTAAACCTATGTCTCTAAAACGAATACTTAGGACAATACGACTCGGAAGCCAATATGATACTGAAAATCGCCTGAAAGTTACACGAAAACTATGCGAAAATTGCGTTGATGGTAAATTTCGCGTTTGTCGATTTTCTCGTTTATTCCATCACAACATATTCCCTGACATTTAGAATGAATCCAAAGTTAGGTAGTTAGATGACCGACAGAATAATATGAAGTGAAAATACAGCGACTGGTCTCAGCTCGCGCAAAATGACCCAAGTAAGTAAGCCAAGTGAGCCTTTGTAAGTACAATTATTATGAATACGGGCACGGCTAAACCAGACATAATCGAATTCATAAGCATGTTATATATGCTAACCTTTCTCAGGGAGGATTCGTCATGAATGAGGGTTACATCTCCGTTCTTATCACTGCACGCTGACCCGCTATCCTGGGATGTATTTGATATAGTCAACTCTTTAACGTTCAGAAACTTCTGAGATATTTACTGCTGTCGGTTATAAATCCTCCAGACGTAAATATATTATGCTTTTCATGATGTAACTGTCTGAGAGTTAAACTTCATTAGTCAACTGCAACTCCTAAGTCAACCTCATCCTTGTGTCAATAGAATATACCCTTTTAATCGTTAAAACCTAGATTTTAGAGGACAGGAATTGATCGATACACCCCGGACGCCAATCGATAAATGGTACCTAGGTTCACATGATTCTTGATTTTCCAATCGCTTGAAAAGTTATAATTCCCCGACTCACCAGACTTTTGGTGTCGAGTGGAGTGCGGCGGTGTCGTCTCTTCCGCCTAGAACTGATCTTAGTGTCCGACATACTGTCCTTACTGCTCGTTCTGGGGAGAAATAGATCGGTACTGTAACAGTAGATGCAGTAGGAATCTAGTGAACCAATGTACTCGTCGTTCATCAGGGTCAGGCAGTACATTTATTTTTAATTTCTTACAACATAGCATTACATGGCGCCATTTTATTCAGATAATACGATCTACTGCTCATTAAGAAATGCTATGGTAATTAATAATTCACCATACAGAAAACCCACTCAAGCCTAAACCCCTACCTCTCAGCCATGATAGCTCTGGTTTCCGATCGCAGAAGGGAACTAGAATCCGATGTAGCCCCCGCATCCTTGCCTGACTCCTTGCCCGTGTCCTCCTCCTTTTCCACAGACACCACACTGGCTCTGCAGCTGTCTGCACTTCCTCTGCTGTCTACACTTCCCCTGCTGTCTGCAGGCTGCTGTCTAGGTGGTGTCATCTCCCTCCCTCCATCATACATGTGATTCCTGCTCCCTGACACCACACTCCCTGACACCACACTCGCACTACTCGGGTTACGACTGCTCTGATCGGATAACGTGCGCCGTCTTCCAGTTGCCCTTTTCACTCCTGAAACGATGGAGAATTCGAAAGGAATGCAAGATTTTGAACCTGACAATTCTCGATGTCTCATGATCATATTAAGTTCAAAATAAGAAAATACCAGCTCAAATTCGTTACAAATATTGTGTCACTCGTTGAAATTCGATACAGCCACTTTCTCAGCACCAGACAAACGGTTACATGATCTCGTAATGATTTTCTATCACGATTTAGCGCTCAATCAATATTTTAGCATGTTAATTCAGTATTTCTACACGTAATGCTGACTCAAGATAAATTTAACAAATATGTTCAGTGTACGCGCAAAATTTGAATTTCGGGGAGCGGTAAGTTAGATCCCAGCTAATCGTGACATGACGCGTCACGTGACGCGTCACATCATGCGTTCCCTGTTATAACTTGGAATTAATACAGTATTTAAATACCAATTCCTCGAGGCTGACCCTAAATATTTTGAAAGGACCCCAGTACCTTCGCACTCGGACTCCGTGGTGAGACTGGACATGGAAGCGCTGTGTCTCACTTGAGACACAGCAGCCAGGGACCCTGAACAGGAACTCTTCGTGCTTTGTCCGGACCACGTATCTAATTCTTGTTCTGAAAAATGGTACAAAGTACAAACTATATAAGATATAATATATAAACGCGCCTAATATTGGGTCCATTTTGGAATACTTCCCAAGGGTGCTGCTCGAAGGATCAAGGATGTATCCTGTTTACTTGTTTAGACCTCCAACCCGTAGGGCGATGGTCTAAACCAATATACGCCGATCAGGTAAGTGTCAATGTATTAGTAACACCGTTGAAAACGTCAGAGGGTTTTATTTATATTAAACACTTAAATAGAACCAGCTGCTCATCCTAATTCGTAGAAAGTTAGAATTTCTCATCCAAATTTTTAGAATCACGTTGAACTGGTAATGGCTTACCAACATTTGGCGCCATTGCTTTCAAACTTAACTAATATGAGGTTAATTAAATAATATTTAATGATTATCAAAATTGATTAGATTAAAATACATCCCTTGTTGTTAAATGTAACTGAAATCCATCGAAATCATCAAATAACTGAAATTAAGCAGCAGATCATTGACTAACTGGTAACGTGCAGAGTAATGACAGGATCTGGAGTCAGAGTGAAGGGTGTCACTGACACCACATCGTCACCGATGACCAGCTGACCCTCAAATGGACCGTCACCGTTTGGCATGGTGATTTCCTCCGATTGGAACATGTCTTCAGATACTCTCACTAGAGTGACTTGGGGTATCTGCCGATATAGAATTGAGGGTGATACAGATGCAGTCAGCTTTAAAATATCTCAAAATGAAGATAAAAAAGTGTGGATTGCAGTTAAAAGGACATTTGGAGGAAACTCATTTTCTCAGGGTGTAGAACAAGGCTCTTATTTTTCTGAAAACCGATCATTTTACTTTTGAACGGATGATTCACAGTGTGTTGAATGTTGATTGGGGGCCTTACATCAAGGAAGGTAGAAAGAAAGTAGATCTCTTTATCGTCCGAGGTTGAGCATTTGTAAGCAAGTTTTCTCATGTTAATGACCGGAGGAATGGCATAGTACATGTCGTCCTCACTGTCATCTGCAAGACCCGTACACTTTGTCAGGTAGTGGTCTTGCAGGAGCTCTTCATTGGGAACAAACTCACAGCACAACGGACACTTCATGCTCAAACATGGAGATTAGGCAGTAGTGATACAAGTAGACACATTTAATAATCATATTAAATCATTTCACCAGCATATTTCAATTGTTAATTCATTATTTTCATCATTACGAATAATGTTTTCATTACATAAATTATATGATTTGACCATTCCTTCTGCTACAAGTCAAAATATGATTGGTATTGCTGGCGTTATAATACCCAAGTGATACTTCCCGCAGTAGTATAGCTGACCATTACTGAGAGTTAGGGACAATGGTCAGTTTAGATAGGCCTGAGCACCCTTGCCAATATTTCACCAGAGCTGATATTCTATACACTGAGAAAATTTGATGACTATTCTCCGAAGGTAATTTTAGCAGGAAGAGAATATGATCCCCCTAACAATACTCAATTTAAGAATTCGAAGAGGACCAGGATAGCACAAGACACGATGTTTTTGTTTCCTTAAGACTACAGTGATATTTCGTTTTTCAGCTTCTCCCTTCACTTTATTTTGATTTGCACATAGCTCTTCTGATAGAATTATGGACGAAACTGGGAGCCTTTGTGTTATAATAATAGTTTTTCTGATGTTAGTGAGTTCACTAGTTGCAGCTTATATCTTTGGTATTCGAGAGGAGAGAGAAAACAATTTAAATGATGTGAGGCAAGAAGAGAACAACCAGTCGAAGTCAGCAAAAGAATCTGGACATAATCGGAAATTATTAAGAAAATGTAACCATCAAGAAGAATGTGAGAGCATTTCGAAAAACCATTCACCACGAATATCATCTTCAATTCATGACCGTCAGCAGCAGTCAAAAACCAAAGCAAATATCTTAAATATAAATTTTGATGAAGCCAACAAATCAATTTCGGTATATGAAACACTTCAACTTCCACAGAATCGTAGAGCAACTGAAAAACCCGAACCACAGTACAAAGAATTGCAATTTGATTATCATGATGAAGGTTCAAAAGATGGGTATGATCATCTAAGTAAAGACAGGTCGAATGAACCAGCTGGTCCTGCTCCATGGGTAACCCATCCACAGAAAATTCGTCAAGAAATTGCCACAACAAGTTATGAGAGACAGGTTCCTACAGTCACCTTCTATGATGCTAAATTCCCACCACCACTTGAAAAGCAGCCAAGAAATACTTCAGCATCGTCATCTGATTATGTTTCTGATTACTGGGATTTATACATTGATGAAGAGAAAGACCAGCCTCAAAAAGTTGCACCACCAAGACCTTCACTGCCACCAAGAATGCCTCTCAATTAACTCACGGAGTTTTTGGCTAAGGCAATCATAATGAACTAATGAAGAATTGGGTCCATAAACAAACTGTTAAAAAATTGCTGACCTCGTATTCTGAATATCACGTCTTTCAGATGAATTGTTTTGAACAAGTTTTCGATTTTCCAAATCTCAAGGGACTGTATTGAATCAAACTCATGAGTCATGACTGACTGTATGGAAAGCTTATTGCTTATGTTTATTAATTCATACTTTCATAACAAGGATCAAGATTATTAAAAGCTCTTTCATTGGAACATGAAACTGGCAATTTTATGAAGATGATTATACCTAATATACATTGCTAGTGTTTACCAAAAATTCATGACACTGAAGGTAGAATCATAATTCAAATAATAAATAGGTAACCATAAATTGAACATATTGAGTAATAAAATATTAAATTAATTAAACAATCTTGAATGATAATATAATTTGAAACAAATGATTTAGTGATGTAAAAGATAGCTATTAGTTTAATCATCAATGTTTTTATGAATATAGCAAACATGATGAAAAGATCAGAAATTCCATACTTTAAGTGTACTGTTATCTTTATACCTATGACAGTTATAATTTCTTTATCTTTCTAAAAGCCTTCATGTTAGGCATTTAAAAATTTATCATAAACTAGATGCATTGCTAACTCAATGCAAGCAGCAACATTTACTGACTTAAAAGTGATTGCCTAGCTATCATTTCAAGCAGTGAATTTTGCCTTTCCAATAGAGTTACAACTCTGTCTAATTTTTCATTTATTTTTGATAACTCTGATTCTTCTTTTATCATTTTTGTACAGCAAGACATCTTTTCAGTGCTATTCAAAAGCTCTGATGATGTTGCATCAACTTCAGCACTGCCAATAGCAACTTCACTAATGAGTTTATGCTTATTAGACACTTTGCTTGTATTATGTCCTGGCATCTGAAGCTCACAAAGCTCATCACTAGAGGAATCTGATATTGGTATAGGTATGAAAGGATGTCTAGGTCTACAGTCAGCTAAAATTTCAAGTGTTCCATCTGAAAGTTCAGAATCGGAAAATGAACCAATACTGGGAGGTTTTTCACTAAACTCATCAATTATTTCTACAGCCCTTCTTTTAATTTCTTCTTGTGTTATATTTTTGTGATCAATATACCTTGGTAATAAAATGGAATGAGATTCAGTTTGTTTGGTAAAAGCATTTGTATCAATTTTTGAGTTTCTCTCTGGCTTTTTCATAACTGATCCAATGAATTCTGTAAGTTGAACTACATCAATGATAACATTGCCAGATATACTACCAGATTTAGATGGAAAAGTAAGCAAAATGTTATCTGAGTCAAATCTTCTCTTTAAAACTAATAAATCAGAGTGATAGAAATTCAACCCAGCAATTCTGTATTCCAAGCCAATTGATATGTCTTTCAAATGATTAATCTTGCCATCATGATCATCCAAAATGAATATACTGATAACATGTTTGTAAAATCCTGAAACACATACAATATTTTTTCTGTGTATGAGCAATGTTGGTTCATTGTGATTTGGCAAAGATTTATCATCTAATGGACTCATTTCCCAATCATAAAGCTGAAGGCGTGCTTCATTAGAAATATTATGAGATTTGGTTGGTATCTCAAGATTTTCTATATTGATTGGTCCATCTCCAAATAGATGCAAAGGACTCAGTCTCCAATTAGTCTCAAATGCAGCTAAAACTCCAAATTGAGTTTGGCAGAAACTCAAAACTCTTCCAGTGTCTATAACAGTTTGCTTATCTCCCAGATAGTGATAAACAGTATTACCATCACAAAATAGAATATGTAAATTATCAATTATCTGGTCGTTCAAAGCTATATCATGTTGCCAACCAGCTGTTATTGCTGTGCACTTTTTAATAACATCAATGGGTTGAGTCTGTTCAGTGAGGCTGCTGAGGTTACAAATTGTGTAGGAAGTGTAGGTCACTGTTATAACAAATCCACTGACACAGCAGCAGCCTAGGATAGGGGTCTTTACCACTTTATAGTGATAGGGAACATGATCAGAACCATCAATCTTTTCAATACTATCAGAAGTGATCAAAATGAAATCGTTCTGGGAGTTATGTGTCCATTTTTCAAGTAGCCTAGAATTAGAGGAACTCATAAGATTAATGTCTAAGGCACAGATAACAGAATTATAGTCCACTATATTATTGTTTATGTCATATTTCAGGTGACATGTCATGATTCCATTATCAACTGGTATGACAAAATCATCTTTCTCCTCAGTGTAGGTATCCAAGTGGTTCTTATTTGTAGAAAGGATCACAGTGCCAAGATTCATTATAACAACCTAGGAAATATGAAGCTTGTGATATAACAAAGTGGAGCATAATCCTTAAATTACTCTTTGTTTGTGTTATTTTTTGTTAGCAGTAAGAAAGATCAGAGCAGATAAGTTATCATGGTAATTATTGTCAACAAAATGGTATCAAACAATAAATGATGTTGTTGAGATATGTGCATCAATATCAAAAAAGCAAAAATAATTAAACTGATAAGAGAAACACAAAAATTCTCAAATATGAAATCAAACCAATACACTTTGCAACACTATTCAACTGTCAATTTTGAGATAAAATATCTCTTCTTCAGGAATGATGACTTATTCACTACTTCATACATTTAGATCCTGCTGCTCTCTACATCGCATTACCTAAAGGGATCATGTTGGAGTTCAAGTACGGAGTTGGAGAAAAGTCTTGCAGATTGATGTCTTGAAGAAAATTTTCTCTTTAATTCAAATATGTTTTAATTCTGATTTTCGGGAGAAGCATCTCTCAAGATGGAGTATTGGATCAGGATGCATGCCACTTCTCATTAATTTATTAATGTGCAACGTAAAAGGACACAAATAACCCGGATCCATCCACCGGTCCTCTGCTCCTCTTCACTAAGTTTGTTGCTTAATTTCTTGATGCTTGGAGTACATTCAAAGACCAAAGAGCACAAGTTTCAGTTTCATTCAGGCAGGTGGTCACTGCACTTGACGGTGCTATACCCTGGTACCAGGGGGTGACTGCTGGGGGCCTACCTCATAAAAAGCTCTCGCAATTTAAACACCCCGAAAGCTGAGGTAGGTATTGGACTGAAGATGCCTGCACACCACTCATCTTGGTGTGACTCATTTAGATCCTGCTGCTCTCTACATCGCATTACCTAAAGGGATCATGTTGGAGTTCAAGTACGGAGTTGGAGAAAAGTCTTGCAGATTGATGTCTTGAAGAAAGTTTTCTTTTTAATTCAAATATGTTTTAACCCTGATTTTCAGGAGAAGCATCTCTCAAGATGGAGTATTGGATCAGGATGCATGCCACTTCTCATTAATTTATTAATGTGCAACGTAAAAGGACACAAATAACCCGGATCCATCCACCGGTCCTCTACTCCTCTTCACTAAGTTTGTTGCTTAATTTCTTGATGCTTGGAGTACATTCAAAGACCAAAGAGCACAAGTTTCAGTTTCATTCAGGCAGGTGGTCACTGCACTTGATGGTGCTATACCCTGGTACCAGGGGGTGACTGCGGGTGGGCCTACCTCATAAAAAGCTCTCACAATTTAAACATCCCGAAAGCTGAGGAAGGTATTGGACTGAAGATGCCTGCACACCATTCATCTTGGTGTGACTCATTTAGATCCTGCTGCTCTCTACATCGCATTACCTAAAGGGATCATGTTGGAGTTCAAGTACGGAGTTGGAGAAAAGTCTTGCAGATTGATGTCTTGAAGAAAGTTTTCTTTTTAATTCAAATATACTTCATACAATAGATAAATAAATATGCAGCAGTTTATCAATTGGCTTATGTGGTTCATTAAATATTTAAAATAATGGGTCTGATCTCAATTTCAGACAATAAAATCCACCCCACACACTAAGCAGTATCCAGACACACACTATAACTAATGACTTTAAATGTTCTTCTTTGTAGAACAAATACAGTCATCTTTGTAGTCAAGCCACAGAACTTTAAATGTTAGTGTAGTATAGTACAAAATCAATGGTATCGAACCATCACTGCAAATCTAAATTCTAAACAATTTTTAACCCATTGGTTTAAGAACATAACACACCTTTGAGTTGCCCTAACCAGGACCCTGGTTACGCGCACGGAGTGCGCGGCGCGGCAAGCGCTAAAACGTTTCGCGACGCCCCTGGTTAGGGGAAACCTTTGAGCACTGGCATCCATTCATCAAAAACATTTTGAACGATTTCGTAGAAAGAAATAGGAATAAATAAATAGAAACGAATAAAAATATTTATATTAACTCAAATAAAAATAAACTTAAATTAAATGTGATTTTCTAGTTAAATTAAATAATGATGCACATAACCTATCGCCTGTAGGGGGTAAAACATTTTACGAAACGAAAAGGATTAAACAGGCAACTTTCCTAACCAGGTGTCGTTCGCGTAGATGTTCCCCTGTAGCCTCGCGCGCGGCGTTCCCCGCGAATTTCCTAAGCTCGCATAGGTGTGTGTACGCGCCGCGGGACGATAACATGAACAGGGGTATACGTGTTTTTTAGCAACCCGCATTATTTATAGGTGTGTGTACGCGCCGCGTGTTTCTGAGGAAGCGCGCCGCGCAATTACGCACCAACGCAAACAGGGATATACATGTTTAGCAAACGCAAATAGGGATATTTCCTAAGCCCGCATAGGTGTGCGTACGCGCGCCGCGCTACCCTACTGGGGAAGCGCGCCGCGCAACGCAGACAGGGATATACGTGTTTAGCAATAGGGATATGTATGTGTTTAGCAAATGAAATTTTAGCTATCATAATTAGAATAATTTTTATATTTTATGTATTTCACCATGTTTTTATCTGCATTAACCTTGCATGCTCAAATTTGATTCTGTTCAAGTGAATCCTTGATTAATAAAATATTTTCATTGTAGAAGAAATGTGCCAGTATGTTGGTATTTCAAATCTGGTTAATGTTTTTACTTTTATTTTACTTTTGTTGGTTTCATAAATCTAACTTATTACCAAGTAAACCACTTTTATCGCAGTAATTTATTTATCACAGTAATTTATTTATCACAGTATTTTATTTGTCACAGTCGATAATTTATCACCTAATTAACTGTTTATGAATGTTTTTAACGATGTTTAATGGGCACCTGAGTTGAATGGTGCGTAATAATGTTACCAATGTTATTTATATATTGTTTGTGTAAATTGTGATGGTTAAATACCATTACCCTTTTATTATTATTATTATAATATTAATATTAAATAGTCTTCTTTGTAAAAATCAATTAAAAACAGCTCCATGACCATTCACAGTTTTGACTGAATCCACTGCATAAGGAGATACCTTTATCAAAAACTTTCTTGATAATCGTCTATGTGAAGAGTGATGGTTAAATACCATTATCCTTATGTTATGTTATGTTATGTTAAAACAAGAAATCATGAGACAACAAATAATATGGTGTAATGAAAGCTAATACTGTAATACACAGACTTGCAGTTGTGTAGCAGGGTTTGGTGCATTTTGAAGGAGTCTTTTGCTAGTCATCTGATCATAAGGGGAGTGTTTTACTTTCAAGAGCTTCAAGTTCATTAAGGAATTTAACTTCACCATTGAATTTAACTTCACCATTGAAGGGAAGAAGGGAACGAGGAGGAGGAAAATGAAGAAGGAGAGCGAGTGAGCCCTCGCCGAGGACGTGAGGCTTTACAGTCAGCTAGCCAACAGGCTCCTACCAACAGAGTCTCTACATCAGAAATATGTGAGCTCTATAAACGGAGAAACTGCCCGCACGGGAGACTGGGCAAGACGCCGTGAACGGCAGAGAGTGCGACAAAGCCCACCCTCCACGATGCTTCAAGTTCACCCGTTTTGGATCACGCAACCCCAAAGGGTGCAACAAGGGTGCCAATTGCCAATACTGGCACCCAAGGCTTTGCAATGAGTCAGTGAAAAGCCAAAGGTGCTCAAGGAAGGGTGTACATTCTTTCACCTAAAGGGCACTGTAAGAGCAGGGCCTTCTCTGAACCAGGAGAACTTCAACCAGAGTGAAGCTGCCACAAGAAGGGAAGATGCAAGACCTCCATTCCCCACACAAAGGGACAGTATCAGACCTCCTCCGGCCACCATCACGAACCATCCCCAGGTTCAGTATCTCAGAAACACCCTACCCTCCTACTGTGCATCAGCGTGGGAAACCAGAGGCTTTGGTCAGGAACGACGATGCTTCTTTTTTACTGCACAAGATGGAGAACATGAAGCAGGGATTCAGCGACCAGATCACAGACCTGGTCCAGAACGAAATACCCCGACTTCTGAAGGATCTGATCAAGAGGCATTACAGACCAAGCCCTCTGCTCCTCCCCGACAAACTTCAATCCTGCCCCAACGATGTACCAGCCACAGATCCCACAGTGGTACAACCAGCAGTTTCCTCCATTGTGCTAATCAATGGACAGAGTGTGTCACCTGCTGCCAACAGCAACTGTAGATGGAAAATCCCATTCATCCAGGAGACCATTGTTAACGGCAGCAGTCCCCCCTCCAGCTGTGATTGCTGTGACTGAAACTTGGCTTAAAGACTATATTACAGATGCCCAAGTTTCAATCAAGGGGTACAATGTTTATCGTTCGGACCGAGATAAACGAGTCGGTGGAGGCTGTCTCCTCTACCTCCACGACCAGCTACTTGTAAAGGAAGTCTCGGAGTATAATGATCAAGAGAACAATATGGTCTGCTGCTATATCGAGTCTAGCCACACTTTTATTGTGTCAATCTACAGGCCTCCAGACTCTAAATCCTCAGGTTTTTCATCCCTGCTATCCCATCTTCAAGACACAATTGACCGCATCTCAGAAAACCACAGGATGCCGATATATACATACTAGGCGACTTTAATTTCCCTAACGTGGATTGGAAGATGCCCTTGTCCTACCAATCGAGCAGTGTGCCAGACTTATTCGACTTCATGGATAAGAATCAGCTCACCCAAATCGTCACCAAGGCAACAAGGGGAGATAACATTCTAGACCTTGCTCTCACTAATGTTCCACGTTATGTTGCAGAAGTAAGTGTCGCACCTACCATTCTCTCCGACCACAGCATGGTTAAAGCACTACTCGGGTTTGACATGCTTGGAATTATCTCAGCTCCTTCGTCAGAGACTCGAAGCCCTCACACTTTCAGGGCTACAGACTATCCTAGCATGACTTCGATGCAATGAACAGAAGCTTTCAGAGCAGTCAACTGGGAACATCTGTTTGACCTCTGCGACCATGACCCTGAGCAATATCTCGAGTTATTGAAGCTCACCATCCTGCAAATCACGCTCCTGCATTCCCTACCTGCAAGTTAACAAACGGCGCTCATTCAAAAGCCTAGAAGAAACAGTCCTGTCACCGCCATGAAAGAAAAACGTAGAAAACTGAATGCCAGGATCCATGCCCTACAAGTAAGGAATCCTCAATCACGGCTGCTCCCAAACTTACGAAGAAGTAAATCTCCTGGGCTACAATATTCAGTCTGAAATACTGAATAACCTGAGCCTTAGAGAGAAAAGGCTGTACAAACTATTAGAAGTAACCTAAGTACTTCTTCTCATATGCCAAAAGGTTCCAAAAGACCAAATCTTCAATCCCTGTCCTACGTAACTCATCCAATGAACTAACAAGTGACCCAAGGAGTAAAGCAGAGCTATTACAAGCTCAATACCAGAAGGTTTTCAGTGACCCTGCAAAAGCTGATATCAGTGCATGCCTTGACTCTGAAGGCCTACCCCAAAGGGATGAGTACTTCCTTCCTGGACTTCAGCTTCTCAAAGGAGGACATCATCTCTGCACTGAAAGAACTTGACCCGTACTCAGCCTGTCGGATGATGATGTACCTGC
The DNA here is from genome assembly GCA_011033025.1 of Beroe forskalii. Classification (NCBI taxonomy): domain Eukaryota; kingdom Metazoa; phylum Ctenophora; class Nuda; order Beroida; family Beroidae; genus Beroe; species Beroe forskalii. Next base: position 633,342 of record WFMF01000009.1, on the reverse strand, counting down.
CAAGATCCTTACATCTTGCAGAGATGAGCTATCTGCACCACTTCATTTACTGTGGTTAGAATCCTTCACAAAAGGATCAATTCCTTGTCAGCTCAAATCTCAGTCCATTACACCTGTTTATAAGAAGGGTGACCGCACAGACCCTGCCAACTACAGACCTGTTTCTCTTACCTCACACATCGTTAAAACCTTTGAACGAATAATGAGGGACAGACTGGTTAATTATCTGGAAGAGGAAAATCTGATCAGTCAAAATCAGCATGGGTTTAGAAAGAAACGAAGTTGCCTGACTCAGCTGCTCAGTCACATTGAGTTTATTTATAGCTGCTTAAACGGTAATGACGAAGTGGATGTGATCTACCTCGATTACTCCAAGGCATTTGACAAAGTTGATCACCAAATCCTGCTAGAAAAGCTTCAACGGTATGGAATTGGTGGCAAAGTCCTCAATTAGGATTGAACAGTTCCTTACTAACCGCACCCAAACCGTCCAGGTGGAAGGTGTTCTGTCATCACCTCAACCTGTTATCAGTGGGGTACCACAAGGTACAGTACTTGGTCTATATTGTTCCTCCTGTACATAAATGACCTACTCCCAACACTCAAAAAGCTGCAAAGGGCTTTGTTTGCTGATGACACCAAACTGATATCAAGAGTCTTTGGCAAAGATCTACTGCACGCATACAAGACGACCTGTGCAGGGTGATAAACTGGTCTTCAATTAACAACATGGAACTCCATGAAGACAAGTTTCAACTCCTTAGCTATCCTCTTAATAGCTCCTACCTCCTAAGGCAACTTCCGTTCTATCTAAAGAATGTTCAGTACAAAACTCCAAAAGGCCACATCATTGAATTGAAAGACACGGCTAGAGATTTGGGGGTTCTAGTCTCAAGTGATAGATCGTGGTCTCCACATATTGAACAGACTTCTCAAGCAGCTCGAAAAATGGCATCCTGGGTCCCTCAGTGCCTTCTGTGATCGTTCGTCAGTAGTCATGCTCACACTTTACAAGTCCATGGTGCTCAAGACTAGAATACTGCTGCCCTGTTTGGAACCCAAGCAAGATCATGGACATCCAGAAGTTAGAAAACGTCCAACGATGCTTCGTCCGAAAGATAGCTGGTCTCAGAGATATGAGCTATTGGGATCGTCTCAAAAGAAACTAAAAATGATGTCACTGCAACGCCGAAGAGAAAGATACTGCATCATCCAAGTTTGGAAAATCATTAACAGGCATGCCCCTAATGACCTAGAAATGCAGTTTAAGCACCATCCTCGGCTTGGGATCAGGCACTCATCCACAGTTAAACACCAAAGCCCAGCTTTCTGTTCGAAGTGACTACGACAGTTCTTTTGGTGTTAAAGCAGCTCAACTTTGGAATATCTTGCCGCATGACGTCTCACAACTGATTTCACTTGAAAGCTTCAAGATCGGTTTGGGCAGGTTCCTTGAGCAGTTCCCGGATACACCTCCTGTTCCGGGGTACACTGCTGTGAACAACAACTCATTGCTGAGCTGGAAGGAGACGCGCATGACGCAGATGTCCTGAGCACGCCCAGTCAAACTCACCAAAACGTACCAAAACGTACGTACGATCTTTGTCGACTACACCCAAAGTTGCATCTATTCCAGGGAAGATTATGTGTCTGCATATTCTTAGGGCGATCAATCACATTTATAAACTGAAAACATGCAAAAGTAGTCATGCCTTGTGTTATCATAATTGTGAAAGCAATTGCAAACACATTCACTATACTTTTCCCTCAAATCTGCTCATGTTCAATTTAAATGTTTAGAATTTAAAAATCTATTCGATCAACCTATGCAGGCCACTGATGTTGACTGTTGAATTGTCAAGTTATATCTGGCAGCATGCTGCAACTCCAAATTATTCATTCAATTACATCTAATCTTTCTCATTGAATATGTCATCATTGGTAATTTTATTGAAATTCATTTCATGTATAATCAATGCCATGGTAAATTTTCATTATATTCATTTTGATGATCCTGCTACTTATATCAATTCAATTGATTTTTTTACTTTTGACTCAATCAAAAGTTAAATCCCTCTAATAGATTAATTGATAAACAGAATTTAGCATTATGGCTGATACAAAGGAAGAAGTGATATTGTATATGACAAGTATGTCCTGTAGTTTGGAGGTAAGCTGTGTGTTTTTATTGTTTATTATATCAACTGGCACTGCTCTTGTGCATTAAGAAACCACATTTGAATGTCTTATGGCTTAATCTAAGTTCAGATGTACTTAAATATTGTCACCAATATTGTCAAATGTTTACAGGTAAATTTGAAATAAAACCATTCTAAAATTCAGGTTAAGAAGAAGTGCCAGCATATCAACACAATCATGTGCAGCAAGTCAAGTACACATTCCCTCAAAGAGATAGATGTCTCTAAACCTGGAGTCCTGGCAACTATGAGAGAAAAGCTGGAGGACCCAAAGGCATTGCCACCTCAGATTTACAGTGAGAAGCATGGATACCTCGGGGTGAGTTAAACTGTTTGTTTTTTACTGTTGTTTTATAATACAGTATATTAGGTATACTATTCATGCAGTTAGGATCAACTTTTTCAACTGGGAATCTGGGGCTGAAGCAGTAGAAAATGCCAGACTTGGGAAGTTGGGAGTAAAAGTTGAGCCTTATTGAGGTGTTGCTGCCTCTGAAATTTCTGCATAACTGCCATTCTTGTGTGGATGATAGTGATACTGATTTAATAGAATATCCATGTAAGGGCATGGTGCCACATGATCGTAAATTTCAGAATGATTCCATTTCTCGAAGTCGCAGCACCTGTGTAGATATAATATCACCAATTCACACATTGTTTGTGGCCCGAATGCTTACTTTTCTCCCAATTTAATTTCCTCAGTACTAAGGTATTATTTGTTATTATTTGTTATTCTGCTGGAAAATGTTTTATCTTTTAATAAGCATTCCTCTACAGTATTTTCTAAATTAATGCAAATTAATTATGTTTTTCGACCCAGTTACTGATAATCATTTAATTCAATATTATGTCCGTTTATGATTAAACTATAACTCGATCATCCTTCTATTTTTCCATCCATCTAGACTAACTTAAAGAAGACACAGTATTTCCATATTATTTCTTGGAGTATTGTAATTGAATGGCAGAAAAATAATCCCGAATTGAAAGTACCTTTGTCTACTTGAAGATGGTTGCTTAATCAAGCGTGACCTTTTGCTTTGATTTTCATGTAAAGATTAGTATTTAAATAAGCTACGCCCAGGGCCGTCGAGAGGATTGTAGGGGCCGACGACATTCCTACCAGGGGCCTATTTTCTTTTCCACAATGAGCCATTTTTCATTCAGAGCAGGGGTCTGGGGTGGCAGCCCCAAATATGACGTTCTGAGTAAATGAAATGACCGTCTCTTTAGCATTTTTGTCTCTATTTGACGTTTCATGTCGAGGCAACATCAAGAAAGCAATTCCACTGCAATGATAAGCAGGGAGTCTGGGGGCAGCAGCCCCCAGAAGCCAGACTTTCTGACTTTCTGAGTAAATGGAATGACCGTCTCATTAGCATTTCTGTCTCTATTTGACGTTTCATGTCGAGGCGAGATCAAGAAAGCAATTCCACTGCATTGATAAGCAGGGGTCTGGGGGCGGCAGCCCCCAGAAGCCAGACGATGTGAATGAATCGAATGATTGCCTCAATGGCATTTCCCACTATTTTTTGATATCTGACGTTTCATGTCAAAGCAACATCAACTCATCAAGAAAGCAATTCCACTACAATGATAGTAGGGGTATGGGGGCGGCAGCCCCCAGAAGCCAGACGTTTTGAGTAAATGAAATTGCCATCTCAATACAATAATCGAGGCTGGGGCCGGCGACAGTTGTCGCCGTAACGCCCCCTCTCGACGGCCCTGGCTACGCCCAATTGCAGTGGTGATTGGTCGAAAACAATACGTGGAAAGGGAGGCATGATCGATAGTAGGAACCTCTTCGTCGTCAAGATCTGCGACATTTAAAATTAATTTTCTCGTACTTCAACATATCATGTGTAAAATTCTTCGAGAGCTGCCCGAGAGCTTGCAGAAACTATCCTATTTTTCTTTCTCTAAGAGAATAGTGGTACCCCATACTATAAGTCTTTGGTGGCATCATGGTCAGCTATATTTATTGTTACGTAATATTGCTCGTGTAAGAGGAAATTTGCAATTTATACGATGAGTTGCCCAGTGCCTTGCTGAAATGGCACCAATAGAATGGTATGGTCCATACCATTCCATTGGTAATATTCCCGAATAAAAATTAGATCCAAAATTCAAGGGTTTACACACACTAATAGAACTTGCCTCAAATCAATTCTTAAGAGATTCATAAAGAGCCGTAGGCATTCATCAGAAAATGTGCCAGAAGGCATTGCGTAGTTACCAGCTCCTGTGATCCTTAGAAATTGATGACGTGTTAAAGCTGGGTATGTTCAGACCATAGGTAAGTAATACACGTAGTTAGAGGGACGGATCACTAACTGAAAAGGACTTGTAAAAAGGACAGCTCATATAGAAATGTGCTTAGATTCAATAGATGTACAATTCGCATCTGTAAAGAGACCTACTGAGATGGGTGATAGTAGTTCTTGATGAAAAATAAACTGTGTCATGAGAAGATAGAGGGGCTCGAGATACCAGGCGTATGATCCTCTGACGATTCTTTTTCATGCTATCATTGTTTAGTGTATTATCTTTTACCTCTCAAATTACTCCTCTTGAAATCCCTTACAATTATCACCTTGGACCTCCTAGCGATAAACGCCGTACGGCGTACTGAATGTGTATAAATTTGCATAAGCTGGTGTTGAGTAGATTCAATGTTGTAGAGAATTCAGTGCTGTTAAGAATTAGTGTTGTTGCCCTATTCTTAACCTGTCTACACCCCCAAGAGACACGCAAATACACTGAGTACATACATTCCTAGATAATAATAGGGGGGGGATTGTAGCCCAAAAAAAACCAAGCCCTACCCTATTTTTCGATTCTTGGGCTAGGTTTTTTTTGGTTTTTTTTGGTTTTTTTGGGTTTTTTTTGGGTTACATTTTGGTCATTTCTGGGGCTTTTTCCAATGAATTTTGACATAAAAATCTGTTGTTTTTGAACATAATTTTCACAGTCAGTGGCTTTTAAATTTGGTGAATAGAAACGGCTATTTTCACATTTTCAGAGCTTGAAGGGCTTAGGTATCACCTAACAGTAAAATGCACAATATTACCTGACTAACTGGTGTCTCTTGCTGACTTACTGGTGACCCAGCTTGTAACTTTTGCCTAACTCACTGGTGACTTGGTGACTATGACCTGATCCAATGGGACCTCAAACCTGAGCGGCTGTGACTCCTGGCTGACACGCTGAGTGCTGTCCAGCTTTGTAACTCTTGCCAAATTCACTGTTGACTCTGACCTGACCAACTAGGGCCTCTTTCTCTCTAGCCTGACTGAGTTATGACTTTTGCCTGACCTATTGGCTTTTTGGTGACCTTTACCTGTTCCAGATGGCGACTCTTGCCTGACCAAATTGTGACTCAAATTGTGACCAAGTTAGGCCTTTTGCCTGAATTCCTCAATGACTGGTAACTCCCCATTACCTGATCTCCTGGAGCCTCCTACTTGACCTACTAGCGTCTCTCACCTGGCCTACTGACGACCTTAGCTGACCAAATAAGGAATCTTATCTGGCCTACTGGCGACTCTTACCTGGCCTAGTGACGCTTCTTATCTGACCTACTGACTAATCTTCTCTGACCTACTTGCGAATCTTACCTGACCTACTTTAATACTTTCGACCATTGTCTGACCATAGGTGACGGCAGACACTGACCTGTGACCCAGCTGGTACTTCTTGCCTGACCCACTATTAAAACTTAAATTAAAAGCTCAAATAGGTAACTGTTTTAGCCATTGGCGTCTCTTGATCCTACCTGACCTACTAGTAACGTTTTCTGATCCTACCTGACATGCTAGCTTCTCCTGATCCTGCCTGACCTACTGGCATCTCCTGATCCTACCTGATCTTCTGGCGTCTCCTGATCCTACCTGACCTATAACTGACGTCTCCTGATCCTATGTGACCTATATCTGGCGTCTCCTGATCCTACCTGACCTACTGGCGTCTCCTGATCCTACCTGACCTACTGGCGTCTCCTGATCCTACCTGACCAACTGGCATATTCTGGACTGATCCTACCTGACCTACTGGTGTCTCCTGATCCTGCTTGACGTACTGGCATCTCCTGATCATACTACCTTACCTATTGGGGGGGGGGGGGTAAGGCAAACTTTGGCAAACTTTGGCAAACGCTTCCACTTTTTTTGGAGTTTGCCAAAAAAAGTGTTTGCCAAAGTTTGCCATAGTTTGCCAAAGTTTGCCAAAATTTGCCAAAGTTTGCCAAAAATAACCCAAAAATTTTGTAATTTCATTTCTTGTCCACAGTGCATACAGAACGTGTGCATAATGGTTTTCAAAGGAGCTAAATCGATATCCAATGCTTAATTTTCATTCAGACCTTCCCCTTCGAGGCTTTACGCCTGGACCTTCCCTCTCCAAGCACCATACTGTTTACAAAAAGGTATCCTTAGGCTGAAGGACCAGGGCATAGCTTCTAAACTGCCCTCCTTTTGAGAGGGCGCCCTCTCATGCCCTCCTTTTTGGGTCTTGCCCTCCGAGCCCTCCTTTTTGCCCTCTTTTACGCTCCATTTGCCCTCCTTTTTGACCTTTCCCAAAAGGCACCTATTATTCACGGCCTAAAATAGGTCTTTTTGGGCGGTTTCCAAAAAAATACACCTAATAAGCACTATCTCGGATTGATTTTGAAAATACACTCTTACTGCATAGGTAGAATATTGCCCTCCTTTTTCATTGATTTGCCCTCCATTTTGGGCCAAAAACTGCCCTCCGAACGGATTTTCAAAGGTCGGAAGCTATGGACCAGGGTTAGAACTTTAGAAATTCCGAGAGCCTTTTCGTTCATGAAAAGAGATGTTTATAATTCCCAGGCATGGATTCATGTATCTACTATCTACTTATCTTTAACCAGTTCATCAGATAACCTGTCTTCGGCAAAATGCTACCACAGGAACATGACCAAAATTAGCCTGCATTAGTATCATGGGGCCGGAGGCTGAGTGTAGGGTAATTTCAAAACTTTGCCTCCATTGAGGCTAATGGTTGCAATAGTCTTATTTTCGAAAAAAAAGCCTCCGCTGTTGTGGCTAAAAAGCGCCCACTAGCTTCCATTAGCCTCCACTCAGCCTCTATTGAGGCTAAAATTTTGATTTAGCCTCCACTGAAGAATAATCCTCCATTAGCCTCCACAGAAACTGAAACATAACATTTTCGTGGAGGCTAATGCTTTAATATGGAGCCTAATGGAGGCTAGTAGATGCTATACGGAGGCTCACTGGAGCTGAAACTGATAAAATGTTCATTTATTTAGTAATTTGAAAAACAATTTATAGATTCAAACTTTCAGATAGCTCCAACTATCCTCCCCTAGGCGCCACTCAGCCGCCACTAGGCACCACTCAGCCTTCACTAGGCTCCACGCAGCCACCGCTAATAGGCTCCACCCAGCCTCCACCAGGCTCCAACCAGCCTCCACTAGGGTCAACTCGGCCTCCACTAGGCTCCACTCAGCTTCCACTCAGCCTTCACCAGGCTCAACTCATCCTCCACTAGGCGCCACTTCGCCTCCACTATGCTCCACACAACCTCCACTAGACTCCAGACATCCTCCACTAGGCTCCAGACAGCCTCCACTAGGCTCCAAACAGCCTCCAATAGGCTCCACCCAGCCGCCTCTAGCCTCCACACAGCCTCCACTAGGCTCCACAAAGCCTCCACTAGACTCCAGACAGCCTCCACTAGGCTCCACAAAGCCTTCACTAGGCTGCACACAGCCTCCAATAGGCTCCACACAGCCGCCTCTAGGCTCCACACAGCCTCCACTAGGCTCCACAGAGACTCCAATAGGCTCCACACAGCCGCCTCTAGGCTCCACGCAGTCTCCACTAGGCTCCACACAGCCTCCACTTGGCTCCACTCCGCCTCCACTAGGCTCCACACAGCCTCCACTAGACTCCAGACAGCCTCCACTAGGCTCCACTCGGCCTCCACAAGGATCCACTCAGCTTCCACTCAGCCTTCACTAGGCTCCACTGACCACTCAGCCTCCACTAGGCGCCACTCCGCCTCCACTATGCTCCACACAAGCACACAGCCCTCACTAGACTCCAGACAGCCGCCTCTAGGCTCCACACAGCCGCCTCCAGGCTCCTCACAGGCTCCACACAGCCTCCACTAGGGTCCACACAGCCTACACTAGTCTCCACACAGCCTCCACACAATCTCCACTAGGCTCCACACAGCCTCCACAGTCCACACAGCCTCCACTCAGCCTCCAAGAGGCTCCACACACCCTCCACTAGTCTCCGCCAGCCTCCACTATGCTCCACTCAGCCTCTACTAGGCTCCACTGGGCTCCACACAGCCTCCACTACTATAAAGTGAAGACTGAGTGGAGCCTAGTGGAGAGTGTTTGGAGCCTAATGGAGGCTGTGTGGAGCCTAGTAGAGGCTGAATGGAGCCTCGTGGAGGCTGAGTGGAGCCTTGTGGACCACTAGTCTCTACGGCCTACCGACAAGTGCGCATATAAGAATATTTTTCCCACGGTCTAACAGGGTGGCCTGTCAATGATTTGAGTTGAGTGAGCACTTCAGATGCTGAAAACGACAACTGCGCAATGGAGGCTGTGTGGAGCCCAGTAGAGGCTGAATGGAGCCTCGTGGAGGCTGAGTGGAGCATAGTCTGAGTGTAGTCTAGTGGACCACTAGTCTCTACAAAGCTTCCAATAGGCTTCACACAGCCTCCATTAGGCTCTACACAACCTTCAATAGGCTCCAGTCAGCCTCCACTAGGCCCCAACCAGCCTCCACTAAGCTCCACACAGCCTCCAATCAGCCTCTACTAGGTTCCACTCAACCTCAACTCAACCTCCACACAGCCTCCACTACTAGTGAAGGCTGGGTGGAGCCTATCGTAGAGTGGTCGGAGGCTCCATTCAGCCTCCGACCACTCTACGATTATAAAGCCTAGTGGAGCGTAGTGGAGCCTAATGGCTCTGCAAAGCCTCCACTAGGCTCCAGACAGCCTCCATTGGGCTCTACACAGCCTCCACTCAACATCCACTGGGCTCCGAGCAGCCTCCACTACTTGTGAAGGCTGAGTGGAGGATGAGTGGAGGCCGAGTTGAGCCTTGTGGACCACTAGGCTCGACACAGCTTCTACTAGGCTCCGCTCAGCCTTCACTAGGCTCCGTGCAGCCTTCACTAGGCTCAACACAGCTTCTACTAGGCTCAACAAAGCCCCCACTTGGATCCACGCAGCCTTCACTAGGCTCCTCAGAGCCTCCAATAGGTTCCACATTGCTACACACAGCCTTCACTCGGCTCCACTTGACCTTCACTAGGCAATTAGCATTCTCAACATGTCGGGTTATGTTGCATGAATCCATGGAAACTGCCCAATGGTCACGGTGGGGCCTTACTATTGATTTTATGCTGCAGTATCAGACTTATGTAGTGTGGATGCTTCGGTTTTAGGGCTTCATACACCAGTTTGATCGGACTTCTTAGTACTTGAATGCATAAAAGTAAGAGGTAATGAAATATCGTATTTGTTACTGTAGCCCTCTACTCTATTCAATGTGGATATAGTCGCTGTTACAGCTTCTGGATAACGTCAAAATGTGAAACAGGCCTTGGGAATCGATTCAGCATCTTTGAAAAGCATATTATGGGTACCTAAAGTGTTGCCAAAGTGGCTAAAAAGGTTTTTAATTTTTGGCAAGCTTTGGCAAACTTTGGCAAATGCTTCCACTTTTTTTGGAGTTTGCCAAAAAAAGTGTTTGCCAAAGTTTGCCATAGTTTGCCAAAGTTTGCCTTACCCCCTCCCCTATTGGCATGTCCTGATCCTACCTTACCTACTGGCGTCTCCAGTTCCTACCTGACCTGACTGGTGTCTCCTAATCCTACCTGACCTACAGCTGGCGTCTCCTGATCCTACCTGAGCATCGTGATCCTACCTGACCTAATGGCATCTTCTGACCCTACCTTACCTTACCTACTGGTGTCTGCTATCCTAACTGGCGTCTCCTGATCCTACCTGACCTATAGCTCGTGTCTCCTGATCCTACCTGACTTACTGTGCACTGATGTCTCCTGATCCTACCAGACCTACTGGCGTCTTCTGATCCTACCTGACCTACTGGCGTCTCCTGATCCTACCTGGCCTACTGGCATCTGGACTGATCCTATCTGACCCATTGGAGACTGGCGTCTCCTGATCCTACCTGAGCCTCCTTATCTTACCTGATGTACTGGCATCTCCTGATCCCACCTTACCTATCGGCGTCTCCTGATCCTACCTGACCTATGACTGGCGTCTCATGATCCTACCTGACCTACAGCTGGCGTCTCCTGATCCTACCTGAGCATCGTGATCCTACCTGACCTAATGGCATCTTCTGATCCTACCGTACCTACTGGTGACTGCTATCCTACTTGATCTACTGGCGTCTCCGGTTCCTACCTGACCTATAACTGGCGTCTCCTGATCCTACCTTATGACCCAGCTGGTACTTCTGGTCTGACCCACTGCTGACTCTTAGCTGATCAAGTAACCCACTGGTGATTCTGACGTGATCTTCTGGCCGGATACCCTCTTACATGAACCAGAGGCTGACTAGACCCTTGGCGGCATCCTTTTCAGACTCACTTCTCCCAGTGTTAATTGCTCAATTATGACTTCACAGGACAGTAGGACACGTTTCATCTACAAGTCGACTCTCGCAAGAAGCTGGTGGCACTTGCCTGTCCCTTTGCCACACAGATGACTACATAGACTTTTTGACAGCTCGTGAAAGATATGCTGAGCATCAATAATCAAGCCTTGCTGACTGATGAAGCCTTTATCATTGCTTGGTGACTAAGTGCCTACAAACTGGTCTTCTGGTGATCATTGTAGCTGACCTTTGTCAATCATAATTTATGCAAGAATGCTAAATTGCTCTCAACTGGCCGACCTTGATCTGGCGACCTTCACCTGGTGCCTTGTTGGTCCTTCCTTGCCCCCTTGTGACTCCCAGCTGACTACCTGCAACACTTCTCTGGCCCTCTGGTGACACTAGTCTGACCTCCTCATGAAGCCTTATCTCGCCCTGAAATGCGATGTAAAGCTTGGTGAATCCTTGGCCCTTCGTCTTCCGGCCCCTGGTGAACCAAGGACGACCTTTTGAAGGACCCTCGGGTCTTGAATAACCCCTACGTGGTAATGAGTGGCCAGAGCGCTCTTGTCTAGACCAGTATGGCCTGATTCGACACCTTTTGATCCTTTACTGTTCCTCTCTAATCACTGTTGGATCAAGGTCCCGTGCTATCTCATGATTTTCCGTTGTACCTTATCAAAAAGCACTGAGGGCTCTTAAAACGCTTCTCAAATGCTAATAAAGTCCTTAAAATAGTGTTTTAAGCCATCTGTAATTATTGAAAACCATTGAGTATCAATAAGAACATGTAAATAACACAAATAACACATTGGTGTGAAATGTCCTAGAAGTTCAAAAAATCCAACCCAAAAAAAACCAAAAAAAACCAAAAAAAACCGAAAAAAACCAAAAAAAACCAAGCCCTACCCCAAATTTGGGATCTTGGGCTTGGTTTTTTTTGGTTTTTTTTGGTTTTTTTTGGTTTTTTTTGGGCTACAATCCCCCCATTATGCAAATGTGTACGTACGCTGCACAGTGCATTGATAATCGCTCATACCCTTGCATTAGATAATTATACGCTGTACGGAATGAAGTTCTTAAGAAATGAAGCATAAAAAGTTAACCACAGTTTACCAAGTGAAGCTACAGAGTTACAGTGTGTCCACTATGAGATATTATAACAAGACGTGTAATCTCGTAAAACTCTCAAATGTCCACAGTAATGAGCTCCTTGTAAACGCTCAGGAAGTGTTAAGAGAGGACGTGTTAAACCCTTTAAACACACACACAATTTTCAACGTTTGTATGTTTGTATGTGTGAGAGTGTGTATGTCTGTGAGAGAGAAATGAGTTTAAAGCGATGTACGTGTGTGCGGACTGTGTGGAATGTGCAGGGTGTGGTATGTGCAGGGTGGGGAAATGTAAGGTGGATGTATGGGGAAGAACGGGTCAATCCCGTTCTTCAACGGGCCGCTGTGAGAGTAGAAGGTAGGTGGATACTTGGTGGCCGGTGTGTTTGTAAGTTTGTAATGGGAGTGTAAATTTGTACATAAATCGTAGCGAGTAAAATTTAATGAGATAGGGCCTCTATAATAGTATTACACAAGAGAGAGAGGGGTGCCATCTCACCGATAATCCTCTCACATTTGCATAATGGAGGTGTCTCTGTGGCTCTCACTCGGCCTCTCAATGCTCTGTATTGATCCTGCTGTAATTATCAAGGCGTGTGATGTGTGCAAGTGTAATTACGTCTTCATTACATCCGGGCTATAATGGCGGTTGATCCTAATTCTAATTCTAGCCTTTCTGTAGCTGCCATTTCCACGATACCATTAGGTAACTACGCAATTAATAACAAAGACTAGCAAAATGTCATTTTTGCCTTTAAATTTCATTTTTCTACCAGCAAATAATTGATACAGAAAAATTCTTTTTTTTAAATCACTTGAATAGTTAGAAGTAGCATGAGATGACAAGTGCATTGCGAAGGCTTTATAGACCGGAATTAACGTGTCAATAAGTTCAATTAATTTCTACTAAATTGAATTGAATAAATCTTGACAAAATCATGTAAGGTTGTTAGTGGACTTTCGAGTAATCAAATCTCGATTGATAATTCTTACGAATTCGTAGTATTAACTACCTTAGTACACTTAAGAACGGCGTCACTTAATTAGTGCGGTTTGGAAAAAACCGCACTAATTAAGTGTACAGTATTTAAGTGCGCATAAAATTAAGTGTATGCTAATTAAGTGAACAATTCTCTGAATTTTGCGTTTTTTCGATTTTGTTTTTTTCGGACATGAATAATAATGAATGACTATACTACCGGATTTGAATGTATGGGTACTTGATAAGTTTATAGTGGCCAAAACAATTTAGTACAATTACAAAGCGAGCTGTATATCGTGACCGTTAGCTTTAAAGGCCAACTGATCATTACAAAAAATTTTGAGATAATTATGCCAAACCACGCCCGACACTATATCAATAACATGTATCAAAGTCCGGGCATTATATATTGTACACAGCGCTCAGTATAGGAAGCTGAAATATCACTGCTTACGTATGATGTGGGAATCGATGGGATATCACAATACAAACTACTGTAAAAAGGGCCGCATTCCAGAGCCTGTAGCTGGTGCATGTTAAGTCGTAATTAATTTCTGATGACGCGATGCGGTAATTCAATCCTTTATCCAAACAAATTTTCGGATCAATAAACATAAATATTACGATTTCTAATTACTATCATTTTTCAGTACTTAAGCCAACATTTAATAGCTAAATTATTTTTACCTGTAATTTCAAGCTATAAACTCCCACCTGCTACGTCACAACATGTTCTTAAATGTGTCATTTTCAGCAATTCTGTCCAGATATGCAAACTAAAAATATGCGGAATCTTAATGGTTCATATGAACGATGTTACTCCAAGCATTTGTAGAAAAACTTGAAATGATCAGTTGGCCTTTAAGAAAGAAATTGTATTGGACACTAAAGGTAACTTATTACTGTAGAAAATGTAGTGATTTATTTTTATTATTGCAAAATTTTCGATTGTTGGTCCTATGAATATGGTGTCTTCCAATAAAGAGGAACATTTCAAATTTATTCAAATTTCCACATCGTTTTCTAACTCATAAAAAACCGCACTAATAAAGTGCTCCGATCTTAAAGTGCGCGCAAATTACGTGATGCCGTTCTTAAGTGTACTAAGGTAGCTAGTAATTCTTGCGGTCGCTTTGGGAAATATCATTTAATTAAAATCCTACTCATTAATTGATTTAATTCGTGATATTTGGAATTCTGACCGTTTCATTCACAAAGCCTCTAAATTTTCTTTCTCCAATTTATCTTTAATATGATGCAGTTGAATATCGTACTATCGAATGGATTGATTTCGCGCTAATTTGCGAAACCACAAGAATGTAAACAGACCTAGATTCCCGACCACAAGTTATGCGTTCTTAGTCAGCTGCAAATTGAGAAATAATTCTGTTTTAATTGCTTCCCACAAAGCGGAACAAAGATCAAATTTTCGGTTGGTAAAATTTTCGGCAACAAAATCATTTTGATTTTTAGAATGTTAAAAATGCATCCCGGGGTCACATAATCAAAGAGGATATAGAGGTATAGAGTGGTATGGAGGGAGGGGAGTCAAATGATAACGCTCCATTACACCCAAGTACACACATTGATTGACTTTATCAATCAAATTTTCATTGAAAAATTACGCATATGTATCAGAATAGGTTAAATACCTACATCGTAGATAAATCGTAAAAGATTTAAATGACTTGTGATGCCTTGTCAAGTGTTGCAGTAAGAAACATGGATTGAATTTGCATCAATCAGATACACTTTTACCGATGTCTTATACAGCATTGTCAATTAACCTAACATTAATAAGATTAACATCTGTCATTAACGTCCATACATTTCATATGATGTCAAGTAAACAAGTCCCTGATTACATGATCTACATTAATTTACCATACACTGTGCACACTTGTTGTATACTGAAGTAACGTGAATTAACCTGCAACATGAGAATCTTTGCAATTACCACTAAGACGTTATAACACTAAACTTGAAGTGTTGAATATTTACTGTGAGGGGCTCAGGAAAAAGGATAGTTTTAGAAATCAGTCTGAAAAATTGCATAATATTGACAATATTGACAGTTGATTTCTTGATATTGTAGTTAAATTTTCACATCTTTTTGAGGCCTGATTGCACTACATTTCTGTCTAGAACACAACATGATCTGTGATCAGCAAGGACAATAACTTTTAATAAGTTCCATGAGTACACAGAGTTAGAAGTGTTAGAAGAAGGAAATATGGAAAGTGTAAGAAGTCAGTGTAAGAAGTGTATGAGTGAAAAGTGTAGCTGTGAAAAGAATGCTATGTAAAGTTGGCGGAGTCCTGGTTGGAGTTTTACTACTTCACACATATCTCTCTCACTTTACTTTCTCCGCCAGTACTGTATGTGTGTAACTGTGTATGTGTGTATGCTAGTATAGATGTGTGTGGTATGAAGGCTTCATACACCTCACAACACAAAGCCCTCTCTCCCTCCAAGCAGTGACAGAACTGCTCATCAGTCTTCTCCAGCATTAGCTCCTCTGAGAACATCACGTAATATATTAATACGCGGACTTTCCAAGAGACGGCGTTTTGTGATGTATTGGCGCTCCTTTGACAAATCAATCAGACTCTGTGTGACAGAAACATATTTATTAATCGGTCATGGGAAAATTCATATTATTGTGGGGAAAAATGGAATAATATTCAATTTCAGAGGTGTTTTACTGCCTTAAATAGTACACTTAAATTCTACAAATCTTAATTTTTATTACTGAATTTGTACAATGAACCAAAATTTTAGAAAATTTTGTTTCTAAAGTATGATTTTATACATTTATACCTTTCTTTTCTTTCACACTACAATATCAAGGTATTCTATTTTCTCCTCAATGTAGGTTCAGAATTTTCAGCGAAAGCATCAGTGCAGACGAAATCAAACTTGATATGATAAACAATTATCACTCGATAAAAATTATAGGCATTTCTTCAGCTTCTTCGTCTTCCTGATCCTGCATATCTTCCACTTCAAGTCCAATAGAACCATCTTCGATATCTTCTTCCATGTTTTCATCAGGAAACAAGGCCTTCAAAATTTCAGCGGAATCATCAGCCAATCTTTCATCGACCTGATAGTTAGTTCTTTTTGACATGATTTCTTAGAATCTCAATTCCTACTCCGTTGTCCCACTCCGCAGTCACACTGCACTGGTGTTGAATCTAGGATGCTCATTGACCCGTTTCTCTAGAACGCCTAGTTAAACTTTTGTCTATTTCATATTAAATAAATTGAATTCAATGGAAAAAAATCTGCACTCTGCTTGTTTTCATATCGGTATTTTTGGTTGAAAATTGGTGAAACGACGTGAAATTTAGTCCTAGATTTGCCTGATTTTTGGAGAAATTTTACTGCCTTAATTAGTACACTTCTTAATAAGTACGTCCTTAATAAATACACATCTTAATTTCTACCACTAAGGTATTGTGGGGAAAAATGGAATAATATTCACTAATATTCAATTTCGGAGGTGTTTTGATGACAGCAAATCTAGTCTCTAAAATCTAGATTAGCGAAGGGAAAATGAATCTATGTTTCTGCGAAATTCTCCTTTTTTCTATTTATTTGATTTTTCTACGCTTTTTGGAACCTACATAATTACTGAGCTTTTACTCAGTTTTGAATATTTAATCTTTTAATGTTAATGCTATTTTACAAGGCATACTCAGAAAAAGAACTAACATTGTTGTAATAATTATTTAAGAATGCGCAAGTGAACTCCGATCCTCGCTTGAAAAGCTTCATCAATATTTATTCATCATCTTGGCTACAAATTACGACGCTATTCATGTATTTTAGTTTCGTTCGGTGAACTCCAGTAGAATACGCGAAGTAACTGGCTAGTGTGAGGTGATGACACACTCACTACAGGAGAGTGTAATAACACACAAATGCAGCGATTCTCTCTGGCTGTTGTTAGGTCACGTGGGTGTGTATCTCGTGACCTATTCGTACACACATGTCATTTATCGCTTCCAGGTGATATAGCGTCCAGTTAAATAAAACTCCTTTATATTTGCTACGTGTATATTTTAATTCTGTGTGCTAGACAATATACTAATACAAGACACATAAAGAATGCCTTTATACTGTAGCATGTGTACTGCTTGAAGTCATTATATGCCGGTTATCTACCATGCTAATTGTGGCGGAGAATTAAGAATAGGAGATTATACCTGTATGCAATGCTGCACATGCCATGTCCGAAGTTATCTGGTCAATGCAAGGACTTACCTAATTATGGGCGCATAAGCTGTCTGGCAGAGAAAAATCTCCAAAACTTTTTAAAGTTCTTTAGAAACGATTGATTAAGGACGCTTTCCTTTCAAGAAATTCAAAAATTCGTTATTTAATTTCCGATATCAGGTGATATTTTCAATGTTTTTACATCTGAATTTCTGGAAAAAAATGCTCAAATCGTCAAACAATCGGCTCGTTTTGAAGTGATCAGCGGCCAGCCTCATGGCGGGGAGACCCTAACCTCATTTTATTTTCTCTTTATCAAAATTATAATTCAGTTAACTAATCTTTTTGTCAATCTGAATGAAAACCAATGTCATGCATATCATAGC
Organism: Beroe forskalii; assembly: GCA_011033025.1. Taxonomy (NCBI): domain Eukaryota; kingdom Metazoa; phylum Ctenophora; class Nuda; order Beroida; family Beroidae; genus Beroe; species Beroe forskalii. The sequence goes on along the minus strand of WFMF01000009.1, from coordinate 615,808 downwards.
GTAGAGCTGATTTGAGTGAGTAACTCCTATTTGATCACTCGAATCTAAACAATAGTTTTTAACATAGAAAATAACACGTCAAAACTCATTCCACTTTTTCAGTCGTACGAGAAGTTCCACAACGCTGTGGAAGAGGAGAAGTTAGACGAATTCCTGAACAACACATACGAGAAGTGATCTTCTCTGACATGTATCTCTCTTCTTATAGTGTTCAATAATATATGCGTATATGAGTTGACAAACTTATACTCTGCTCTTTTTAATAGATAACTACCTATATAGCTTACATTTTCTCTCTTTGTTTTAAGGTTCTCCGTGAAGGGTACCTGTTTCAAAACCGGCATGGTATGTGTACCATTGTTGTACAATTTCTGTACCGTTGTGAAACAGGGATTTATTTACTTCATGGTACATAGTTACTCTTCAATTGATGTACTAAACGTGTATCAATCTTTCTATTTTATTCCTTATTTGCAATACTTTTGCTAGCTCTGCGCTGCTGAAAATTTGTCGTCACTTTTACCAGTAGGAATATCAATGTATGTTGTGTGATTGTTAAAGATAAAACTTGATGGGATATAGTGTGCTACTTGGGCGTGTATTTTACAATATCGATAGTATTTGAATGAAATATTCTGTGCATTTATTTTACTGAGTTGATTGTATCTGTATTTGTAATGATGTGCAAAAGAACATTTTTACTAATCTTTCTTATTTTGGAACTGTATATTTTGTTTTGTTATACATTGGTTTGCTTTATAATTTTTGGCGAGGATAAATATTGCTGTGAATTGCTGATTCCGTATCATTCGATATTTATCTTAATCGATGTTTTAATTGTATCCCAGGTAGGAACTCAGGTCGTAGAAAAATGATGAATTGGCGTCATATCAAAACGAGTTGATATGATGCGAAATCGATCCATTAGTATGTAATGCGAAAGTGACGCACAGAATTGGGAATTTCGCCATTTTTAATAATGGCGATACACTCAATGGCAATGAACTCATTCTCAACAATCTCATTCTCAACAACGCCATTGTTCAATGAAATGTCAATGGCGATCACCTATGTGGACAAATTGATGGCACCTCTTACTGTCGAGAATGGATCTCGATCGCCATTGGTGATTTTCAGGCCACCAATGTCGACAATGGGGATTCATTGTCGAGAAATTTTCAATCCTACATTGCCCGAATTTTTATAGCAACGCATATGTATTGTGTCATAGGAGATGGGCAATGATTTATGTATGTCTGTGCTATACAAGACCTGTGAATCTTTCATGAAGCTCTGTTATTATAGGGTTTTTGTTCGAAGAAAGCATGTTTGTCCATGAGAGGAAGTGAAATCATGTTATTCTTTGTTTAATTTGCCCTTTTGAAAAGACCACGCGCGAACTCCAAACGACATTGATGTATAGAAGTTGAAAGTTTCAATACCGAAAATTGCAATTAGGCGCGCCGCGCACGCGCAGAGAACCCAATTAGGGTTAACCCAATGCGCGCGACACGTTTGCCTGATTGAGTTAATCGTCAGCTGTCAAAATAACTTAGAAAGAATACCGCTAAAACTGCAGTTGTGATTAGTTGACAACTAATCGCCATTCAAAAGGCGTTCCAATTTCTACCATCAAATCAACCATCGCTACGATAATGTTCGTCTTAAACCAAAACAGGCAACATGTTCATCGAAAAATAATTACGTTGCAAAGCTACAACATTCCATAAAATTAAAATATGAAAGTTTAAAATATTTAAGTGAATTCACAGTTCAGTTCAATTCATGTTTCACAACATGACATTTAAAAGGCCTTACATGTACCATCATAACATTGTAACTCAAGAAATTGTGACTCAATTATAGGTTTATTCGTTATTGGCCACTAAACTCTCAATGAAAAGGAATTTTATGGAATTTCTGAGAGGAAATTTATTCAAATGATTGATTTGAGTGTCAGTGTGCTGTAGGAACTGTAATTACGTACATGGCTGTTATCGCTATTAGGTCATACGATAGAAATCAGAAACATAGAATCGGAATTCGACTTGAATAACAGGCCCCTTAATTATTGAGATGACTCTAATCCGTCCCTATACGCAGGGGATCATTAACCTGCTATAAACAGAGCTGACCTTCAACAATAAAATTAATTGAATTTAACAGAATAATTGCCGAGTGTTGAGGTTTGTTTAGGCGCCCGCTTCCAGCTCACTATCAGGCACATCTGCCACATCCTCGTCATTGTAGATGTTTTCTGCCATCTTCCAGATCTGATGAGAATAAAATCATTAGACGCAAATAGCGCAACGAAATATCAACGTTTCATAAACCAGTGCTGATGCTGGAGAGAAGCTTCCTGGCAAAATCTGGAACTTATAGCATAAGCAGTTCTCAAGTTTCATTAAACGTAAAGCCCATACCTGTATGACATTATCTTCGGAAGAACTGCAGATGAACCAGGGGTTGTTCGGGTTCCAGGAAAAGTCCGATATTTTGGAGGTGTGTCCGCCGTGGATGAAGAGGAGTTCCGGAGGTCCGTCCTCCGCGTCCTCGGGGGACTGCTCGTCTCCGATCTTAGCCAGGTCCCACACGTGCAGTCTCCTGTCTGTGCCTGGATGTGGGGGGTTGTTTATTAAATGGGTACTGAAGAGTAGGGGATCGTACACCATTAAATCGAAGCCCGAAGGTTGTTCACGTCTAAGTTGCACTGTTAGAATAACATTGAGAGCACTAATTTTGTGATCACACCAATGATTGGGTAGCGAACTTCACCTATCTTGCAAGTGTTTTAACTATCTAGAACTGATAAGAAGTCTGGCAACTCACAACCTACCACTGCTGGCGAGGATAGTCTCGTTGTGGGGTGACCACTGCACTTGGAATATCTCGTCCTTGTGAGATTCGAAGCTGTGTAGTTTGATCTTCAGGTTCCTCATGTCCCAGAGAGCCACTGTCTTGTCAGCTGAGCCCGTGGCAAGGATATACTCGCTGTACGGGTTGAAGGAAAGACAGTTCACCTGAAGGAACGTTTATCATGTCTTCAGTATTCCAACCTCAATAAGTCAACAGGAAAATAAAATATTGGAGGGATGTGGTCGATGGAATTCGATGAACGGACATATAATAAAAATGTTGCTATTCCGGGCTATTCCAATAGTTACCAAGACATTAAACTCAAAAGGCATTTAACAAAATATCCGGAGGGATTTTATCGATTAAATTCGGGATTTCTAAGTATTAAAGAAGGATATCGATAAATCTAAAGCCCACCTCTGCCGTGTGCGCCTCTACGGAGTGGACGGGTTTGTTGACATCGCTGTTCCGCGTGTCCCATATCATGAGTTTCTGGTCGTCTGCCACACTCCCGAACGTGGTGTTGTGGAGCAGGTGCCACGTGACATCCTCCACCACTCCTGGGGGAGATTAGGTCACGTGATCAACAGTATATGGAAAAAGGAGTAGTCAGGGGTTTTATGAGGGTGAGTAGGCGGAGTCAGGGGTTGTATGAGTTGAAGTAAATCTAGTGACTTGAACATGGGATTAAGGGTAGTCAGGGGTTGAAGGAGTGAGAGTATGTAACGTGAGAACATGGAATAAAAGGGGCGGGGGATTCAGGGGTTTTATCTCTGTTCTCATTGTTCCCTTACCGGAGTGAGCAGAGAAGGTTGAGAGAGCGTCCATCTCCCTGCTCTCCTTGGTAGCCGCGTCCACATTCCACAGGCAGATGGTGGAGTCGTCTGAAGCACTGAGGAGGTGACCCTCGTTGTTAGGACTCCAGGATAACCCGTACCCTTCCTTGGTGTGCCCCTTCAGTCGCAGGTCGGGGTTGCATTTGCCGTCTGCACCTGCGCAAAGTACGTTGGGAATACTGCGAAATTTAATGGAATTCAGTGTCGCCATCACCTGATACTGAAGAAGCAAACAGATTTATTACAAACTATCCTGTGACCAGTATGAAGTCAAGATCACAAGAAGCTAAGAAAGAAAGACAATCAAAAAGACAACAAAAGTTCTACAAACTGGGTTTTGAAGGGTGTTTGGTGTAGTCAAACACTAGGACGTCTGAAGTGGGGGTCTTTGTGGCGATGACTGAGGGTTTCTGGGGCATGTACCGCGCTCTGTTCACTTCACCCTCGTGGTTTATCTTGATGTCAACGTCGATCTTTGCTTTGCAATTGCCAAAACCTCCGTATTCTGAAGGGAGCACGTGAATTGGGGTATGATAACCATTGAAATTAGGATCTATTAAACAATAAACATCACGATTTATGGGTCAAAAAAGTACGTTATTATTAGCCCGAAAACTGAGAATCTGTTCCATCATAAACGTAGAAAGATGGGCAATTTCAAAATTCTGAAGACAGTGTGCTTCACATAGGTCCTAAATTGTTTCAACTCCATCGGAAAAATTTCAGGATACTGGATGAGAAATGAACCAGCCGAAAAACCACTGTTCATAGCATATCAGTGTTCATTAAATAACATCAGTGAACGTTCGTAAACCAACCACCCTTTAAACTGACCTCCTTTATCAGCGTCATACTGGCTTGCGTCAAAGGGCACATCACCAGTGGGTAGGTTAACTGAAGCTATGATCAGGTAGTTCTGTTCTTTCTCATCTGACGTGAAATAAACAAATAGCTAAAAACTAGCTGCTAAAATCGATATTTATTTAATTCAATTTTATTTGCGCGCGCGAATTTTGATTGGCGCGAAAATCGGGAGTGGTCAATGAAAGGTTTACGCGCGCTACTACAGTATGAATTGCAAAATGAGACCGCCCCACTTAGACTCAACTCACTGCAAAATGATACGCAAGGGAACCTAGTTGGCGATTATTTAGCTGGACGAACCAAACCCTAAAACAGCCAACAATAAATGTTCCATAAAACTGTCATCTATCATCAGCTCTCAATCTTTTTCTCGTTTTGTGGCTCTGTCCACGAACCCCAGTGGGGGCTTTCTCCCCACACCTTGCAGCGCTCGCTGACTTTTCAAATTAAACTTGACGTAATTGAAGCATAAGCCAGCTACGTCACGTGATCAAAAAGTGTAAGCTTACCTTGGGCAATAACTGAAGCACCTTAAACTTAAAACGAACAATACAAATAGTGTCTCATTAACACTACAAAAACCTACTGAGTGTTTCAATATTATAGTCAATACTTCAATTCTAACTTCAAAAGTCACAGTTCTTAGTTTAACTCATAGGTCGATCGAATGGAATTGTTCAATCAGTAATCTTAATCATTGGATCGAATTATGTGTGTTAACAATTACTTCCTTTACTGCCCCGGGTAAGTCTAAAGTTTCTGCTCACGGACAGTATAGTTGCGATTGCCTCTTCAACCCAGTGTATTGGGATTCATTCACGATTTCATACCTAAATCTGAATAAATGAAACCTACATTTAGTGCACACAATGCATGTTTTGTTCAGCACCAACATTTTAGAAACAGATTTATATCATCAAACTTCCATTTTATCCTTCTACCATAGTCTCCCGCTTTCAGTGAACTCTGTATTCACTCGCCTAGCTTTTCCCTAAACTGTGATGCTCAGAATTCCGGAGTTCTGGGTGGCTCAGCCTTGCCGAAACCCCTCCGTTTTCTCTTGCCAGCTACAGAAGTTGGGATGATCACATAGCAGATGACATGAGAAGTCAGACAGAGAGAGAGAGAAAAGTAGAACACCTTACATCCACAGGGGAATGACCGCTGATGATTCAGTTTGCCATGGACCGGATACCAATACACCGTAATAGATAAAATATTGGCTTGTATTGTAAAACCATCCTTACTGAAATCATACTGAAAAAATTTTATCGAAATTTTAGACCCAATTGTAAAGTTGTAAGTTATATTTAATTTTACATGAAAATCGTTTCGAATTAAGAAAAATTAAGAGGAACACTTAGCATAATGGTAATAATATAGATTTAAGTTACAATCATAATCTAAATCTTCTGCATCCCAATAATCTACAATTCAAAGTAAGAATATCAAAACAATAGCAGTTGCAGGGTTCATTTTGACACAGTATTTAATCAAGAGGTTTCTGTGACACCATTGAACGTCTATCACAAAATTTTCATTTTATCTTTTTATGTAACAGAAAAGATAATCTCCTTTGAGTCTGATGCCTCTTCAGAGCTTTTACTGTCCTTGGTTAATTCTCCCTTTCCACTTCCACCCTGCAAAATGGAGATATTATCAATGAAACACTGAAATAAAGTCATTTCAATTCGGACAAATTGTAAGTTTAGTATTCTATGGCCTCAGTATTTTGTATTCATGTGTAAAATCTAAAGACGTGTATTTCTGATAAACATAACAGTATCATTAGATGACAGACAGAATCTAAAACTTATGAAATAAGAAATTAGGAATAGAAATAAAATAAATAATTCACTCACTCTGCTCCTCCTCTTCACGTTTCTCCTTCTCATTGCCCTGTGAAGATGGTAATGAGTCAGCGAAGGTATGAATAATGTTGAAATGTTTAGGTTTATTGCATGCGTATTGCGTTTAGCAATGGGAGTTACCATAACACCTCGCAAGGGGTTGTCATGGTCTGTGATTTGTGAATATTGCACAAAAATGTGCAGAGCGAATGAATTCTTATCTGTAAAATTTAAATTACACTATTTAGCTAAAATCATGTTTGCCTATTATACTTACCACTTCCTCTAGTCCTCTTTCTGCTCTGATTTTAACTCCTGCAAGGAATTAAAATAATAACCTACCATAATATGCTAATATTACGGCATATTTTGGTACTTTTGCCTGTTTATTTATTTGCAGGAGCTATTGGGAAATTAGATATCTGGGACTAATCACGAAAAGTAAATGCCGAGTTTTATAAGAGTTCTAATTATTAATTTCAAATAATAATTAAGTAGATGCAAAGATGCAAAAACTGTTGATTACTGAGTTTGAGTACCAACTATGTCGGTTTGTCCTGATTTGTTAACGTGATTAACTAAGGAATACCACCAACAATTCTGCAATATTTGACTTACGGGATGGCTCCAATTCCTCAGAGTTGTCACATGACCCCATTTGCAGCATGACAGTTAAAACCCTGACAATAAGAGAAGGGGTGTTAACGATTTGAGTCTGAATTAAGAATAGCAAGTTTTATTATATTATCATGAACTAACTCACTTGATTCTTAATAAAGCTTAGCAACATAAAGCAGGGATATTGCAAAGTTACTATTACAGAAAACTGATATCATTAAGAAGGTCAAGAGCATTACTTACAGTAGACAAACGAGAAATATCTTCATCTTCTTTGTAGAGTGGTACGTTGAAATTCAAGTTGAATAAAATCAATGAAATGAAACTCCGAAGTGAAACTCAGCTGGGTGCGGTTCTTTCTTCCTGACTAAAACTGTCGAATGCTGGACAGCTTTTATATAATATCGAAAATAACGCAATAAATTACGAAAACAAAAACTCGACGTTGTTCACTACGAAATCTCGTGAGAATGGGTAACGACTGGTTTTGTTGGAACACGTGATCGGTAATGAATTCCTCAGACTGACTGTCTCCGACACCATGCTTTTGTGTGTTTAAAGACGCCGGATTAATAACGGTGAATAAACCAATCTGGATTTGGTGCGATGCTAACAAAAGAATAATTAGGTACAATATAGGTTAGCATTTATTGTGGAGTCTCAGATCCTCAGTTTGTTAATAGTTCATGGCTTACTACTTTACTAGTTGCAGCAAAAGAAACGCAGTGCATGAGCACTCTTTGTGCTGTGATTTATTACGCCAAGATTTCGTGGAAAGTGGGAGGATCAGAAAGGAATGCTTTGTCGAATGCAATATTTAAAGAAACCCATGTGAGATGTGAGACATTTATTGTTAGCAGATTTAATACTTCCACGCGTCTGCCAGGTGAATTTTCGGTGAGAAAATTCGCAGACGTTTTGTCTTGCAATTAAAAATCTGAATTGAGACTGTCCAAGCACTGCCGTGCTCTAAGAAGCTACTAGAACAAGTACGATGTCAGAGTCAAACATGAAACGGTTAAAGTCAGATTCAACAACTTGGTTGCCGGATGTGTTACAGGATGGGCAGACGATTTATATAGCCCGACAAATAGCAAATCACCAACCAAACCATAAGTTGAAAATATACCGTGACATTTCACAGCTATGCGACACTGTTCACTGTTGTCGAATCAGACAATGGCAATGTGAATACCATTGAACTGAAACGGACGTGGCGTCTAGCACTGTGGCAGACATCTCTAAAAGGACAGCACAATGGTACCATCCTGTCAACATATACCAATGTACGTTACAATTGAAAAGCTCGAATGCAACGTGCTCCTTGAATCCTGAGACCTTTGCTGAAATATGTCTCATTTTCCTCGGACAAACTCTAAGAAGATAAGGTCGGCAAACGCTGAAGACACTATTAGTTATAACATTGATAACAGAAATTGAATCGCACCCGAAAAAACAAAAAATGAAACCTCCCTCAAGATTTTTTAAATTTTTGGGTACCTCAGAAACAGGCACCTTCCCTGAGGCCCGACCAACCATCAGATACTGCGTATAAGCTGGCTTTAATATACTGATTTTCATTCAATCCCCAGCATTGATCTAAAGCGTCTGCTTCACGGATGAATTACGCTTAAACCGTCTGATTTTGATTCACTTGAATCGCATCAATTTACGATTCGGCCTTCGAACCCATTGTTAATGCAATGATAAACTCTACATTTGACGAAGATGCTTCTGATTAATTTCTGATATTCTCCTCTTATGTTGCGAACTCGCTTAGTGGAACGAACGAGTTCGTAACATAAGAAAAATATCAGAATTAATTCACAATTTACGAGTTCGCAACGTAAGAGGAATATATCAGAACTCTTTAAGCAATCCAATGTCTAATCTGACTGACGTGTGTGTTCCCAGGATAAGTCTGTGTACAGTGTAGTCGTTGCCTTCCAGCCTGAAATACAACATTAACTTACAAACAGAATAACTAGCTCAAGATGACAGGTGCATAGGTGACCCATTTGTGTTCATTGAAATGCTACATAAGAATGTGACGCATAACTTTCAAACTGGACCAAGTTTTCCGTGACATAACGTGAATAAACTTGACTACTACATTAGAATAGAAATAATATAAGTATAGGAGCATATTATACCCATTATAACCTGTTCAACTGCGGCATCCACTGACACGTCAAGGAGGGCCATTCCAAGGCGTACGTGAGCATGAAGTCGTACCTGTGACATTTTGAGATTTTCATTCAATCATAACTAATTACATATCAAATAGCGAGTAGGTATTTTTAGAAAACGTACAAAATTGACAAGTTGACACGATTAACTATGAAGGTCGTACAGAAACGGAGTATTTTTCTTCCATATTTTGTATTCTTCATTTATAACTTTCTCTTCTACAGCAGAGTCCATACTCAAGAGTAAATGAAAAGTTTTGTACCTGGTATAACTGATTATAATATTACTATTAAATGCTGATACCTGATGAGATTATAAGACATGAGATACTGGGTCATACTGGAAATAAAATACAAATTTTCTAATAAATCTTTAGATCAGTGCGTTGCTGTCAGTAATTAATTGAATAGCATCATTGGACTTTTTTACATGTCCATCCGTGCAAATGAAACAAATTGATTGAATTTATTTCAAAGGTATTTGGTAGTTGCAAGATAGCAGGAAACACTTACGCAAATAAATTGTTGAACTTAAACAAATCTAACAAAATAACTGGAGGATGTATGATTGTATAATTTTCCTAGTGGAATAAGTATCATACAGTACATAAAAAATGTCAATACTTCAATAGGTAATAAGTGTTTGACAACATAACATGAAAATAAATCAAAATTAAAAATAGGGTTTGAGTTTCTCATCCCTAGATAATAATATGAATGAAGTAAAAATCGAAATCTATATTACTTAGCAAATAATAAATTAAACTACAAATTGGAGTATGCTGCAGAGATAAATGTTAATAAAATGCCACGCACCAAAGCACCAAGGAAATAACAATACTTTATCTACAGTAAGTACTAATAATATGTTTAAAATAGAGTCAGTTATAAAAATAATTTTACTTCCAATACAGCGCATATTTCAACTTGTAATAATAGGAAACCCTTCATATCAAGGGAGCCATCACATATTAGGTCATCACCCGACAGGGGGAGGGGGTTTCTAAATGTTGACAGATGATGACAGGGGGATGGAGGGGGTTTGAACTATGCTGACGTCAGCAAAATTTTTAAATTTTCGCACCCTTAGAATATGATATTTTGTTTTGAATTACCTCCTGTAATTTGATATCTATATTCCAAAAATTTACTAGGCACGTGACAGGCCATTTGATGATGAAATGTGGTTCATCTGAACCATATTTTGTTCATTTCAAACGAATTTAACAAGATTAGACACACCACTCTTACCTGATTGATATTTTATTTCCAATGTTTTGATCCGATATTACCAAAATTTGTTTTACAATTTTGAGGGGGTTTGGTAAATGCTGACATCAACAAGGGGGAGGGGGTCAGCCAATGATGACAATTGTGGACAGATGGGGGGAGGGGGTCAAAAAAGACCTAAAAAGGGCTGATGTAATATGTGATGTCTCCTCAATTACTTGGGGGTCGAACCAAATGTAAATTGTACAATCTCAAAACATTCCATTGCTAAACTCCCCATCCATATTGAATATGAAGCATTAAAATTCCTTCAATTTCTCAGAATCGAGTAGGGCAATTTCTGACATGGTGATTTAACCCACAATTATAACACCTTATCCGGTAAGAATGGTTGTAATTATTATGGGATGCTGAATTTCCAGAAGAATTATATTGCTGACCATAAGCTCTAGCTGGAGATTGAGAACGTGATCGCCTTCTGTTATTAAAGTTTGCTACTGCAGCACTAGCAGGTTGACTATTTCCATTTGAACTATTATCAGATGCCAGGCTCTCAGTTCCAATGAGATCACCAACCCTGAAGAACATACATTTTATATTCTGGTGGCCTGCTTCTGCTTCAGCTCTCCGCTTAATTTCATTTCTCTCCCTAAGAAGAATAGTACGTCGGTGTTTCTCGTCAGAATCTGACTTGTCAATGATGGACTCAACAACACTATCAAGAACTTGAGAGAAGACCACTTTCATTTTCAATTCATGTCTACACACTGGACATGTTTTCTTTGTTTTAAACCATTGCATGACACAAATTTCACAAAAAGAGTGGGAGCATGGTAGGGTTACTGCAGTAACAATTAATTCTTGGCATATACTGCAGTTAAACTCATCTTTGAAATTCTCGAGGGAATCTTGATTTACATTATGCTGAATTGCTTGCATTAATTCTGATTGTTTCCCCAATTCCTGCTCTTTGAGCTGCAAAGCATTGTTTAATTCATCAATTTTTGATTGCAATTGCAACTTTTCATGGCATGATATTTCCAAGCTATTAGATAAAGAGAGATTTTCATTCTTAAGTTCATCTAAATGCTGTTGTTGACTGACTTTATCATTCTCAAGGCAAGTTATTTGATGTTTAAGTTGATTTTCAGATTGCACCCTTTCTGTTTTAAATGTTTCAACCTGTTCATTAAATGAGCTTTTTAATGCAGATTCTTGTTCAATCAACTTGTCAGTTAGTATACCTTGCAGATAGTTCTCAGCTGTATGCCTAGAATTTTGTAAAACTGCCATGTTTCCTTCAATTATATTTGAAATTGCTTTAACTGGTTCATAAAACTTATTCAGAAGTGATTCAACAAGCTGCTCCTTTTTATGCACTTCATTGGACAGTTCATTCAAACACTGTTGTTCACTTTTTGTGTGATGCAAGATCTTTACTTCTTTATCTTCATTTGATTCTATGGCCAGGATACTCACATCATTTATAAGGGAATCTGATAAAATACTCTCTGCAGAACTGTCACAACCAGAGCTATCTTCATCAATTTCAATACTGTGTGGTGGTGCTGGTATATTTGACAATAGTTCTATCAGATCTGCCTTTCTTCCATAAGACTTCAAGCCATTTTCCTTACACAATTGTCTCAAATGAATGCAGTTATATGATACCAAATCTTCTCTCTCATACTTTCCATTATCCATACTGAATTGTTTTAGATTAAAATACTAATTGTTCATTAATGAATAGATCTAATATGCTCCTAATCCAAATAATTGTTCATTAAATGTAACTGCTTTCCACATATTTGTGACATTTCACTCTGCAACAAATTTGCATTTGAAGTTTAGAAAAATTAATAGATTTATTCAACCTGCTCCTTATTGTGAGCCCAATGAACAATATATATAAAACAATTAAGTATTAATAACATTCTATTATGCTATAGCACACCGTGCTTTAAAAACCAACAATAAATTAAGTGTAAAAGTTTAAAAAAGGTTGAAATCTAATCCACTTCCATACCTTCAAAATAAAATAGTAGCTAAATATACAAAATAGCAGTCCATTATATACAGTACATTATAAATTATCATTTTGTGTGTCCATTGCAACAAGGTAATCATCTTTAAATGAGGAGTCCTTGCATATCAACAAAACAAGATCAAGAAATGATTTTCGAATAGATATGTCATTACTGAATATCACTCCAAGATGAAAATTAACTTCTAGTCTTTGTACAGGGGACAAATGATTTCTGAGAGCTATTACCTCACCACAATATTCCTGACATTCAAAAAGCTTGTGATATGCTGAATCTGGCATAATGCAACATTCTAAACACATTGGAACATGGGAGCCTTTGTCATATTTCATAACAGAATACAAAAAGTTTTGAAAACGGAGGCATCTCCCATGTAAAAAGTTCATCAACATGCTACTTTGATACCGAATAAGATCTTTGTACTAGAGGAAGTTCATGATATTTTGGGTATCAACTAACAATTCTAATTCTTCAGTTGTGTGTAATGGCTCAATGCTGTATGGATCCAAATTGACAAGCCCATGAATTTCTTCTTTCAATAAGATATCCCATTCTTTGCATTGGTAGAGTTTCATCAATTGATCATCGTAAATAAAACAATTTGTTTGTAACTGTGTAAACGACATGCTTCTGATAGATGGCTGTACACCAACCTGTCCTTTTGTTTGAACTTCCATAGAAGAAACAGCTTTGTAGCATGGATATGAGGGAAAAATTCATGATTAGGTGTTTCTTCAATTTGTATTATCATTAGTCAATGAATCTTGTTGGGTGAGCCTTTAGGACAAACTTTATTGTAACAACTTTCAAGATAACTGAAACCAATTGGGAGACCAATGAGAACACTTCCCAGCTGTTTTGGTGGATGAAACTGAGATCCAAAATAATCTGTTCGCTCTGGCTAAGAGATCTTTGAAAGTATCTTTTCTTTTGTTTAACCAAATTGGTATAATTCCACAAAAACAACTTTAACCACCATATAACAGTATAAGTAAAAGTAATTATAATGGTCATATCTCTAATCTCATACCCAATTGATCAATATGAAATGCTAACAATTATTTAGCACCATTTCACTCCCGTGCCCATTCCATAGTAGCATTGATAAAAAGCAATTTTACAGTAAACAAGATAGATAGATAGATAGTTGACGGAAGGCTTACTAAAGCCCCCGTAGTGCCCCCAACACACAGGACATATATGCCCGACCATACCCTTCCAGAAACATTGGCCGACATGGTTCCTTGGTGGTATGCGAGCAGTAATCATATTTAGTACTCCAGTGAGTACGTCTCTGCATTAGCATAGCTCTAGTGCAGAGATATGATTGTGATGACTGCAGTCGGCCCTGTCTAGTGAAACCAGGTAGGACGTGGGGTCTCTATAACTAGACTGGATCCAGTGTTCTGGTAGTTCCACGTGCTCCAACTGCTGCAACAATGCCCTCAAAAACTTAGTGCTGCGCACAGGTTCTCCATTGGCTAGTGCCTATGCACAGCCGTACAGGGAGGCCTGCACACTGCACAGGGGACATGATTGATTGTACCTAGGGAGTAGTCCTGAAAGAGTTGCTGAAAGGTTTCCTGAAAGGGTTGGTCGTTGAGACTTTTATGGTAACAACATAACTGATAAGCTGCATGCAGCATGTGCATTGTGCACTGCATGCTCATGCGCTGTGCTCTTGATAAGCTCGAAAATGATTTGAATAGGTGTAATTGGTGGGATCTGGGTGTGTTCGTTTGCATCTGTTTGCGATCAAAGTGGAGTTGTGACTCATAGTATACCTTGTGTTAATCTGCGTGTCAGATCACCAGTCTCTGGGAGATGCCTGAAGGGGGAAGAGAGGAGGAAAGTAGCAGAACTGCAAGCAAGAAAAGGGATTCAAGGCAACTGGGGAAGAAGGGGGTTACGAGGGAAGGAAGAAGAGAGCCAAGGAAAGGGCTGCGTGGTGTGAAGTAAGGTGAGGAGGGTGAAAACAGGGGGGGATAGAGAAGTGGGATGATATGGACACAGAGCTGGATGAGAGTCAGCTCTGTGCTACCTGAACCTTAGCGTGACCCGGGGTGCACCTGGCAGAGCGAAGTAAGCCGGAGGGTGGAACAGGACTTAGCTGGCTGCCTCGTGGCACAAGAAGTGCCAGAGACAAGACCACCTTATAAGAGAACATGCTGCGCAATATCCTCCCAAGGACCCCAACATCTTTGAAAGTATCTTTTCTTTTGTTTAACCAAATTGGGGCTGCTTCCACAAAAAACAACTTTAACCCACCATATAACAGTATAAGTAAAAGTAATTATAATGGTATTAAACCATCTCTAATCTCATACCCAATTGATCAATATGAAATGCTAACAATTATTTAGCACCATTTCACTCCCGTGCCCATTCCATAGTAGCATTGATAAAAAGCAATTTTACAGTAAACAAATAAGAAGTTTTTCAATATGGCAGCAACTACTGCAATTTATATTTATTTTTATTTTCAAAATATTAAATTAACTAACTGGGAATGTTGTGTCACACTTTGTGGAGTTACTGAAGAAGATCTTCTTTATAGAACAGATAGTCATCTTTGTAGTCCTGAAGAAGAGATATTTTATTTCGAAACTGACAGTTGAATAATGGAGCAAAGTGTTTGGGCTTGATTTCATATTTGAGAATTTTTGTGTTTCACTGAAATGATCAATGAATGTGGGGCGTGGGCCTAAACCCCTCCGTTTCCCTTTGTCACCTGCTGATGGGACACGTACATCACAGATGGCAGGGAGACCTTACAACTGTAGGGTAACCACTGATGATTCACATTTAGTCTCTTCCGCCTCTTATGTCAATCCTTGAATTACAAAATCGATTTTCAGCACTTTATTATGTTGGTTTTTTGTACCCATACATCTCTAAAGATAAGAAATTGGATTCAAACATTTTCAATATTCGGTCATAAATTAATTTAATATAACAGTACTATATACATGACCTTGAGACCTTCCCCATTGCCCTAACCAGCGCCTTGGTTTCACGCCCTGGTTTCACGCCCCTGGTTAGGGGAATCTTCCCCACAATGGGTTAACCCAGGTGTCGATTGATTCAATTTTCAAAAGCATTCGCTCGACTACAGTGCTATTACTCTAACCAGAGCCCTCTTTTGCGCGCGGCGCGCGCAGTCGTTTCACTCCTCAAAAGTGAAAAGAGGAGTTTTTTAGATGTTGTCAGCTGTCACGTTGCAGTTAAAGAGCATAAAACAATTCGACGGACGGGACGCGACGTTGCCTGCCTGTTTTTTGTTCACGCGCGCATCTGAGGAAGCGCGCCGCGCAACGCAGACAGGGATATACGTGTTTAGCAAGCCGAACGCGAACTGCAAAAGCAAAAAGGTCAGACATCGGCATAATTCGACAACGTCGCGTCTGCCATGCCAAGCCAAATGTGGAACATCTCTGATCTCGCGCGCGCTGCGCGCTTGTCACCCCTTCCCCTAACCGTGCGCGTAACCAGGATCCTGGGTAGGGCAAGTCACCCCTGGCCTTGCATTGCGTCGGACAAACAGGCGCAATACTCCATCTTACGAAGCCTTATTTCTGAATTTGTTATGTCTTTTAATTTTGTCAGACGATGTCTGACCCGTTGACGCAAGCCGCGCATAGCAAGGGATTTTTAACCACTTGGTTCATTGAGAGTGCTCAAGAATTTTATCAATTTTGTTGCACTTTTTCAATCCTTTGCTCCTCAGATGATATAATTGATTTTTAAATTTATTCTGCTATTGCGATAAACTATCTATTGCTAAAGCATGATGAGTCACTGAAGACTTCTCCCTTCAGCCAAATCTCTGATGAGATGGTTGTGCTGCAAAGGAAGCTTATTGAGTCTCAGGAGAATGTGGTACAGCTTCAGTTTAGAAATTTATATTCCATATTCTTCAGGGCTTTAGGTCCCATTTACAAATTGGATATATTAGCATCATAATTTTATATTTGGTAATAGGTGATTTTCTTGGTCATTCAGTCTCAATGAAATAATAGGCTATAATCTAGCAATGGATCATTTGTTTTAAATTTGAAATTTCATTGTCAATAGCTGTTGCATTAATGAAAACCTGAACAGACATATATACTTGACACATTAAATAATGCTTGCTTGCTCATGTGACCCACAATTTTGATTCAGTTACTGAATATTGTTATTGAATATTTCAAGCTTCAGAAGCAGTTGCTGGAGTTTAAAGATAA
The DNA here is from genome assembly GCA_011033025.1 of Beroe forskalii. Classification (NCBI taxonomy): domain Eukaryota; kingdom Metazoa; phylum Ctenophora; class Nuda; order Beroida; family Beroidae; genus Beroe; species Beroe forskalii. The sequence continues at coordinate 599,094 of WFMF01000009.1, read as the reverse complement.
AGAGTTCAGAGTTGTGTGCAGTAACATCATGTGTGAAGTCATCTGTCCAGGAAACAGTCAAAGAGGAGTTCAAGAGCTACAGCTCCGTTGTGAAGTCAGGACTGCAGGAGCAGACATCAGTGACACCAGCCAGCATTGTGTCTGTTGTTAAGAAAGTTGTAGAGGAGGAGGACAGGAGCCGAAACATCATGGTATTTGGTCTGGCAGAGGAGGACAAGGAGGACCTCAATGAGAAGATATGTAGCATCATGGAAGTAATTGGAGAAAAACCTAAGATGGAGGTGTTTAGAGTGGGCAAGGCTAAGGACAGTAGACCACGCCCTGTCAAGGTTGCCTTGACCAGTTCCTTGATTGTTTCAAAGGTCATTGCTAAATCTCCCCTACTCAATGAGAAGGACAAGTATAAGAGTGTTTTCCTGTCTCCCGACAGGTCCCACGATCAGAGGCTTGCACACAGGAATCTTGTTGCAGAGTTGAAGAGGAAGAAGGCTGATGAGCCTAACAAGCGACATTTCATCAGAATAGTCAGAGACCAAACCTCCATCCGTTAGATTTCTTTGTTAAAAGCGTTTTCTCGACTGATTTCGGTAATTAAGACCATCAAAAACAAAATGGAACTTGTTGCCAACGAAATTTTTGTTGGCAACAGGCCCAAATCGGCCACGCCCTTTTTTCATTGATTTCTGTATCTCGGCCCAGGAAGGTCGTAGAGACTTCGTTTTGGGTGCAAAAGAATCGCAAAGGCCACGTTTCTATACAATTCTTCCTGAATAAATGCCCTTAAATGCTCAGGAACAAAGTTATTGGCGAAAAAACTAATTTTTGGTCATTCTAAGACATGGCGGATGCAATTTTGTATCTCGGCCCAGGAAGGTCGTAGAGACTTCGTTTTGGGCGCAAAAGAATCGCAAAGGTCATGTTTCTAACAATTCTTTCTGGATATATGCCCCATAGTGCTCAGGAACAAAGTTATGGGCCGAGAACCACTTGTTCAGTGAAGCGCAATACACAGTTCTGAGGCAATTTTTGTATCTCGGCCCAGGAAGGTCGTAGAGACATCGTTTTGGGCGCAAAAGAATTGCAAAGGCCATGTTTTTATACAATTCTTCCTGAATATATGCCCTTAAATGCTCAGGAACAAAGTAATTGGCGAAAAACTAACTTTTTGGTCATTCGCAAGACATAACGGATGCAATTTTGTATCTCGGCCTAGAAGGTCGTAGAAACTTCGTTTTGGGAGCAAAAGAATCGCAAAGGTCATGTTTCTATATAATTCTTTCCGGATATATGCCCCATAGTGCTCAGGAACAAAGTTATGGGCCATTAATTGATTTTCATTCATTTGCCAGACATAGCAGACGCAATTGTTGTATCTCGGCCCAGGAAGGTGGTAGACTGGTAGAGGCTTCGTTTTTGGTGCAAGTGAATCGCAATGACCATGTTTATATACGACTTGTTAGTTGTCGAATAGACAAATGCCCTAAGATGCTCAGGAACGGAGTTATGGGCAAAAACTGTTTTGGTCATTTGCAAGACATGGCAAAGGCAGTTCTTGTATCTTAGCCCAGGAACTCTAACTTTAATTTTAGGCCTGACCCTATCTCGTGACCTAATACATACCCTTATTAAGGCCTAAAGCCCTTACTGCAACAATTAAAAAATCCCTACCTTCAACCCCTCACCAGTCACCACTTACCTCTTATTTAACTTTAACCATGACCCTACCACCTTACCGTAAACCTAAGCCGGTAAGCCAAACCCCAAATTCCAACCCTGAACCTCAACATTCCAACAATAATCGCAGCCCTATGGCTATAACCATAATTCAAGCCCTGATTGTCGCCCATAATCGGAGTCCTCACGCCTTAAATTCTAATGCTAGTCAAAACCCCACAACCTGACCTCTTTACTAACCCTTAGGGGCGAGGGATTAGGGTTGGGCTGTAGTTAGGGTACCGGTAATTGTTATTAAGTTATATCTTTATATGAGCCAGGGTTTAAATTTAAGAAGTTAAGAGGGCATCTAGGCCATAGATAAGGGTTATAGTTAGTACCTAGGTCAGGGTTAGGGGTAAGGGGTCTGGTTAAGTGTGTTTCTGGGGGATATTGTTATGGTTACAGTCATTGCATTCTATTGTAAAGTAGGGGTAACTACTAACCATGCCCCAGAGGGGTACTGCCAGCTTATGGGTCACCGGAAACCACTTACGGCATTGGCGTTGCAGCTGCAGGGATGCCTCTGGTAAATTTTGATGTTTGAGACTTTCTCCATGTAATGGTCGTGTTTATGTGTGACTTGTCAATAATCATATGCTTTAGAATACTCATGTACAGAGTTATGGGACTAAAAAAGAAGTTCGCAAAGTTTTGATTTCATTTTATTTGAAGATTTTACGTCCATTCAAACAGCTGTAACACTTAACAGCCAATGACAGGAATATAAGGATTAAAATAAATTGTAATGGGCAGCTTCTATTTATTGCTCCTGCCTGTTTCAAAAAGTTTGCTCGCCTGAGTGACTTGCCAGGCTGCATAGACTCGAGATGAAGTCCTCGCCCTTAGTAAGTTAGTACGGGTGGCAGGCCCGTAATCAAACCATCAATGGTCTTTCAATTGAACTTGAAGGGTAACGCTGACACATGTAAATTTAGAGCATGTAATTTAGGGCTTGTTGTATATAATGAAAATGACCATTGCTATTCTTGTTCCTTCCTTCTGTTCCAGGCTGCACCCTGGAACTGGGCTTTGCCCATTGAGCCCAGTTAAATCCCAATCAATGGGAATATTATTTACACAGTCTGGCTGGGTCAGAGGTGGTACATAGCCACTGTCGGCAGATCTCTGACTTAATCTGCAGCAGCAAGCCTCTTGCTTTACAGTCTGATTGATGCCATGGGCGTTGGCAGCTTGCCGGTTCAGAGAGGTCCTGGACAGACTGGCTGCCTCAGCTCAGAATATCCTCGCACTCGGGTGGCCTAAAAACCACCCAGGAGTTCACACCCTTCGCCTAGTGTACTAGGGATAGTCTCCATGCTCAGCATGGTTGCCACCGCCTGGTTGATTAAACCAACCCTGGCCGTTTTACTAAGACTAAGCTATTCTTCTATTCTTTAAGGCCCAAACGAAGCATCTACTTAACTATCTGGGGTCGAAGTTATGATACCGAAATACACGAATTGCATCCGCCATGTCTTAGAAAGACCGAAATCAGTGTATTGCCATAGCTCTTTTCCGGTGTGTATTGTATGCCATAATATGTTTATTAATAACAAGTCCTATAAAAACATAGCCATTACTGCTTCAAAACGAAGACTCTCACGAACTTCCTGGGCTGAGATACTAATACTAGAACTGCCTTTGCCATGTCTGGCAAATGACTGAAAATCAATTTATGGCCCATAACTTTGTTCCTGAGCACTATGGGGCATATATCCAGAAAGAATTGTATAGAAACATGACCTTTGCGATTCTTTTGCTCCCAAAACGAAGTTTCTAATGACCTTCCTGGGCCGAGATACAAAAATTACATCCGTTATGTCTTGCGAATGACCAAAAAAATAGTTTTTTTCGCCAATTATTTTGTTCCTGAGCATTTAAGGGCATATATTCAGGAAGAATTGCATAAAAACATGGCCTTTGCAATTCTTTGCGCCCAAACGAAGTCTCTACGACCTTCCTGGGCCGAGATACAAAAATTGCCTCTGAACTGTGTATTGCGCTTCACTGAACAAGTGGTTCTCGGCCCATAACTTTGTTCCTGAGCACTATGGGGTATATATCTAGAAAGAATTGTATAGAAACATGACCTTTGCCATTCTTTTGCGCCCATAACGAAGTCTCTACGACCTTCCTGGGCCAAGATACAAAAATTGCATCCGCCATTTCTTGCGAATGACCAAAAAATTAGTTTTTCGCCAATAACTTTGTTCCTGAGCATTTAAGGGCATTTATTCAGGAAGAATTGTATAGAACATGGCCTTTTGCGATTCTTTTGCACCCAAAAACGAAGTCTCTACGACCTTCCTGGGCCGAGATACAGAAAATCAGCCAAGCGTATAACAGAAAAAAGGGCGTGAAGCCGATTTGGGCCTGTTGCCAACAAAAATTTCGTTGGCAACAAGGCCCATTTTGTTTTTGATGGTCTTAATTAACGAAATCAGTCGAGAAAACGCTTTTAACAAAGAAATCTAACGACTGAGCTTTTTTGGGGGTTTGGTCTTTGACTAGAAGTGGAATTGTAAACAGTGTCAAGAAGACTGTGTGACAGAGTTAATGACAGTACGCCATCAACATACTGTCAAGTTTTGAATAGCAGACTGTTATGCATATGGATCTTTGTATATATGGGTGTTTTTTAACAACTTAGATGAACAATACTTATAGTTAAATATTTTGAGTACCTTGTTTAGGGTACATGCTAAAATGATAAAGTGTGATGAAAGAATTTTCTGACTAATTGAGTTGCTTTATGGCAAAATCTTTACATTACATTACATTACAACATATTCATGTTAGCTTTGCTCAGCGCATACACACAATACACCTATGCAGGCATAAATCTTATGAATTTTTGGTGCTTTCTTAAAATAAAATGTATGATATTTGATTTCTGTGCTGTATAAATTGATAATTGAATTGAATTGATTCTGCTAGGATATTTTTCAATTCAATTCACCTCAATTATTACTTCAATTCACTTCCATTTTACTTTTGACCACCTATTGTCAATCATGAATTTGTATACAAAGTCTTTTACAGATTCAATGAAACATAAGTTATAATAGATTTTTGGTCCCAAGAATTGCTCTCTTCAGCAGCATATTCAAAATGGTTTGTTGATTTCAAGTTTTGTACTGGAAAAATCTACATTTGAATTGATTCTTTTTAATATTTCAGTAGGTAATATCTATCTGTGTGCAGATCACTTGATTGAAAAAGGCCTCGATAAAGACACATGAATTTGTGTGCTTTTGACGTAATTTGTATATAAAGTTGAGGCCTCTGTCAATTGAGCGGTCTGCACACATATGTGTAACATGTTAGGCATGTCTAGGAAAGTGCTTTACCTATTATCATACAGGCAACAACAACTCTGCTGAGGATGTTTTATAAAAACCCTAATTGTAACCCTATGTGTGTTTTAATAGAATTGAATTGATTTGAATCCTAACCATAACCAATTCAATTCAATTCAATTCAATTGTAAAATCTTATAATTGAATTGAATTGAATTGAATTGGTTATGGTTAGGATTCAAATCAATTCAATTCTATTAAAACACACATAGGGTTACGATTAGGGTTTTTATCTCTGACCCTAACTGTAACTCCAATACTGGTCATCGCATGAGTTATTAAGCAAATGCAGCATCCTGGTGAGCCAGGCGGCATCCTGGCTCACCTCCTTTGCTCTTGCTAGCCCTTGCTCACTTTCAGCTTACTCCCACTATACAAAGAGGTGGGGAAATCAAAGGGGTTTGTCTTGGCGTGTTTTGTTCCCTCACCCTGGTTTTGGGTGGATTCAGTAGGTTTGGTGGGTTGGGGTGGGTCATTCTAAGCCAGTGAGTTCTGGGTGGTTCCTGCTTTTAGTTTTGACCAATGATGTAAAGCATTCTACCTGACTTAAAATGAAATGCTGAATAGGTATGGAAACTGAAACCCCTGAACAGATATTTGCTGAAGAAGTTTTAGAAGATTCTAGCACAGAAGAAGAAGTGTGTGCTGAAGAAGTTCATCCTGAAATTACTCCCAAAGAAGCTCAAGCTGAGAAGGCATGCTCTGAGGAAGTTTGTCCTAATGAGGATCAACCTGAAGAGGTATGCCCTGAAGAAATTTGCTCCAAAAAAATAGAAGATGAGGTGTGCCATGAAGTCATTCATCCTGAAGAGGTACAAGTTGAAAGTAAAAACCCTGATGAAATCTGTCTGAAAGAAGTACAACCTGAAAAAGTTTGCCCTGACCTATTCCAACCTGAGGAGGAAAAATCTGATGAGGCATGTCCTAAAGTTGTGCATCCTGAAGAAGTTGGTCCTGAAGCTGTAGCCCAAATTGCTGCCACTGTTGCTGACATCAGTGTGACAGGAAATAATGAAGTCCTCATAAATACAGATACAAATGTAGATACAAATGTAGATACAAATGAAGATACAAATGAAGATACAAATGAAGACATTGGACTTGATGCACAGAATTTTGATGAAAGTGCTGGATTTCTATCAATGATGGCAGAAAAAGACACCAGTAATAGTCAAGAAGGTGATCTAATTCAATCAGTTTCCAATGTTCAACAAGTGCAAGATACCCCAAATGAAGATTTGGATGAACCATCAGGAATCTTGGAAGAAGCCTCAACTGAAGATATGTCACAAATCAATACAACTGCTGAGCTTCCAATGGAGACTGAAGAAAATCTAGCTGAAATTGTGGAATCTGAGATGATAGAGAAAAATGATGCTGAACCAATGAATGTTGAAGATATGGAAATATTGGAAACAAATCTAACAGACACTCAGGTTGGCTCATAATTGCTTTTTATAGATTTTACTGCAATTTTGAAGATGTACCTATCATACATCTGATAATGGAAACAGAAGTTACTGCAGTATCCAATGCCCACAGCCTCGCCTTAAAATTGCTATTAATAAATCAATGTAGTTATCACCATTCCCTAATTGATAACAAACCTAAATTACCTATTCTTTTGTAGATATGTAATAGTGTGCAAATTTACCTAGTGTATGCAAACACTAAATATAGTATGCAAACACTAAACAAAGTTTGATACAAATTTACACACCATCGCATGCTATAACACTCAATGTAGGCATGATCATATGTACTGTAACTGAAAATCACGGAATCACAATTACATATGAACATAAATATGAACATAAATGCTTAGATTGTACCTGTTACTATTAATTTATAAACAATGTGAGGCAGGATATTTAGCTTCAAGCATCAATCTTGATACCTTGATCACAAGTTTATTATAGAAAAGCACTCCCGAAATATTAAATCTATAATTAATATTGAATTGGATTCTTACTTTACTGTACTTATTTTCATTACAACAATATTTTATTGAATTTTGTAGGGGAGGGGGTAAGGCAAACTTTGGCAAACTATGGCAAACTTTGGCAAACACTTTTTTTGGCAACCCAAAAAAGTGGAAGCATTTGCCAAAGTTTGCCAAAGTTTGCCAAAATAAAAACCTTTTAGCCACTTTGGCAACACTTTAGGTACCCATAATATGCTTTTCAAAGATGCTGAATCGATTCCCAAGGTCTGTTTCACATTTTGACGTTATCCAGAAGCTGTAACAGCGACTATCCACATTGAATAGAGTAGAGGGCTACAGTAACAAATATTTATTCTCTTACTTTAAGTTTTATGCATTCAAGTACTAAGAAGTCCGATCAAACTGTTGTATGAAGCCCTGAAACCGCATAAAATCAATAGTAAGGCCCCACCGTGACCATTGGGCAGTTTCCATGGATTCATGCAACATAACCCAACATGTTGAGAATGCTAATTGCCTAGTGAAGGTCAAGTGGAGCCGAGTGAAGGCTGTGTGTAGCAATGTGGAACCTATTGGAGGCTCTGAGGAGCCTAGTGAAGGCTGCGTGGATCCCAGTGGGGGCTTTGTAGAGCCTAGTAGAAGCTGTGTTAAGCCTAGTGAAGGCTGCAGGGAGCCTAGTGAAGGCTGAGCGGAGCTTAGTAGAAGCTGTGTCGAGCCTCGTGGTCCACAAGGCTCAACTTGGCCTCCACTCAGCCTTCACAAGTAGTGGAGGCTGCTCGGAGCCCAGTGGATGTTGAGTGGAGGCTGTGTAGAGCCCAATGGAGGCTGTCTGGAGCCTAGTGGAGGCTTTGCAGAGCCATTAGGCTCCACTACGCTCCACTAGGCTTTATAATCGTAGAGTGGTCGGAGGCTGAATGGAGCCTCCGACCACTCTACGATAGGCTCCACCCAGCCTTCACTAGTAGTGGAGGCTGTGTGGAGGTTGAGTTGAGGTTGAGTGGAACCTAGTAGAGGCTGATTGGAGCCTGATTGGAGGCTGTGTGGAGCTTAGTGGAGGCTGGTTGGGGCCTAGTGGAGGCTGTGTGGAGCCTAGTGGAGGCTGACTGGAGCCTATTGAAGGTTGTGTAGAGCCTAATGGAGGCTGTGTGAAGCCTATTGGAAGCTTTGTAGAGACCAGTGATCCACTAGACTACACTCAGACTATGCTCCACTCAGCCTCCACGAGGCTCCATTCAGCCTCTACTGGGCTCCACACAGCCTCCATTGCGCAGTTGTCGTTTTCAGCATCTGAAGTGCTCACTCAACTTAAATCATTGACAGGCCACCCTGTTAGACCGTGGGAAAAATATTCTTATATGCGCACTTGTCGGTAGGCCGTAGAGACTAGTGGTCCACAAGGCTCCACACAGCCTCCATTAGGCTCCAAACACTCTCCACTAGGCTCCACTCAGTCTTCACTTTATAGTAGTGGAGCCCAGTGGAGCCTAGTAGAGGCTGAGTGGAGCATAGTGGAGGCTGGCTGGAGACTGGCGGAGACTAGTGGAGGGTGTGTGGAGCCTCTTGGAGGCTGAGTGGAGGCTGTGTGAACTGTGGAGGCTGAGTGGAGCCTAGTGGAGATTGTGTGGAGGCTGTGTGGAGACTAGTGTAGGCTGTGTGGACCCAAGTGGAGGCTGTGTGGAGCCTGTGAGGAGCCTGTGAGGAGCCTGGAGGCGGCTGTGTGGAGCCTAGAGGCGGCTGTGTGGAGCCTATTGGAGGCTGTGTGGAGCCTAGTGGAGGCTGTCTGGAGTCTAGTGAGGGCTGTGTGCTTGTGTGGAGCATAGTGGAGGCGGAGTGGCGCCAAGTGGAGGCTGAGTGGTCAGTAGAGCCTAGTGAAGGCTGAGTGGAAGCTGAGTGGATCCTTGTGGAGGCCGAGTGGAGCCTAGTGGAGGCTGTCTGGAGTCTAGTGGAGGCTGTGTGGAGCCTAGTGGAGGCGGAGTGGAGCCAAGTGGAGGCTGTGTGGAGCCTAGTGGAGACTGTGTGGAGCCTAGAGGCGGCTGTGTGGAGCCTATTGGAGTCTCTGTGGAGCCTAGTGGAGGCTGTGTGGAGCCTAGAGGCGGCTGTGTGGAGTCTATTGGAGGCTGTGTGCAGCCTAGTAGAGGCTCTCTGGAGCCTAGTAGAAGCTGTCTGGAGTCTAGTGGAGGCTTTGTGGAGCCTAGTGGAGGCTGTGTGGAGGCTAGAGGCGGCTGGGTGGAGCCTATTGGAGGCTGTTTGGAGCCTAGTGGAGGCTGTCTGGAGCCTAGTGGAGGATGTCTGGAGTCTAGTGGAGGTTGTGTGGAGCATAGTGAAGGCGAAGTGGCGCCTAGTGGAGGATGAGTTGAGCCTGGTGAAGGCTGAGTGGAAGCTGAGTGGAGCCTAGTGGAGGCCGAGTTGACCCTAGTGGAGGCTGGTTGGAGCCTGGTGGAGGCTGGGTGGAGCCTATTAGCGGTGGCTGTGTGGAGCCTAGTGAAGGCTGAGTTGTGCCTAGTGGCGGCTGAGTGGTGCCTAGGGGAGGATAGTTGGAGCTATCTGAAAGTTTGAATCTATAAATTGTTTTTCAAATTACTAAATAAATGAACATTTTATCAGTTTCAGCTCCAGTGAGCCTCCGTATAGCATCCACTAGCCTCCATTAGGCTCCATATTAAAGCTTTAGTCTCCACGATAATGTTATGTTTCAGTTTCTGTGGAGGCTAATGGAGGATTATTCTTCAGTGGAGGCTAAATCAAAATTTTAGCCTCAATAGAGGCTGAGTGGAGGCTAATGGAAGCTAGTGGGCGCTTTTTAGCCACAACAGCGGAGGCTTTTTTTCGAAAATTAGACTCTTGCAACCATTAGCCTCAATGGAGGCAAATTTTTGAAATTACCCTACACTCAGCCTCCGGACCCATGGATGCTAATGCAGGCTAATTTTGGTCATGTTCCTGCGGTACCATTTTGCCGAAGACATGTTATCTGATGAACTGGTTAAAGATAAGTAGATAGTAGATACATGTTTCCATGCCTGGGAATTATAAACATCTCTTTTCTCGAACGAAAAGGCTCTCGGAATTTCTAAAGTTCTAACCCTGGTCCATAGCTTCCGACCTTTGAAAATCCGTTCGGAGGGCAGTTTTTGGCCCAAAAAAGGAGGGCAAATCAACGAAAAAGGAGGGCAATATTCTACCTATTTTATGAGCTATGCAGTAAGAGTGCATTTTCAAAATCAATCCGAGATAGTGCTTATTAGTTGTATTTTTTTGGAAACCGCCCAAAAAGACCTATTTTAGGCCGTGAATAATAGGTGCCTTTTGGGAAAGGTCAAAAAGGAGGGCAAATGGAGCGTAAAAGAGGGCAAAAAGGAGGGCTCGGAGGGCAAGACCCAAAAAGGAGGGCAGAAAGAGGGCATGAGAGGGCGCCCTCTCAAAAGGAGGGCAGTTCGGAAGCTATGCCCTGGTCCTTCAGCCTAAGGATACCTTTTTGTAAACAGTATGGTGCTTGGAGAGGGAAGGTCCAGGTGTAAAGCCTCGAAGGGGAAGGTCTGAATGAAAATTAAGCATTGGATATCGATTTAGCTCCTTTGAAAACCATTATGCACATGTCCTGTATGCACTGTGGACAAGAAATGAAATTACAAAATTTTTGGGTTATTTTTGGCAAACTTTGGCAAATTTTGGCAAACTTTGGCAAACTATGGCAAACTTTGGCAAACACTTTTTTGGCAAACTCCAAAAAAAGTGGAAGCGTTTGCCAAAGTTTGCCTTACCCCCCCCCCCCCTTTGTAGCACTACAGCAATGATATTAACCCTCATCGTCTCATTAGTAAAAACTAAAATGATTTCTGTACTTACAGGTCGTGCTTCTTCAGCAGCCACATCAGCAGGATAAGTAGGTGGGGAAGCTTCATCTATTTCTTTATAAGTTGGGAGAGTTTCTTCCTTGTCCTCCATCCTAGAGGATAAGTAGAAGTAATGATTTAGAAGCTCACCTCAATTCTCAATCAATTGGTATGCCCTTTGACTGCTCAGCTCAGACCATAAATTACCTCAATACCTGATATATACTGATATGAACACCAAACCCTTTTATTCTTCTACTACATCAAGAGTGCAGGAAACATATTACTCTAAAAATTAAAAAGTAAAAAAAGAGTCATTATAGGTAGCTTCTTAATATTCCTCGAGAAAATAATAGTGAATAACTTAACTGAATTAATTTTTCAGAAACTAAAACGTATCATGTGTTCTCACTTTTCATATTCATTGGCTGAAAACAAAACATCAAAAGGTATCATGTCCCAGTAACTGTCCTTAAATAACTCCTTAACAAAATAACAAGGGCCAAATTAGAAAAATTATGCACTTCTAAATAAAGTGGGGAGTATAGGGCTGGTCAAAATGCATCTGGTTATCAAATTGCGAGACTTTAATGGAGTTCAACAAAAATCATCTCAGAGTCCAGGAAAAAGTCACCAAAATGAATCAAAGTGAATGCATGTTCAATCAAAATGGGTGAACTAGTTCAACTGTTCATTATGAATTCACTGTGAATTATCTGAATTCAGTATACTTCATAAGATGTGTAATTCATACTTTATATGTGATATGTATTCAAATGGGGATCAACGAAATTCACTGGAAAAATATTCATTGGTAAAAGCATGTAAGAATTTGTGACATGTATTCATATTGGATTCATCAAAATCTACAGTCTACACTTATTAGTAAATTGATGAGAATCCAAATGGACTAATTAGTCAAACCATTTGCCACAAAAAACACTGCAACAGTTAAAGAACTAAATTAATAATTATTAATTATAAGGAAAGAGTCACTAATCATAAAGAAATAAAAGAACAGGTTTGCAATAAATGCAAATTGTTGTTGGATTTAAATTCTCCCTGCTAAATTGCAAGTAAACAATTATTAATCAAGTAAACAATTATTAATCAATTTCTTGGCACTTTTACAATCAACTTATAGAATAAATATATCTTATATCTGAGAAATAATGCTGCCTTTCTTAAAATGAGCTCTGATGATCTAAAGGTTGGTAATATTCTGAAGACTGTAATGGCCTAAAGCAGTTATGTCACCATACTTGAGAGTAATGTGACTAATTCAATATCACTTTATACAGCCAGTCAGACAAACTAGCCCCACACCCATAGTCTGCATAAGGGCCAACGGACATTCCCTGTCTTCAACTTGGACAATGACCTCTCCAAATCCAAACTATAGCCGCAGTGCCAATTGTGACTCACTTCTGCAACTTCAAGTGAGCATAAGATGCATTTAACTTGCATATTCGTTGGGAAAATTAAGTAAAATTTTTAAAATATTTTAGCTGCTTTATCTGCAAAGGCTCATTACAGAGTTACAGTTTTGTATAGGAATGAACATTGATATGTAAAATATAGGCTACCTAGAATAAATAAATTAAGGAATAAATTAAAAAAAATCATTAAATTCTTTATTTAAATCTTTAAAACCTCTTCCATGAAATATATACCAGATTTGAGTACAAGACAAGATAATTTAAACACGAAGACAAACATCTAGGAAATCACACGAAAATTTATTACCTATACTTATACCTATACCTACCCCTACCTATTTCGTGTTACAATAGCAGTCTTTTCTGCTGGACCTGTTGCCTTATTACCTACTTACCTCTATCTGATCCCGAGAAGACCTGATTTCGTTCATGAAATTTGTTTGTTTATCGGAATTATTTGAGAGAGAGATATTGAGGTTGTGTGTCATGTTTAAAGATTTAGAAGTCAAAGAAAAGCAGCCCTTGGACCTATTTACAGTCGCAGAGTGCCAGTCACTCCACATTTATTTATTTTACCATGTGATCTCACACCCTGCTTTTTGTTCCATTAGAAGAAAATTTCTTAGTTTTGATTTTATGACAGTTGCTGATGTGGAAAAATCGGAATTTTTTACAGAACCAGGTACCACAATCCCACTCATATTTGCTGTACAAGACTCAAACAATTGCAACAATTTGTTCAATTCAAAACAAAAAGGCTCGCACACATAATAATGTAACACAATGGTAATGAGTTGTTTGATGTGATTGATCATTGATGCAGTGAAACAAACAACTTTCAATAAAGTAATCTAACCCACACACTATACTCCACTATTCTACTGACAGTTTCAAGATTATAAAAATCTCTTCTTCAGGAACTCCATATAGTGCAACACAACATTCTGGAGATTAATGTGAAGTGATGTTTGAAAGTATGAAAATCAATATAAAATGTTAAAACACAAAAACACAATACAGTATATAATTAATGAACCCATGGTACTCTAGTAGCAGACCAAAGTTGAGCATGCATTTCGGTGTCCAGAGTATTTGAGAATTGGGGGTGGTACTTGGGGTGTTTCTGCACCAAGATCACCTTGGTACACAATATGTATCCGTACCCGGTGTTCAGGAGAGGGCCACGCCCATTTTTTCCGCCCCAGAAAAGTCGGATTTTTACGAAACTTGGCCCAGGAAGGTCGTAGAGACTTCATTTTGGGCTTAAAAGAATCGCAATGACCATGTTTATATAAGACTTGTTAACAAACATATGCCTAAAATGCTCACAAACCACAGGCCAAAAACGGATTTTTCAGTCACTCGCGAGCCATCAATGAGAAAATGTTTATACCTTGGCCCAAGAAGGTCGTAGAGACTTCGTTTTGGGCTCAAAAGAATCGCAATGGCCATGTTTCAACAAACATATGCTCTAAAATGCCCACAAACCTATTCATTGGCAAAAAACTGCTTTTTTAACTTATGCAAGAGTCGAAATAAGTCCTTTCTTTTTAGATTAGCTCTTGAAGGCTCTACAGAATTTACATTCAACTTTCAACAAACATATTATGCTCTAAAATGCCCACAAACCGAGTCATTGGCGAAAAACTGAATTTGCAATCACCAGCAAGCAGGGGCATAGCCAGATTTTTGAAAAGGAGGAGGCGATCAGGTAAATTCAAAACCTATTGAATGTTTAATTTTCTTATTGAAAGCTCCCATTATGACGAAACTAACAAAAGTTTTCACATTTTCTGTCTGAAAAGAGGGAGGCAGCTGCCTGTGTCGCCTTCCCTGGCTATGCCCCTGCTAGCAAAGCCATCAATGAGAGAATGATAAATTTATTCCAACTTGGACCCAGGAGGGTCGCAGAGATTTTGGGCTCGAAAACTAATCACGCAAAGGCCATGTTTATACTTTCATATAAACGACTTGCTTACATTTTATGCTCTAAAAATGCCCAGAAACTAATTTTTGAGCTTATGCAAGAACTTAAATTAGTAGTCCTTTCTCCGATCTACTCATAGTTGTTGAGATGTTACCCTACAAGCACGAAGAGAGAAATCATATTCAGAAGCACCAGGCTAAGAGAATCTGTGTAGATACAGTAATTAATGAATGGGCTTGAATGTAGGGGGTTTGTGACCCAAAGGCCAAAAACTTGGGCTATGTTTTTTTGGACAGTTTCCAATGATTTCTGGCTTGAAACGAACTTGTTTTAAACCAATGAGGTATTTCATGATTAGAAATTCTCAAAAGTCATTTGGCTTGAATGGCATTTTTAGCATTACAGTATAGAACCTATTGATATAAGCTATCTTCCTTCATCAAGTAGGTATATCCTAAGATTTTGTCCGAAGATTTGGATTGAACATTTTAAATGTTAATTGATCTGGAAAATTTTTCAATGTTCATATTTCAGCATTACTGTATGTTAATCATGTATTTCATGAGTTCATAATTCTATAGTTGACAGGTTTATGAGTGTATGGGGGATTAAATTTGTCCACCATCTTCTTAAACCAGAACCAACCCAAATACGACTTAAATTTCCATCGTTATGGCATGGATGTGAGTATGACTATCAATTGTAACTTTGTAACTTTTTCAATCACACTTTGGATTTAGAAGTGTTGGGTACAGAAAGGGGCGTATACTGAGAAACTTGTGGGATGGGTTGAAGAGTTGAAGTATTGGTTCAAAATGGTACATATAGTATGATGGGCAGAAGTGGTGACTGGTGGTTCAGAGAGGTACCTATAGAATTAGGATCGGAATTGGGATGTATTGAAGTATTGGTTCAGAAAGGTATCTATAAAGCTATAAGGAAGGCTGAAAGTAGCGTTTCAAAAAGGTACCAATATTGGGATGTGAAGAAGTGGTGCCTGGTGGTTCAGAAAGGTACCAATAGCGGGATGGGTTGCCTGTGTCAGTGGTGGTTTAGAAATGTAGCAGGTACCTATATTGAAGTATTGAGATGGGTTGAAGCTGTGGTTCAGAAAGGTACTAATAGTGGGATGGGTTGCAGTGGTGGTTTAGAAATGTTGGTATGTATAACATGCACACATATATCGGATTGGGTAGAAGTGGTGACTAGTGGTAAAGGTACCTATAATTATAGTGGGATGGGTTAAAATTTGAAGCAATGATTCAGCAAGGTACCCATAGTGCAAGTGGGATGGGTTGAAATGGCTGCTACTACAGCCAATCTCGCTTTGCAAAGGTACTTATTGCTTTATTGCATTTCTTTCTGCCAAATATCTTGCCCTCCCACGATTTTTGAAAATTTGGCTGGTGGCAGCTAGTATGTAACCGCTTGCGCCTTGCACTGGTCCTGATGCCAGTGACCAGAGACTGTGTAAGTAGTGCTTATAAATAAGATTTAGCCTTGAAAATTATAATGATTATCATAAAATTTTAAGGAACTTACGTGAAAAGGTGTGGAAAAACTGAAGAACAAAAAAAAACAAGGCCTATACTACCCTATTTTCAGATCCTTATAGTGTGTCATGCAATTTTTTTCATAACACAATCAGGCCAATAGCCAAGGCTCTTCCCCCTGGCTACTGGCCTGAAGCCAATACCCTATCTTTAGGGGTATGTGTATATTGAATTGGCATAGGGGCATTTTACAACTCTAATGGGACTTGAACAAATTCTGTAGGGCCTTCAAGAGCTAATCTAAAAGAAAGGACTTACTTCAACTCTTGTAAGTTAAAAAAGCAGTTTTCATAATGACTTGGTTTGTGGGCATTTTAGCCCCTCCCAGATTAGAACAACGCCACTAGGTATTGAATTCGCCACACTATAAAAAATGATCGCATTGTTAAGATGATATTCGCCACAGGCCACACCTATGCGTTAACTTTCTAAGAATGCGTGTAAAGTGCAGGGTAATATTCGCCACACTAGCATTATATTCCCAAAGTGGTCCATTTTGAAACACCAATGGGTAAAATTATTCCCTTTTTTTATAAACAATCTTCGTAACTCTATTTCCCTTAAGGAAATTTTTCGCCTATGTGCTATAGCCTCAATGTAGTTCCAATGTAGCCTCAATGTAGTTCCAATGTAGTTCCAATGTAGTTCCAATGTAGCCTCAATGTAGTTCCAATAACATTAATTTTCAATGGATCAGTATTGATGATCATTATAATCTTATCATTGTACTATTATGATCTTATATATAAAGTAAAGTCACACGTGAATAATGTTTGTCTGTAATTCCGTATACAATTAAATTTGAGCTTGCCAAGAACTTATCAGGAGAAACAAAGGCTAAGCCGGGCTGAATCGTTGTTATGGATACAGACATTCTGCATGCAGATTAAGCTCCTTTGCGAGAGTGCTTTCTGATACGTTGTTAGGTTGTTGACTGCTGCGTTGTAGCGTTTAAAAGAACGATGTGTTTACTGTTTTTCATTTGAAATTCAAGATTCAGATAGAGAATGGGTATGGCTGGCATCGTGGAGGTTATTTCGATGGCAATTCTCATAGATCTGTGGCAGACTTCAGTCGATTTAAATCAATTGAGTTGATAATGTAAACGGAAATAATTAATGTGAATTTAGAGCAATTCAAGATTGGCCAAAAGCAAAATCAAATTGAATCGATTGGGCATAGTACATTGCCATGGAAAACTGCTCTTGTTTTGAATCAATGATTAATTCAACGTTCAATATGAGTACGAAACTGGTTTTAATTTTCAGATTTGACTTCATCATACAATCGAAAATCATAATTATCAAAACTTGCCCGGTCCAGCATGATACTAAAAGTAACCAACGAATTTGCTCCTTCATAAACTTTTTTATGAGCTTAGTATTTGGTTCTGTATTATCTAGCGAGCCCAACGGGCCTGCTAGTCTTATATATAAAGTGAAGTTTCGCGTTTTTTTCCCCATCGCTGTAAATTTTTTTGACCTTGCCAAGAGATTATCAAGAGAAATTAAGTGTTAAGGCTAAATGGTGCATATTGGTGCCGTTGCTATGGAAACTAAATTTTGTGCACGTGCAGATTATAATCAGTCCTTTGAGAGTGCTTTCTATTACGCTACTATACTGTTAAGTGCTGTGCTGTAGTTTTTGAAAAATTGACGTTTTGTTAACTTCAAATACAAGATCTCAAGATGGAGAATGGACGTAACTTGATTAACGGAGGATATTCCAGATGGATTGTTTTCATGAAATTGTGGCCGATAATCAATACTTAGTCGGTGATAACAGTTGTGAAATCAATCGTTAAGAGCAATTTATGTTGAAAAGAAGTTACACGTTTTTTATAATTTGTTTTTGTTGTCTCACAAACTTTTTGTAATCAAATATTTGATTTGATTGAAAAGAACTTTTATTGCTTCAATCTATTAATCGACATGATTAATCATTTTCATAACATACAACCCCATAAGCACATAACGCATAACGCATAATTTTAATGGATTAAGGATAACAAAGTACATAACACTCACGTTATAATATATTGGTAATATCGTCAATCCAATGCTCTGCTGTTTCCTGCGTGAAATCCAGGAAGTCGTCAGCAATCCATGGGCCCATGCCTGTAATGATATGTTTAAAAGTTGAAATATGCCTTAGAATTCAGAATAAAATCATTTTTTCAAAATCGTTAACTTATATCTGCAATGTACGTAAGATAGATAAGTAGTAAATATGAAATAACTGGGCTTAATAAGAAATATTTAACAATCCTGCTATCAAAATCTTCATATTTACATAATTATAATCCAGAAGGAAGTGGACCATGAAAACGACAATCAATTGGCATCAGGAAACGAGACGATATATGCAACGAATGGTAGGCAAAGTGTCAGATATTATTGGAAATATCGCCAATCGGCAATTTATATCGCCATTGTCATCAATAGCGACAGTGATAAACATTGATTGACATTCATTGGCGACACTCACTGTCTACAATATAAATCATGATCTCCTAGCGCCCTTGAAGATCGCCAAACACCCATAGTAGGTAATGGTGATTGACTATCACAAATTTCGACGATGATCCACTACATTCACTGTCGCCACTGTCCGCGATGAATACGTGAATTTCCATAATCAGAGATGGATTTGCTGCATATCACAGTCGACTATGAACAATAATCCAAACTCTAACCCTCACCTCACCATTACCAAAACCTGTGCTATGGCTCAAAGAGGTTGAAATTTAAACGTTATAACTCATGAACGATAGTGTTATCATCTGAAGCTTTCGAGAATCATGTGATTATCATCCACAGCTACATTGGCTGGCTACAAGTGAGGTTTGGTTAGGGTATGGATTATTCATTAGGATTCATTGGCGACTGTGGCGATACATTTGGGCAGATATTAAAAGAGCGGAATTATTAGTAGTATTATAGAAGAGGTAATATTATGGAGATAAGTAAAATCTGGAATCAGATGGTCCCAAGGGGCACTATGAAGGAAATCGCCACAGTGACCTACATGGAATGCCCCATACCTACTGTGCTCCACTATGACTGGACGAATCTATGACCAAAACCTGACATATTTGCAACTAAAAATTCAAGTTAAGTTAGGTATACAAGAAACACAATGAAATTTCAGCAAAACAAAGTTACACGTTACAGAGTAAAAAGTGAACAATACTTTGTCTAAAACAGCAAATATAAATTGGATCTAGATTAATTTGCCATTGAAACTGACCAAATTAGTACAGAAACCAGATTCGTACTACTGTATCGAGACATTATTACTGCATTTAGGCAAGAGCCTGCCAAGTCTAATATTTTTAAATCCCCAAATCTTAACACAAATTTGTGCTGATCGTTCGATTGAAATATATGGCTAAATAGCGACATGATGCAAATTTGTATGCTTTCGATAAAATCTATTTAGAAAGTTGCCACATGAATATAATAATAGGAAATCCATGCATCTTTTCGAGTCCTCCGGTAATTGAATGATCTGCACACATATAAATGCATTTGGCTCTTTTAGACCCCTTATTAGAATGTTAAATTCTTTGTTGTCTTTAAGGGCGCTCCTCCCTTCCCCCTTAATGGAATGAAATCAATGGAATGGTCATAGTCTGGAGTTAAAAGTGGACAACAGTTTGTATAAAATAGACACATCGGTAAAAGGGTCACAAGAGTTTTGAATTTTGTCCATAATGGATGCATTGGATCCATCATGTCCAATGGACGTCCATTGGACATCCATTGAATTTGAACATTATTTCCAATGGATCCGATAAGTCCATTGGGTCCATTTTTTGATGATCAATGGACATGTTCAATGGATCAATCTGAGTGGATCGAATGGACACAATCACCAAACATGGTTTGGTAGATGGGCATCAGTCTGGTATTTCTGTTCAATGGATCCATTGTGTCCATTGAACACCATTGGACGTGTCCATTGGATCCATTGCACATTGTGCCCATTGGATCCATCATCCAATGTGCAATGTATCCAATGGACATGTCCAATAGTGTTCAATGGACACAATGAATCCATTGGATGCAATGGATCCATTGAACAAAAATACCAGACTGACGCCCATGTACCAAACCATGTTTGGTGATTGTGTCCATTCGATCATTGAACATGTCCATTGAACATCAAAAATGGATCCTCTAAGTCCATAGGATCCTTTGAAAACCATTGGAAAATTTTACCGATGGACATCATGTCCAATGGACATCCATTGGACATGATGGATCCAATGGATCCATTGTACAAAATTCGCAACTCTTGTGACATATCAATTGAAACCAAAAACTATTGGTCTGGAGTCAAAAGTTGATCTTTATCTTGCCTCAAAATTCAAATAGACACATCAAGAGGCACCAGAAACTTAGTAAAATTTATTGTCAAAGAAAGCTCACAATGAAAGGAATTAAATATTACATAAATTAAGGTTCATATTACTATATTAGCTGGGAAAGTGGACCATCTTGCCTCAAATAGGCATGCCAAGTGGCACCAAGAACTTATTACTAAGTAAACTTTTCAGTGAAAATTTATAGTAGACTAGATTGGATCAATTCAATTCATGAAAATGACATAAAAGGGATCATGTTGGTGTTCAAGTACGGAGTTGGAGAAAAGTCTTGCAGATTGATGTCTTGAAGAAAGATTTCTTTTTAATTCAAAAAATGACATAAAATGTCATGAAATGACATGAAATAAATGTTTATATTGGGTCAAAAATTGGGCAATGCATAGGCACTGAATACATGTTTAAAATTGTGGAGTATAAAGTGGGCAATATTTTGCCTCAAATAGACAACAAAAAACTTGATGAAATTTCTAGCAAAGCTTACAATAAACTTACAATTGACTTGATGGGAAAATTACAATTGACTTGATAGGAAAATACAGAAGACACAAGCTGATATTGTGAGATTGTGCAGAATAAAGAGCATTATATTTTGTCTGGCAAAGTTTTACCACAGGAACATGACCAAGATTAGCCTCCATTAGCCTCCATAGTGGAGGCTATTTGGCTATTTTTCAAAAAAATAGCTTATTACATAAGCCCCCATGGAGACTAATTCATGACATTAGCCTCCACTCAGCCTACATGGAGGCTAATGGAGGCTTATTTTGGTCATGTATTCCTGTGGTAAAACTTTGCCTTTTGACTCAGACAGAAAAATCAATTGGCATCAAAAATTAAATAAAATTGCCAGTGAAAGTTCACAATAATGCAGTTTGAAAACAGCAAAAATAGCTGTTCATATTGGGGGATATAAATTAGGCGATTTTTTGTCTCAACAGTGAAAAAATACTAGATGAAATTTGCATTAAAATTTGTCTGTGAAAATAAAAGGTATTGAAACTAACATAAAATACATGTTCATATTAGGCATGAAGATTGGGCAAGATTTTGCCTCAAATAGGCCATGTGCCAAGCGGCACCAAGAACAAAGAAAAGTTTTCAGTCAAAATTTTCAATAAACTAGATTGAAATTGTTCATATTGGTCAAAAAATTGGGAAATGCTATATTATTGCCTCAAATAGACATATCAAGTGGCTCCAAAAACTAGGTAAACTAGGTGAAGAATAAAATCACATACCTAAAGCTAGTCTTCTACTCTTCTTAGTAAAACAAATACAGACCATGGATGGAGCTGTTGGAGAGTTTTCTGGCTTGACTTCTTCTTTCTGAAAGTCAAGCCACATAACTCTCCAACAACTCCATCCATAGTCTTTGATGGAATCCATGAAAGAGTGCCTTCATCAAACATCTAGGCAGATCCAAATAAAGCATAATTTTGCCTCAAATAGGCCATGTGCCAAGTGGCACCAAGAACAAAGAAAAGTTTTCAGTCAAAATTTTCAATAAACTAGATTGAAATTGTTCATATTGGTCAAAAAATTGGGAAATGCTATATTATTGCCTCAAATAGACATATCAAATGGCTCCAAAAACTAGGTAAACTAGGTGAAGAATAAAATCACATACCTAAAGCTAGTCTTCTACTCTTCTTAGTAGAACAAATACAGACCATGGATGGAGCTGTTGGAGAGTTTTCTGGCTTGACTTCTTCTTTCTGAAAGTCAAGCCACATAACTCTCTGCAACAACTCCATCCATAGTCTTTGATGGAATCCATGAAAGAGTGCCTTCATCAAACATCTAGGCAGATCCAAATAAAGCATAATGAGACACCAAAAATGATATGGTGTAATGAAGGCTATAAACACTGAGCCACCTGAACTTAAAAAACTTTAAAAAAGTGGAAACATGGTGGAAATAAATACATGTTCATATTGGGCATAAAAATTAGCAAATGATTTGCCGCAAATAGGCATGTCAAGTGGCACCAAAACTATGTCAAGTGTTCGCTGAAAACTTGCATTAAAATAGATAACAAACAAAATAGATATATGTTGATATAGTGAAGGATAAAGTAGGAAATAGTTTGCCTCTAGTAGCTAAAAAAGTAGGTGAAATTTTCTGTATAAATTTGCTTACCAATTGAAAATGACAGAATATAAATTTTGTGGAGAATGAAGAGGGCAATATTTCCCTCAGATAGACATATCAAGTGGCACCAAAAAAGCAAAACTAGATAGATTTGAATGCTTACTACAATATGAATAAGGCATCAAGAGGCATTTATAGCTTCAAAGGAATAATCACATTCATGGACTCATGGAAAGTATTTTGCCTTAAATGAGCTTAAACTTATTTCGTATAGAAGGATTATTGAAAAAATATTCATATTTCAAGAACAAACTACCAATAAAGCTGGCATCCAAGGAATAAAACTTGGAAAGGAAAACCTGTAAATGATAACATATTATAAGGAGATCTTACAGGACCAGAACACACCGAAAAACTGTTCTTTTAATGGCAAAATAGCGTGATGTAAACAAGCATAAAATTCAAACAAGCATAAAAGTCTTAAATGTTTCACTTTTATAATTTTAAAGTATAGAAACACAAAACAATGGTTATTCGTCACCACAGAACCTTGGTAAGGCATTAAAAGACTTGGTAAAGACTTAACAGAAACTAGAAAGCAAGAAGGAACAGTGTATGAAGTGCTTTGCTGGTACTTCATATGAAACCGGCTATCCAGTTCTGACAAAAATTGGTCAATTTCTGGATGAATGCTGAGAAAATACTATGAACGTAGCGCGCGGCGCCATTTTTCTGGATGGTCGTTTTGACGGTTCAAATCGATCAGTCAAACGACCAACTGTTGGTGAGAAATAGGTTCGATTTATTTTTTTCAACTTATTTTTTTCGACTTATTTTTTTTGTGTCCACTCTCGGACACCATACCTGCATGAATTAAGGATGTATTAGGTTATGATTGATAAATAATTGACAGAAATAAATTGCATGCACAATCATTTCGGTAAAAGGCTGTTGTGATTTCGTTGCTCCATAGTTTTTAAACTGATTGGAATGTTTTTGATGCGGAAAAATATTCAGTATGGTGTCCGAGAGTGGACACAAAAAAAATAAGTCGAAAAAAATAAGTCGAAAAAATAAATCAAAAAATAACTTGAAAAAATAAGTCGAAAAAAAAAATAACTCGAAAAAATAGTTGAAAAATAAATCGAAAAAAATTACTTGAAAAAATAACTCGAAAAAAATAAGTTGAAAAAAATAAATCGAAAAAAATTACTTGAAAAAATAACTCGAAAAAAATAAGTCGAAAAAATTCATCGAAAAAAATAACTTGGAAAAAATAACTCGAAAAAAATAAATTCTCAGTTCACAGCTCAATATAGGTTGCTAAACAAGTATATCCCTGTGTGGTTCGCGCGGCGCGCTTCCCCTGTGTGTCCCGTAGGGAAGCGCGCGGCGCGTACACACACCTATGCGGGCTTAGGAGACTCGCTTGCTAAACACATATATCCTTTTAGGATGTTACCCTACCCTCGCACGCAGTGTTTCCCTAACCAGGGGTAATTCCCCTGCTGCGCCGCGCACTCCGACACTCCGTGCGCGTAACCAGGGTCCTGGTTTACTTTTAGGTTAGGGCAACGCACGGTGCAACGTTCCACATTTGGACGCGGTCACTTTGCGCTCTCGCCATCCAGTCAGAAGAAATAAACGGACTTAACGTCCGTCGACATAAATCCCTGTTCGCATTGCAGTTGCACGGCGCGCTTCCCCATAGGAAAGCGCTTCTTTTACATTGGTACCAATGGTGATTACTGAAATGGCACCAATGGTGCACCCTATCTCCATTGGCGATCGCCATTGGCGATGCCAATGGTACCATTTAAATGGAGCCAATGGCGCCATTAAGAAGCGATATTAAAGTCGAGATCACCATTATGATTAAGCACCAATGGCACCAATGGTGCCATTGGCGACAATGATGCCATTGGTACGGTGTTCTAAAAGGGCCAAATTGAAAATAGTCATATGGAATATTTACTATTTGGTACCTATTCGATACCTATTCGATACCTATTTTTTCGTTTGGCCCTTTTGGAACAGTATCCGTGTTCCAAAAGGGCCAAATTGGCCCTTTTGGAATAGCGTGTTCCAAAAAGGGCCAAAATCTTCCTTTGAATAGCTTCGTGTTCCAAAAGGCCAAATTGGCACTTTTGGAACATATTCGTGTTCTAAAAGGGCCAAAATGCTGCGCGCGGCTAAGCGCGGTATTTTCAATTTGGCCCTTTTAGAACACCGTACATTGGTGCCTAATGGTACCAATGGTACCGATATAATTTTTCGATTTATTTTTTCGATTTATTTTTTTCGATTTATTTTTTTCGATTTATTTTTTTCGACTTATTTTTTTCGACTTATTTTTTTCGACTTATTTTTTTCGAGTTATTTTTTTTCGATTCATTTTTTCGAGTTACTTTTTTCGAGTTATTTTTTTCGAGTTATTTTTTTCGAGTTATTTTTTTCGAGTTTTTTTTTCGAGTTATTTTTTTCGAGTTATTTTTTTTCGGGTTATTTTTTTCGACTTATTTTTTTCGACTTATTTTTTCGAGTTATTTTCTTCGACTTATTTTACGACTTATTTTTTTCGAGTTATTTTTTTTCGAGTTATTTTTTCGAGTTATTTTTTTCGACTTATTTTTTTCGACTTATTTTTTCAACTTGTTTTCTCGACTAGTTTTTTTTTTCGATAATAATGGGTCAAGCAATGTCAGAAAAAGAAGCCCTTAAGTTTATAGTGTTTCTGAGTGATGTTTTCTTAACAAGCGCCCTATTCTGCACTTGCCAAACGTTGTCTGCCCCATATTTTTTTCAACGCGAGGGGGCCAGGCAACGCCTGGCAATTCTGCGCCGCACTGGTGTGCACTGCGCCAGTGCGCTGTCGTTTGTTCTTTTCTCGGCTGATGACACTGATGACAGGCTCGTGAGAATCAGCGCCGCACTGGCGTCAGCGGCTTACTCAAACAAGATAACCCTCTTCTGCGTGCGGCGCACCCCGATCGGTGTTAGCACCTGGTTTGGTGAAGTCAGTGGGTCGTCAGACCCATTATTTAAAATTTTAAATTTATTTAAAATAAATCGTCGTGGCGCGCGCGCTTCGCGCGCGCGAGGGGGTCAGGCAACGCCTGACAACATAGGTGTGCGTACGCGCGCAGCGCTTTCCTACGGGGAAGCGCCCCCCGCAATGCGAACACAGAACAGGGAGATACGTGTTATACTTATTAGCAAGCGAGTCTCCCATTTCCTAAGCCTGCATGCATATAGGTGTGTGTGTGGCAAGTCTCCCATACTGAACTGTGAATTTATTTTTTTCGATTTATTTTTTTCAAGTTATTTTTTTCGAGTTATTTTTTTCGAGTTATTTTTTTCGAGTTATTTTTTTCGAGTTATTTTTTTCGACTTATTTTTTTCGAGTTATTTTTTTCAAGTTATTTTTTTCGATTTATTTTTTTCAACTTATTTTTTTTGACATATTTTTTTTGTGTCCACTCTCGGACACCATATTACTCCATGTTACGGAGCCTTATTTTGCGCGCGCAAGCGCGCCTCTTCAGAGAAGAGGCAAAATAAGGCTCCACCATAATGGTAATAGTCGATGCGCGTCGTAACTAATTATCGCGCGCGCTGAAAATATCCCGCGCATTGGATTCATCGTGGATGGTTTACATAACATGAATTGCACCGCGGCTGCACGATATGTCATTATGCAGTAAAAAGAGCCGGTGCTCACGAGCAGCAAGCATAATCAAACGGGGTACAAGGAGCCGGTGCTCACAGATTCACAAGCAATTAGCCAAATCAAATGGAGTAGATAGAGCCGGGCCCAAAGAGTCACAAGCAGCAAGCATTATCAAATGGGGCAGATAGAGCCGGGCCCACAGGCCAGAGTCACCTGCAGCAAGCATAATCAAATGGAGAAGATAGAGCCGGGCACACTGAGTCAGGACTTTAAGTGTGACAATTTAAATACCAATCTATGATTACAATTGACAACCATATTATTTGTGAGTTTGTGATTTAATTTTATCAGATGACATAATTATTTATTATTATTGTTATTATTTATTCTATACCCTATTTATTGATTGATGTTTTGACGGGCCTCCTGTAATAATGGTTAACGCTGTGTTGGGAGTTTAGCCCAGATTTTGCACTTGATTTATATTTTCTGTGCCCACAGAGTCACCTGCAGCAAGCATAATCAAATGGAGTAGATAGAGCCGGGCCCACAGAGTAACCTGCAGCAAGCATAATCAAATGGGGTAGATAGAGTCGGGCACACTGAGTCACCTGCAGGAAGCATAATCAAATGGGGTAGATAGAGCCGGGCCCACAGAGTCACTTGCAGCAAGCATAATCAAATGGATTAGATAGAGCCGGGCACACAGATTCTCCTGCAGCATTAAGCATAATCAAATGGGGTAGATAGAGCCGGGCCCACAGAGTCACAAGCAGCAAGCATAATCAAATGGAGTAGATAGAGCCGGGCACACAGAGTCAACTACAGCAAGCATAATCAAATGGAGTAGATAGAGCCGGGCACACAGAGTCTCCTGCAGCAAGTATAATCAAATGGAGTAGACAGAGCCGGGCACACAGAGTTTCCTGCAGCAAGCATAATCAAATGGAGTAGGTAGAGCCAGACACACAGAATCTCCTGCAGCAAGCATAATCAAATGGGGTAGATAGAGCCGGGCCAACAGAGTCTCCTGCAGCAAGCATATAATAAAATGGTGTAGATATAGCCGGGCCCACAGAGTCAAATCTCACAAGCATGAAGCAAATATCAATTAGCATAATCAAAACGGGTAGAAAAGTAGAAAGAGCCGATGGCCACACAAAACAAATAATTTAATGAAGTAATGAGTAGCAACGAACTGCGTAAAAACATCAACTGTTTATGGAAAGCCGGACACATTCCTCACTCTAGTGCTCGGCAGATAGTTTATTCCATATATGGGTATCACCTGACAAATATTTCAAGGAACGCCTGTTAAACCTGACCTACGTCATCACGTTATCCAACGCGACTTAAAGGATCTCAAAATATGGTCATCTCTGCTAGAGTGACTCTCAACCTAGAGCGCGGCGTACGACGCGCGCACTCAAACAATTAATGCCCAAATATGGTTGTATCACTTAATAGGGGCGTAAAATATGCGCCCCGAGCTGAGGAGCGAATCTTACCATTGTTGCGTGGCCCTGTTTGTGACTTTTCTACGAAAAGCGCGCGCAAGCGCGAACAAACAGGGACACGTAACATGTGGTAAGACACCATACGGAAAAATATTCAGTCAATTTGAATGGGAATGCTTGAAACTCAAACAAGGTGCTGCATAGCAACACTGAATGAGCTGTGTATTTGCAGGCCCTATAACTTCTAAGTTCTAATGTATACTTTAACTTAATACCCTGCTTGATATTTTGTATGAATGGTACCATCTATTATGATTGACATATTTTCTGATTTTATTGCACTAACATTTATTGATTTTTTTCAGAACTATCTTATAATCTATATCAACAATTGTAGGATGTTACCCTACTGCCTACCCTCCGCCGCGTACACATCGTTTTCCGCCACCCTCCAAACTTCCGTTGCGCCGCGCGCGAGGGTCCGGTAGGGTAACATCTTCCCCTAACCAGGGGCGTCTTGAAACGACATAGGTGTGTGTACGTGCGCGGCGCTTTCCTACGCGCCGCGCAACACAAACAGGGATATACATGTTTATGGTTTAGCAAGGTAACATCCTACAAGCCAGGGCCAGGGCCCCACAATAGGCCAATTTCGCGATGCGCGGCACTAGGCAGATTTTGCGACACGCGTCATTTTGGAAAGTGCCTCCTGTTCAGTGACACCCCACACTGTGTTAATATCAGTTGATACCCTTGAAGTGCGGTTATTCTAGCTGGGTTAAGGCTGTAGATTACAATGCTCAATAACCCGTCCATCTTTGACAGCCATTTTCTTCATGTTCCGCGCTTTTTCACGGTATTTGATCGATCTGAAAGGATTGACAAGAGTTTCAAGGGGGTGTGGGTGAAAGTTTGATGTAGAGAAGTGTCGGTAATCAAAAGTTATAGACATGGCAAACCTCTCAAATTTGATGTAAACAGAGAAATTGTCGGTAATCAGCTTTGATGTATTTGATGCAATGTCTCAGAAGTTTTGCACCAATCTTGCAGGGGAAGGATCAAAACAGAACAAATTGCACGTGACAGTTTTGATTTCCAAGTTTTTGAATTTGGGGAAAATTCGGTCTCACTGGCCATGGCTGGGTGCGATGTACCAGGTTATGTGAGCACATTCTTTTGAACAATTAACGTTGTCAGGCCGCATATCTGACATCTATATTGTTTCGTTTACAACTTTCAAGATATTATTAAATGCCCAATGTATCAAAATTCCGATCGTATCAAAATTCCGATCATGAAACAAAAATTTCCGTTTGAACATCGATTCATGGAGGATAAGTGTTTAACATAGACAGTGAAAGGCGACAAAAGGAATCAATCAAATGCAAGTCAATCTTGAAGTGTTCTTACTTCATGATCATCCTTCGTTTGATCATCAAACGAACTTTGATCCTTCGCTTGATCATCCAAGAATTTCGTCGTGATTATCTCATCCGACATCTCCGATCTGTGGTCGTTCATCTCTGAAAGTAGGAAGCTGATCATGATATTTTAACTTTTAAGGACACAGGCATCATGATGTTTGGAATTATTTGGACTGTTATTATGTTAATATTTACCTATTGAGATCAAAGGCAAGCTTAAAGGGCCAAAAGTTGGCAAGTTGCACAATAGTTGGTGATCCTGATAATTGGTGACGACGCGCATAATGCGCGCGCGTCGTCTCTGTCACGCTAGATATACGAAACGACAACTTTCATCACAAATTAACAAATTTCAGAAGACCCTTTTAGCAAATTGTCCCAATCTAAAATCTTGTACCAAATAATTTTCATTCAAAATGGAGTTTTATTAAAAACAAATCATGTATTAGGTTCTCCATTCACTTGATTAATTAATAAAGAATGCGTACATATCGACAGAAGGCTTTTTGCAAATGGGTCAAACGAGCGAATTACTGCGGGAGACTCCCGGGAGTCCTCCCAGAGTCCCCCGGGGGTTTCACTATTTCACTCCCATAGTACTCCCGGAGTACTGAGAGGGGGAATAGGACGATACAAACACAGTGCATTCTGATGAGAGGGGGAATAAGACGATACAAACACAGTGCATTCTGATGAGAGGGGGAATAAGACGATACAAACACAGTGCATTCTGATGAGAGGGGGAATAAGACGATACAAACACAGTGCATTCTGATGAGAGGGGGAATAAGACGATACAAACACAGTGCATTCTGATGAGAGGGGAATAAGACGATACAAACACAGTGCATTCTGATGAGAGGGGAATAAGACGATACAAACACAGTGCATTCTGATGAGAGGGGAATAAGACGATACAAACACAGTGCATTCTGATGAGAGGGGAATAAGACGATACAAACACAGTGCATTCTGATGAGAGGGGGAATAAGACGATACAAACACAGTGCATTCTGATGAGAGGGGGAATAAGACGATACAAACACAGTGCATTCTGATGAGAGGGGAATAAGACGATACAAACACAGTGCATTCTGATGAGAGGGGGAATAAGACGATACAAACACAGTGCATTCTGATGAGAGGGGAATAAGACGATACAAACACAGTGCATTCTGATGAGAGGGGAATAAGACGATACAAACACAGTGCATTCTGATGAGAGGGGAATAAGACGATACAAACACAGTGCATTCTGATGAGAGGGGAATAAGACGATACAAACACAGTGCATTCTGATGAGAGGGGGAATAAGACGATACAAACACAGTGCATTCTGATGAGAGGGGAATAAGACGATACAAACACAGTGCATTCTGATGAGAGGGGAATAAGACGATACAAACACAGTGCATTCTGATGAGAGGGGAATAAGACGATACAAACACAGTGCATTCTGATGAGAGGGGAATAAGACGATACAAACACAGTGCATTCTGATGAGAGGGGAATAAGACGATACAAACACAGTGCATTCTGATGAGAGGGGAATAAGACGATACAAACACAGTGCATTCTGATGAGAGGGGGAATAAGACGATACAAACACAGTGCATTCTGATGAGAGGGGGAATAAGACGATACAAACACAGTGCATTCTGATGAGAGGGGAATAAGACGATACAAACACAGTGCATTCTGATGAGAGGGGAATAAGACGATACAAACACAGTGCATTCTGATTGGAGGGGAAAGCTCCGAAATCAAAACAGCATTTCTGATGAGAGGAATAAGAACACGCGCACAGTGCAATGTGCATTCTAGGGAATAAGAGGATACAAACACAGTGCATTCTGCTTAAGAGAATAAGACGATATTTCCTTGGCAACTCTAATATTAAAAGGGGAATAGACACAAACAAACACAATTGCATTCTGATGATTATTGAATAAGACTATACAAACGACGTACATTCAGTACGTCGGGGAATAAGATGTGAAAACACAGTGCATTCTGATGAGAGGGGAATAAAGCAATACACAGTGCATTTTGACGGTGCTATAAGACGCTGACGCACAGTGCATTCTGATGAGGGGAATAAGACGATACAAGGTAACAGGCTGGACACAGGACTAAAAAGACCCCCACAAACACAGGGTGTTTTCCAGAGCAATAAGACAGTACAAACACAGTACAGTCTGATGGTAGGTGGAATAAGACGGGTTTGTGGTGCATTCTATGAGAGGTGAATAAGAGGATACAAACCATAGTGCATTCTGATAAGCTGGTGTACTACATACAATACAAACACAGAACATTCTGATTCTGCTGTCTCAATAAACAAAGTACAAACACAGTGCATTCTGATACGATGAATCAAGACAGTTAAAGTCCTCGTCCCATCATTGCCCTGTTACACATTGGCATGACACAATTGCACAGACATGACACCATAATAACTGCTCAAATACAAACCTGACTGTCTTTAAATCAGATTTAAGACGTAGTATGTACTCAATTGTTCTGATGAGAGGTAATAAGACATAAAAAACACAGATCAATTCATCAAAATGTAGGTAAATAGCAGTATAGGCAGAATGCACTCTGTATAGGCAGTATAGGCAGAATGCACTCTACGAACACTGAACGATCGACCATACAAAATGTACAAAATATAAATGGAGAACGAAAGAGGCACGATGACCACTCACGGTGTACATCGCCAGTTGCAACAACTCAAAAATGCATAGGGCATATTAACCACATTCCATTCACGGAGCAACATCACGTGACATACATTGGCTATGATAGTGATACCTATAACGGTTTGTAAATCTACGCAGTAAAATGCAAATACAGGAATGTGCTGATCAAAGGTGTTCATTATTGTGTCTGTGTTCTTTTCAGAAAATACAGCTGGTAAACCAGTGCAATCTGATGAGGTGAATAAACACCGTAAATAAACATATTTATGAATGAACATGTCAACCAACCGAATGCCATTACAAGTGCCCAAATTGCCCTAACTTGATGCCAGGTGCCCTTGAGTGCCCTGATGACAGTGCCCCGCTGCCCTAACGTAGTGCCCTAAGTGCCCAACGTAGTGCCCTAGTGCCCTTCAGTGCCCTGACGTGACAAGGTTCTTTGAAGTTTGATGTAGAGAAGTATCGGAAATCAAAAGTTATAGACATGGTAAACTGCCCTAATTTGCGAAAACAGAACAAATTGCACGTGACAGTTTTGATGTGTTTTTGATGCGATGTCTGGGTGCGATATACCGGGTTATGTGAGCACATTCTCTTATTCTTTTGAACAATAAGATTAACGTTGGCAGGTCGTATATCTGGCATAGTGGCATCTATATTGTTTCGTTTACAACTTTCAAGATATTACAATGCCCAATGACCCAATGTATCAAAATTCCGATCGTATCAAAATTCCGATCATGAAACAAAAATTTCCGTTTGAACATCGATTCATGGAGGATAAGTGTTTAACATAGACAGTGAAAGGCGACAAAAGGAATCAATCAAATGCAAGTCAATGTTGAAGTGTTCGTACTTCGTGATCATCCTTCATCCTTCGTTTGATAACATGTCGTGAATATCTCAACCGACATCTCCGATCTGTGGTCGTTCATCTCTGAAAGTAGGAAGCTGATCATGATATTTTAATGACACAGGTATCATGTTGCTTGGAATTATTTGGACTGTTGTTATGTTAATATTTACCTATTGAGATCAAGAGCTTGAAGGGCCAAAAGCTGGCTTAGTTGCATTCTGATGGTGGTGATCCTGATAATTGCTGACGACGCGCATAATGCGCGCGTCATCTCTGTCACGCTAGATATAAACGACAACTTTTATCACAAATTAACAAATTTCAGAAGACCCTTTTAGCAAAATTGTCCCAATCTTGAATCTTGTACCAAATAATTCTTCAAAATGGAGTTTTATTTAAAACAAATCTTGTATTTAAGGCTCTCCATTCAACTAATTAATTAATAACTTAAAGAATGGGTACGTATCGTCAGAAGGCTTTTTGCAAATGGGTCATACGAGCGAATGCCGAATAACTGCGGGAGACTCCTAGGAGTCCTCCGAGAGTCCCCGGGGGTTTCACTATTTCACTCCCATAGTACTCCCGGAGTACTGAGAGGGGGAATAAGACGATACAAACACAGTGCATTCTCATGAGAGGGGGGTAAGACGATACAAACAGAGCATTCTGATGAGAGGGGGAATAAGACGATACAAACACAGTACATTCTGATGAGAGGGGGAATAAGACGATACCAACACAGTGCATTCAGATGAGAGGGGAATAGAGGATACAAACACAGTGCATTCTGATGAGAGGGAATTAGACGATGCAAACACAGTGCATTCTGATGAGAGGGGAATTAGACGATACAAACACAGTGCATTCTGATGAGAGGGGGAATAAGACGATACAAACACAGTGCATTCAGATATGAGGGGGAATAAGACGATACAAACACAGTGCATTCTCATGAGAGGGGGAATAAGACGAAACAAACACAGTGCATTCAGATGAGAGGGGGAATAAGAGGATACAAACACAGTGCATTCTGATGAGAGGGGAATTAGACGATACAAACACAGTGCATTCTGATGAGAGGGGGAATTAGACGATACAAACACAGTACATTGTGATGAGAGGGGGAGTTAGACGATACAAACACAGTGCATTCTCATGAGAGGGGGATAAGACGATACAAACAGAGCATTCTGATGAGAGGGGGAATAAGACGATACTGACACAGTACATTCTGATGAGAGGGGGGAATTAGACGATACAAACACAGTACATTCAGATATGAGGGGGAATAAGACGATACAAACACAGTGCATTCAGATGAGAGGGGGAATAAGAGGATACAAACACAGTGCATTCTGATGAGAGGGGAATTAGACGATACAAACACAGTGCATTACGGTGGCCGAGCAGGCTCACTTTTTTTACATAAAAAATTTTTCATAAAAAATTTTTTATGTAAAAATTTTGAGCCTTTTCGTCCAACCCCGTGGCCGAGGAGGATCAAAAATTTTATGTAAAAATTTTTGAGCCTTTTCGTCCACTGCAGTGGCCGAGAAGGATCAATTTATTTTACATAAAAAATTTTGATCCTCCTCGCTTCTATAGATCTAATTTCAGCATAATGGCCATTGGCCACGTCGTTTACACCTGCTGTGGCCGTGGCCGCGCGCGTTAGGCGGCCGATCTGACGCGCGCGCACGCGCAGATGGAATTCTGACAAATTATTTGAGTCGATTTTTTTGTATTTTTGCCTTGAGCAGTAATTATTAATTATTCAACTTAATTCGATGAAAAGGCCGTAGAAATATTTTTCTAATGAACCATGGGCACGTATTTTGAAATAAATGTTTCTGTTGAATCAATGATCTTAAATGTCAGTATTAAATCAAAATATCCTATACACTATAAATCATTTTAATTATTTATTTCTATGAATTTATTTGAAATAAAAAGAAATCTTTCTTCAAGACATTAATTTCTATGAATAGGTTTATTCTGCAATGGATAGAGCTTCATGGATTACTTTGGTTAATTGGGCTATCCATCTGAATGCTTTTGATGCTATAAATCAAATTATTTTATGTTGTTAATTGATTCATGAATTATGAATTATCTTATGAATTATCTTATGAATTATGTTTTATAAAAGGATTGGGGCTATATTTGTGACAAATGTAAACTGTTTCTATGCTTGAACATTGATGTTTTAAAGAAATTCTTTATTTTATGGATTTTCTCTACTAAATTGGTAACTGCTGCTTCTCCAACATAGCCCTTTAGCTGCAAAAGTCATGCCAAAATAATGCAATGTCCCAGAAAATATATAGACCAATCAAGACTCTTTCATTTTAGAGATCGAGGCAATTGTTGCATCCACTTCATCCACATGACATAGTGAAACCAGGTTTGTGGCATAAAAAATTAACCCTTTCTTAAATGCAAGCTAGCTTCCTTATTTGGACATGAACAAATTTAAATTAACAACAATTCATGCTCTGCACCAAAGGCAGCATTACTCATAAATTCCCTGAGAAGCTCTTATAGTTACAATTGAAAGTTGTAATTTCATTTTAAAAGTTTAATGGTTGTTCAGTTGTTATAACTCATGTAGGTAATACATGTCCAGATTTGCCTACTCCTGTCTACTGGTGCCTCCTTGAACTGCAGAAGAAGGTTCCCTGATATATGATGTGAGCTACAAATTACCTACCGCTTGGAGCTGCAGACTTCTTGCAGTTGAATACAATACAATGCAACAGGTTAACTATAATAATCATGAAGTAACATTTCTAGATAAGAAACTGGAAAGATTTAAGATTTCAATATTGCCAGATATTGAATATGTCATTAATTCATTGTAACTATAAGGTTGATGGTCATTAATTTGTTAAAACTCATGTAATTGTAATACCTGTCCAGGTTTGTCTACTCCTGTCTCCTGCCTTCAGTGAACTGCTGAAGTGCGATTCCTGATCTGAAGCAAGTTACTAAGTACCTACCACATGCAGACCTTTTCAACACAATGCAATCTAACAGGTAAACAGTGCTAGATTTCATAAATATGCTTGGATGTTGAAATAAGGGACTTGATGGGGTTGGCAAATATAGGAGCCCCAAATAAATGCAATTTTGACCCCAAATGCCCATGATCCTTCATATATCGGGTTATTCGAAGGTGTGGACTCCATCATATATGATGGAGTCAACTATACTACCATACTGTGTGAGGGGTATGATTGGAGTTAAACCCATGTCAAGGAGGCAAAAAGCCCATGTATCTCAAAATTGATACATGGGCTACCCCTACTTACCAGCACCATAGAATGAACAGGTATTAAATAATGCAGTAATCACATTGCCATTTCAGTGTATGAGTAGAAGGTTGACGGTTGTCAATAACTTTTTCAAACTCATGTAATTGAAAAACGTGTCCAGGTTTGCCTACTCCTGTCTACTCATAGACTTGAACTGCTGAAGAAGGTTCCCTGATCCGATACATGCTACTGAGCACTGCCCCACACCTGCTGACCTGCAGACCTTTTCGATGCAATATAATCCAACAGGTAAACTATGATAATCATTAGCAGGTGGGGTCAGAAACTGGAAAAATTTAATTGAATTCTGAATGGTCTGATATTGATTAATAATCATTGATGGTTAATTAGTTGTGAAAACTCATGTATCATACGTTTTCAGGATTGACTGCTCCTGCTGATGCTTCTTTGGTCGGTGCTTATCCTGGTACTTCCTTGAACTTTTTGATGAAGATTCTCTGATCCGATAGGAGCTTCTGCCTCGCACCTGCTGACCTCGCAATACTGCAAGCAGCACAAAATAGCACCTTGGAATCGAAAAATTGGGAGAATTCCATTGATGGACCTTAGAATGGACAGATATCAATTAATCATAATAATATTTTATCCCATCGTATAAGCATATAATTAGGTAGATGGTGTACGTTTTGATACATGTGTCTTCGTGCATTTGATTTTGAGCACTTGCATCACCGACTTTCGCTCGAACGACCGTAAATAATTGAGAGAAGCAATTAATTTAAAGAAAACAGGCTATAGGGACCGTTCACATATTACGTTATCATTTTTTGGGTATTTTCCCCTTCTCCCCTCTCCATAATCAAACGTTGTCTCGGCCAACCCCCCCCCCCTCTTTTGGCAAATATTACGTAATCACGGCACGACCCCCCCCCCCTTCAGAAAGCTGAAACAAAGTTCTTTACTTTAGCATGTTATAATTGCATTGAAAACATACTTCTTCAGATGTGCTTTTTCAGACAATATTGATGATGTGCAAAACTTGATTGACTTAGAATTTTAATTTTTTTCTGGATATAACTACTAGATTTAATGTTTTATGTTACCATAATGCTCATTTGTGATTAAGTGTTCTTGAAAAGGATCCAAAAGGATGTGAAACGTCACTCAACAATTACCGCTTAGATGCCTAGAGAATTGAGTTTCTTAATTATGGTTAAGCGGGTTAAAAATGTGTGCTTTATTATTATAATTGATAATCATTTTAATGATTTATGTTCAGCGAAACTGAATACCTAACGAACACAGTTTGGCTAGTATTGAAGTATAATTAGAACTATAGAAATATTGGAAATTGCCTTTTTTACACTTTTAGCCCACTTTACGAAGAAAAATCGTATATTCGTCCACGCAAAAATCTTGAAAATATGTTTTATCCTACAGTCTACAGAAACTACTTTTTGGCCCAAATTTATGAAAATAGGAGGGTGAAAATTTCGTATTCAGTCTATCAGTTTTTTTTCAAGATTTGAGATCTCCATTGAAATGCAATTTTTATCGAATGATGGTCAAATCTTTTGAATAAGGAGCAGTTTTTTGTCATGAAACTTAGAGGTCATGAAACTAAGAGGTATACCTTATCGGACATAATTAACACGGACATTAAAATCACACAGCTAAGCACATCAGCGTGAATATTAATGTCCGTGAAAATTTTGTCCGGTATTTCCTCTTAAAATTTCTAGGGTAGAGAAGCAAAATTTCTGACTTTATCTCTTTAAACGCAATAACAAAATTTTTAAGGAAATTATGCTTCTTTTTATGCTTAGAACCTGCTATATGGAAATTTATCATATCAATTAACGAAATATATTGAAAAAATCTTGAAATTAAGTATTCAAATCGTTGTAAAAATAGAAAAAATCGAACCGAAAATTTCGAGATTGTCTTGAAATTTGAAGTGGCAGGATCGAGCGTGAATATTAATGTCCGTAAAATTTTTGATGATTATGTCCCCTCGGCTGATTACGTAATATGTGAATGATCCCATATTCATATTCATGCCATTCCACAAACCTGAGATGAAACTCACATGTAGCCATATAATAATCCTTATGAGCATTATGAATACTTGGAGCCATATTAAGCATATTCCATATCTAAATCATACTTATGATTACATAATGAATATTTGAATAATCTTTTTACCAGGAAGCAACTCGGCAGATTTTTGGTTAATTTTGCCGTTTTATATCGGGCGATTAACAAACGAATGGGATATCGAAAATCATCACACGAGGCGTCAGCCGAGTTTGAAAATTTTCGATATCACACGATCCATGAGTTTGTTAATTGTATTATTACTCGACAAAACAGTTCTCCCTCCCACTCGGGTCTGACGACCCTCTTCTGAATTCAACGTTTTTATAGATTTTCGAGTGCTCCTTCATAAAATCAACAATTTATTTAACGATATTCTGCTCTATTATTCCGCCACTTTGCAGTAGTTCTACAAAGGAGTGATATATCGATAATTATACCCCTTCCAAGCTTGTTTTAGCGACCGTGTAAGTTTGGTTATACGGTCTCCACTGAATTACAGTGCAAAATAGGTCAAAATGAAATTTGATTTTATAAAGGAGCACTCGAAAATCTACTTAAGCGTTGAATCCGGACGAGGGTCGTCAGACCAGTGGGAAGAAATACTATTGTTTAGTCAGAGAAAAGTGGGTTCCAGCTGTTTCCGGTCGGGGTATAATCCGGTTCCATGATCTCAGCTGTGACCGTATACCTTCGATAATGAACTCGGCACGCCTCGTCCATTATCCAACTTACACAGTCTCGGCTGTCACCTCGACCATGTAAGTTGCGGTATACGGTCACCACTTCGACATGTAACCGCTTATTATCACAGTTTGAGCCACAGGTGGGAATAAAACTTTCTGTTCTTTTTCAAAGGTTAAAGTGTAATTTTTTGAATCTGAAATGATTTAACCTTGGAAACTGACCAAATTTACTGAAAGAACTAAGTTAGGAATTTTAATTTGGAGCCCGGTTAATCATACATCAGAGGGGTGATATTTATGAT
Source organism: Beroe forskalii (assembly GCA_011033025.1). NCBI lineage: Eukaryota > Metazoa > Ctenophora > Nuda > Beroida > Beroidae > Beroe > Beroe forskalii. Next base: position 560,369 of record WFMF01000009.1, on the reverse strand, counting down.
TGGCATGGTTTTCGATAATCTTTTGATAGAATTTTGATTTTCCTCTACTTTGCGACAAAATAGTAATTTAAATATGCTAACTGAGGGTAACTGAAGAGTGTGACGGGCTTTCTTAGGAGTGCGACTGGCATTGACTTTCTTAGGAGTTTGATAGGCTTACTTACGGGTAACACACCCCTCTCAACTCATAACATACCCCTATCTCATTGTAAATCACCCCTCTCCACTCATATGCCTAATCTAAAATCGAATGTGCCAAAAAGGCAAATGTATGGTATTTTTTATTCTCAGTTATTCAGGTTATGTCACGCTAATTCGTCTCTAGAAGGCTTTGTATCTGATGTTAAATTATTGGTTAACAAATTGAGTAAGCAAAATTTTGAAAAGTGTGTATTATTAAGTTTTATCAAGAAGTTTATTAATAGGAATCATCCGTGCGTATTTAAATTCTGGTCGACAATTAAGATACAAATGTTTATTTGACAAATTTTGTAATCAGTAATATGCTTATTTTATTTATAAAGGAGCAAAATTTAAATATTTTCTTTTAGTATTGGATTTTGTAAAATAATTTGTAAATATTTTGTACATAGCCGTGTAAATAGTTTGTAGATATTCTTTTTAGTATGAATTTTTGTAATTTAATGCGATATAAGACGCTTTCTTTTATTAATTTTATTAAATTTCTTTTAATATGACATATTTGTTGCGTTGTTGATATTTTCTGTAGAGTAGTATTATTATATTTTCATGTCTTATAATTCAGGTACAAAATGTGAACCATGTATATCTAAACATCCCAAGAAGTGGTGGGCTTCTAATGTACCTCATGCTGGAGTTTCATTTGGTTTAATATTATACCTCTATCCACTCATATAACACCCTTCTCAACTCATAGCACCCCTCTCAACTCATAACGCACCCCTCTCAACTCATAACACACCCCTCTTCACTCGTAACACACCTCCGCCACTCATATTATACCTCTCTCACTCATAACACACCTCTCTCAACTCATAACAGACCCCTGTCAACTCAACGCACACCCCTCTCCACTCATAACACACACCTGAACAAACCTCCCGTACCTCAGAAATCAGAGAAACCCATTGCAGACTCTTCGGCGACCTTTTCTTTAACGTTTCGAGCATTTCCTTTAAATTTTTAAGCAATATCACAACTTTTCGACCTTTTCCCAATTTTAAGGGAATCCCTCATTTCTGCACTAACAGTTTATTTGTTATTATTAACGCAAGATAAAATTTCTAAAATATATATAATATCACCTCTATATCTGGTTTTAAGGAAGCAGGATGGAGCACAATGTAATCTGTATCCCCAGTCTGGGATGAAAATAAAGATAACACAGACTTGTGGTCCATTTTATGATTTTGTTTTGTTATGTTTCATCTTTTGCTGCCGTGTTTGATGTGTCAGAGTTTATTTCTTGAGTTTTAAGTTAGGGTTTTAAGATTGGTATAGATATTAAATATACATGCATATTGGCGCCATTCCCATTGCTCGATGTACTTTACACTATACTCCCGCTTAAGCATGTTGTGATCATTGGCCTCTGTATTAATTTGTTACATAATGCCATGGCGCTATGATTAGGCATTTATGCTACACTGACTTTGTATGAATTAACGAATGGCGAAGGGAGTGTCAACTTTTTCAACCTCTTCGATCGTGATATAAAGAAATAATGTATGATGTGCATATGATTCTTGAAACGATGATTCATATTTTCGTTGTTTTCGTTGTTTTCGTATATGGCAGGGTATTATTGATACAGTAAATGCTCACATGGGTATTAGAATAACCATCGTATTGCACTCGTAAGCTCGTGCAATGACTTTATAGCCTTGGCATTTGTTGCATGAATCCCACTAGCAAGGTCGTGCATTTATTGCATGGATCCCACTCGCAAGTGTGCATTTACCGTATATTACATGATTCCTAAATTTGCACGCCTGGTAGAAAATGCCAGTTATAATATCCTTTTAACTGCATAGTAGGAGTTATTTGAACTTGGAGTGGTGATAAGAATTTTGAAAAGATATACTCATTGACTCATTGTATCTATAATGATTGTGAAATATAATTGGACAATTAATGAACTAAATATGAATTGTATTATTTTGTCTCTTCAAATTTGTTACTGAACTTCTTTCATTTTGAATTAGCTTATACCAGAACTGAACCAAAATTGTATCAGGGACCCTATAGGCACGACAAGATTAAAACTCCTTGACAAAGCTTCGTTTTGTCAAGGAAAAATTCTAGAATGTTATTGTTATATGTCTTTCAAAAATGCCTCACTGAGACAGGAGTAATACTTGTGTATAAACTCGCACCTTAAAAATTAAATGAAGAACTCCAACGGTCGCCGTATATTTAACTGGAAGTACTGTGTGTCGGTCGCCATATACACTCGAATATTGATTTAATTTTGTTATGCCTTTTCGGGACACCTGGATAGCTAGGTATGAAATGGGGCTATCAGTACCGGTCAGCTCTCCTGGTTGAGTTTCTGATAGAGACGAATAAATGTGAAAACTTTGAATTATACGAATATGGTGACCTTTGTCCGTAGTCGAATTCGTACGTAAGTGTGGCAGCTTGTCGATTCTGCTATGCACCATATTAAAATAAGCTGTAAGGCGTCATTAACTTACTATATAAAGTCTGATAATGACGACATCTCGACCGCTTATTTATCAAATGTGCATGAATTTCGTATATTATGGAACACGCTACCATTCTCTTGAGCACTTCAGCGCGGGATTTGAGCGCGCACGCGAGTTTTTATTGAAAAAGTGATGCCCTGGGTGAGCCTCCTCGGCCACAGGCATGGACGAAGAGCTCACTTTTTTTTACATAAAAAAAGTGAGCCTAAAAATTTTTTCATGTTTTTTTTTTCTTGAAAAATTTTTATAGTAAAAAGTGATCCTCCTCGGCCACGGGGAGTTTGGACGAAAACAAAAATTTTACATAAAAAATTTTTTATGAAAAATTTTTTATAAAAAAAAAATTTATGAAAAATTTTTTATGTAAAAAAAAGTGAGCCTGCTCGGCCACCGTAGTGCATTCTGATGAGTGATGAGAGGGGGAATTAGACGATACAAACACAGTACATTGTGATGAGAGGGGGAGTTAGACGATACAAACACAGTACATTCTGATGAGAGGGGGAATAAGCCGATACAAACACAGTGCATTCTGATGAGAGGGGGAATTAGACGATAAAAACACAGTGCATTCTGATGAGAGGGGAATTAGACGATAAAAACACAGTGCATTCTGATGAGAGGGGAATTAGACGATAAAAACACAGTGCATTCTGATGAGAGGGGGAATAAGACGATACAAACACAGTGCATTCTGATGAGAGGGGGAATAAGACGATACAAACACAGTGCATTCTGATTAGAGGGGGAATAAGACGATACAAACACAGTGCATTCTGATGAGAGGGGAATAAGACAGACGATACAAACACAGTGCATTCTGATGAGAGGGGGAATAAGACGATACCAACACAGTGCATTCTGATGAGAGGGGGAATAAGACGATACAAACACAGGACATTCTGATGAGAGGGGGAATAAGACGATACAAACACAGTGCATTCTGATTAGAGGGGGAATAAGACGATACAAACACGTGCATTCTGATGAGAGGGGGAATAAGACGATACAAACACAGTGCATTCTGATGAGAGGGGGAATAAGACGATACAAACACAGTGCATTCTGATGAGAGGGGGAATAAGACGATACAAACACAGTACATTCTGATGTGAGGGAGAATAAGACGATACAAACACAGTGCATTCTGATGGGAGGGGGAATCAGGCAATACAAGCAAAGAAGGTACTAACCTGAGGGTGGGAATTAACGTAGAGAGTTTCTTCATGATTAAAGATTTCGAGGTGAAGGTCTCACATCTGATATATCTTCAGGGAGGGTGTTGATCGTCTTTTTTGAAGATGTGCGGAGTTTAATATGAATGAACCAGGTAGGATCAGATGACAGAGTGGACTAAAGGGTCACCGGGAGAAATTGTTTAATGTAAGGAGATGGTCACTGCATGATTGCTTATTTGCTTCATGATTTAATTAAAGATTATCTTCATGATTCCTATCTAGGTGTGATTCTCCTATCTACATTATATAAAAACAGTACCTTTATTCTGCAAGAGCTCCGTGAAATGAGGAGTATAGACTATCCCAGGCCCAGGATCCAGCACACTTTCCAAGGATCAAGGGGTCACCGCGGGATAAAGGAGTACATCACAGGACAGATGAGAGTATCCCAGGATCAAGGTGTCTCTTACAGGAGTCTTTCTCAGGAACAAGGACACTCTCTCAGGATCAAGGAGACTCTCTCAGGAACAAGGAGACTTTCTCAGAATCAAGGAGACTCTCTCACGATCAAGGAGACTCTCTCAGGAACAAGGAGACTCTCTCAGGATCAAGGAAATTCTCTCAAGGGATCCTCAGATCAGGAGACTCTCTCAGGATCAAGGAGACTCTCTCAGGATCAAGGAGACTCTCTCAGGATCTCTCCAAAATCAAGGAGACTCTCTCAGGATCAGGAGACTCTCAGGATCTAGGAGACTCTCCAGGATCAAGGAGACTCTCAGGATCAGAGACTCTCCAAAGATCATTGAGATTCTCTCAGGATCAAGGAGACTCTCAAAGTGTCCTTGGTCCTGGAGAGTCTCTCTGGTCCTGAGAGAGTCTCCATGATCCTGAGAGAATCTCTATGGTTCTGAGAGTTTCTCAGAGTCTCTGATCCTGAGAAGAATCTCAATGATCTTTGGAGATATTCTCCTTGATCTGAGAGAGTCTCCTTGATCTGAGAGGCTCCTTGATCCTGAGAGTCTCCTTGATCCTGAGAGAGTCTCCTTGATCCTGAGAGAATTTCCTTGATCCTGAGAGAGTCTCCTTGATTCAAGGAGACTCTCTCAGGATCATGGAGACTCTCTCAGGATCAGGGAAACTCTCCTAGGACCAAGGACACTCTCTCAGGATCAAGGAGACTCTCTCAGGAACAAGGAGACTCTCCAAAGATCATTGAGATTCTCTCAGGAACAAGGAGACTCTCTCAGGATCAATAAGACTCTCTCAAGATCAAGGAGACTCCCTCAGGATCAAGAAGACTCCAAAGATCATGGAGCTTATCTCAGGATCAAGAATACTCTCTCAGGATCAAGGAGACTCTCCCAGAATCAAGGAGACTCTTAGGATCCTTGAGTCTTCCCTAGAATCATAGAGACCCTCTCAGGATCCTTGATGCTTCCCTAGGATCATGGAGACTCTCCCAGGATCATGGAGACTCTCTCAGGATCCTTGAGTCTTCCCTAAGATCATGGAGACTCTCCCAGGATCATGGAGACTCTCCCAGGATCAAGGAGACTCTCTGTGATGAAGGCATGTAGCCTGGATGAACACTCTGTCCCAAGATAGAGGAGCCTTCACTGCAGGTTCAAGGATTCTTTTCCAGTGTCAAGAATTGCATCCCAGGACAAATGAGTGTATCCAATATCAAGGAGGCTATCCCAGTCCAGGATCAAGGAGACTCTTCTAGGATGAAGAACTCAAAGCCAGGAACAAGGAAACAGTCCTATAGGATGAAGGAGTGTATCCTGGGATAAATGAGACTTTCAGATGAAGGAGTCTTTCAAGGAGAGAAGGAGTCTTTCCCAGGATCAAGGAGTATCTCCCTTAAGGATCATGGAGTCTTTCCCAGGATCAATGAATCTCTCCCAGGATCAAGGAGACTCTCCCAGCATCAAGGAGACACTCTCAGGATCAAGGAGACTCTCTCAGGACCAAGGAGACTATCTCAGGATCATAGAGTCTTCCCTAGGATCAAGGAGACTATCTCAGGATCATTGAGTCTCCCATAGGATCAGCAAGACACTCTCAGGATCAAGGAGGCTCTCCCAGGATCAAGGACACTATTTTAAGATCAAGGAGTCAGTCCTAGGATCAAGGAATGCACCCTGGGATATAGGAATGCAGCCTCTCAGGATCAAGGAGTCTGTCCCCAGATAGAGGAGTATTCACCTGGTTCAGGGATTCTTTCCCAGGATCAATGAGCACATCCAAGGATGCAGGATATATGACTGCATCCAAGGATCATGAAGTCTAGGCCCAGGAGACTCTTCTAATTCTAGGATCAAGAATTCAAATCCAGGAACAAGGAATTAGTCCAAGGGTGAAAGAGTGAATCCTGATATGGAGGAGTCTTTCAGATGAAGGAGTCCTTCCAGGAACAAGGAGTCTTTACCAGCACCAAGGAGGCTTTCCCAGGGCAAGGAGACTCTCTTAGGATCAAACTTCAAAGGGGATCTCCAAGGATCAAGGATTCAGTCCCAGGATCAGGTGTGTATGTTATTTATTATTTTGAACTGATAGCTGAGGTAATTGGAAGCAGAACAAAGGTTTGATGATTTGGAGAACTTATCCATAATCCAAGCTTGATACTTCAGAAGTTGACAAATGGGACAATCCTAAGTCAATGTATGTTGGTAAGTTAGAGTACAGCTATAAGGTAACCAAACACATGCAGACATCAGAATATCCAAACTGACTAAAATTGTGTAATATTTGGCAAATCAACAACTGTAATTAAACAAGAAATTTCTTATTTCATTGCTTATATGCACCAATTTGCAATATAAATATTTGCTGAAACTAACAAGCTTAAAAATTGAAATAAAACTGCAAAAATATTGATTTAATAACTCATTTCCATATTATGAAATATTATGATATTCTATAAAAAATTTTGCTTGATTTCGCAATGGTGGACGTTAGAATGCGCGGCGCAGCACTATCGGGATTCGGATCGCGAATGTCACGTCGAATTCTGACTTGTACGGCGCGCGCGACCGCCGAATTTCCGCGCACCCAGTGCCGGGGGTGCCTATAGTGTGCTGGTGCCAATTATAAAACATATGATTAAAATGATTTTGGTAAGTTAAAATATCTTAATTCCATGCTAAGACACCAATCATCTTGGTGTGATTCACTTAGATCTTACTGCTCTCTACACTGCTTCGTGTTTGTGTTCAAGTATGGAATTGGAGCTTCTGCTAAACACGTATATCCCTGTTTGTGTTGCGGCTCCCTAATCACTCTTCCAGATGACTTTTTGTTATCAACATAAACACAAAATTAATCTAACATAGCGTTGTAGCTGGTAGTATAGCGCGCACACAAAATTAATTGCACGTGGTGCGCACACAAAATTAATTGCACGTGGTACACTGTGCACACAAAATTAATTGCACGTTGTGCGTTCACTTGCTAAACACGTATACCCCTGTTATCGCATCGTCGCGCTTCCGTATGGAAGCGTGGCTCGCGCACAAAATTGTTTGCACGTGGCGCGCACTATTCGACCGCGTCGACGTCGTAACCGGATGTCGCCCTTTCTCGCGCGCGGTTGCCCTTCCGGCCTTCCTGGTTACGCGCACGGATGCGCAGACAACGTCACTTTGATAAATCCAGCCAGAAGAAATGCGTTCACGTCCGTAACGCGGCAAGTGCTTACGCGCGGCCTTCCACGTGCAATAGACGACGGCACGCGCAGAACAGGGCACGCAGAACAGGGCGATGGTTAGGGCAACGTTGTGCGCACGCCGCACACAAAATTAATTGCACGTCGCGCGGCGTGCACACAAAATTAATTGCACGTCGCGCGGCGCACATAAAATTAATTGCATGTGCCGTGTCGACGTGCAATTAATTTTGTGTGCACGCCGCGCAATTAATTTTGTGTGCACGTGCAACTAATTTTGTGCGCGCGCCACGTGCAATAAATTTTGTGTGCGCGCCACGCGCAATTGATTTTTGTGCGTGCGCCACCTGCAATCAATTTTGTGTGCGCGGATCATCGATCCGCGCACACAAAATTGGCGCGCGCACAAAATTAATTGCGCGTGGAGCGCACACAAAATTAATTGCACGTGGTGCACGGACCAAAATCAATCGGACATGGTGCCTGCGAAATTGGGGTTATCCATTGCTTACGTAAGATGATCCTCACGAGGGGGGTTGAGTTTTGCTAACGAGGGATAGAGAGGGGGGTTTAAAATGGCAAAAAATTGGTTAGTGGTTACGTAATATGACTATGAAAACGATCCCTAACAAGTCGCTGTTCACAATGAAAATAAATTTTTATCTTACAATATCTTCTACAATGTTTTCGAATCATGAACAATATTCAACAATTAAAATTAATATTTTTACACTTGAGAAATAAGCTTAATCACAAGCAACCCTACCCAATATCGGTCTGTGGCCATATAGTTTCGTTGATATTTTATTCTATTACGATTCAATTTAATTGCTACCTGGAACACTGAACAATTTCCGATGTGAATTTCGTTATTACGCATAATACTTGTGCAGGTTCTTTAGAATTTGATAATTTAACAATAGCGCACGCAACCTTGCAAAACAGTAAGCTATTGTGTAGAGTCGCGTACCAAATTGTTAGTATCTTAAGTTTTTGAGTACCCCTTTTTGAACGATCTGTCTCCAAGTCCAAGGTACATTTTAACAATGAATTTTAATTCGTTTCACCACAGCTGAGTCCAGGGCCACCCACTTAAACAGTTAAAGTTACCTTACAGTAACATGAAAATGACAGCCCAATGTTAATATGAAACTCTGGAAATTAGATTGGAACTCCCATCCCAGTCTGCTTGTTTTGATCCTCTGTAAATGTAAGTTGGAAACTGAAGATTTAGAGTAATAGAGTATGGACAAACAATGAACATGCATAAATTTGATAATAATATGCATGACTGAAAAGTGAGGCCTAAGTTTGCTCTTTTACCTCGTTAAAAAACCTTTCAAACCTCGTATTCATCTTATTCACTCCAATCAAGTCAAGATAGCATGCAAGAACATTTGGCATGTGTGCAGATCGATCGATAGACGGAGGTGGGAGGGCTCGATATCATTCTTACTCTAACCAAAGCCCTCTTTTGCACAAACTGCGTGCCGTCATTCCACTCCTAAAAAGAGTTCTTTGCTGTTTTGGCGTTTGCCTCTGGTTCGATGAATTCTATTAGTATCAAAAGAACATCAATTTGCGCGTCTTCATAATATTAATATCTATAAACCCTCCGTCAATCGAGCGATATGCACACATGTGATAACTATCCAATCTAAGCGAAAATAATATACAAGGCAAATTCGGTAAGGTTATCATACATCAACATGTGATAGAAATTATTACAGCGTTTTCGAGTTTATTTCCAATAGCTTGGGATTTAATAGCTCTAAATCTAGCATAAATTATAAAAAATCACTCGAATGCAAGCATTGCAATTGAGTTTTGAACGCCATGGGTCAGTTTCTGCAGCCAATTAATAAGACTTCGCCATCTTCAAATTGGCGCACTGCTCGGTAAATCAACTGTCTCCCAAGTGATCTCTTTTTCATATTATGATACCAATTAGACCAACCCCATGTTGAATCTGAAGTTAGAAACAACGTCTGATCGGTTTATTTGGTATATTGCACAAAGGGGATGAACTGAGAGGAGTGGATTGACCGAGTAGTGCGCCAATTTCAAATACCAAACTTTAACACTTAAACCGAAAATTACAAAAGTTTACTAATCATTAACTAATAGTATTGCAAAAAAAAGTTTGCTCGAATTACACAAAAACATTCTACTGCAGATCAGATCTTGCGATTAAAATAGATTAAACATTCCACAAAATTGAACTATAAAAGCGCTAATTTCTAATTCTAGTCTACAAAAATGGAGGAAAAGATTAAGAACGCGGTATTATAAACTAGAAGGCCCCAAGATGTGCCTTCTAGGTCACAGGAAACCAGCTACGGAAACCAGACCTTCTCCTTTCTCCTAATCCTATCCAACAAATCATATTTTTGCCGCATTAAAAATCCTAATCTACAATGCATAGCTCACTCGTCGCCGCTTTGAGCCACCACATTCGCAAATTTTGAACAACGCAATTCGCTGCATCAAAAATATGTCGATTGAATTTGTTATGATTAGCCATTTTCTAACAGAAAGGAGCATGTCACATTGTCACAAATCAGAAGTGAATTTTTAGGTGGTTCTAACTTCCTAAATCACAACACATGATCCGATTCGGATGATTTTTGCTGCAAAAAAACTAGTGAGTCACTACCTAGTGAGTGCTTACATTGCATACGGGCCGATAGATATCAATGAGTACTTTCATATAAAACAGTTTCAGAGTTTCCAGTCACCTGGGATGTTTATTTCGCTTCACAGAAGCCTAAAATGGTCAAAAAAGGCTAACTTATGTTCTGGCAGCTATCAATGGCGGTATTAGGCATCTCTAGCCCTGGAGATTATCCTGTTATCTCGTGACTAGATCGCAGGATCTTCTAAAGGTCGTGAATGTTATTGCAGGAGGAGTTCTGAGACACGTCAAAGTAGACGGTCTCCGCGTCGTTGACAGTGTTGTTCTGAGTGACCACCCTGACAATGTTAGTCCGCATACAGTCCGCGTAGTCCGGGCACCTGGCCTCCAAGTAGTCCGGCGTCACATCACAGAGGGTGTGTTCCCCTGCTTCAGACAGGGTGTATTCCCCAGTTTCAGACAGGGTGTGTTCCCCCGTCTCAGAGCCCCCCGTACTCTCTTCCTCCAGAGTGCCTGGGTAGCTGTGCTGGAAACTGATGATGCCATGCGGGTAACCGGAAAACACCTCCGTCTGCGTGCTGATTCGGTAATACAGGTCTTTGGAGAAGAACCTGGAGTAAGAGTTGTAAGAAAAATACTCGATATTCATCGACAAAATTTACTGATAAGTGATAAACAGTATTGTGACATACACGTGAGCTACGGAAAATGTTTACCATCTGAAATGGCCGCTATCACATTTGACGCAATAGCAATGGGCAATGGCCTGTACGGAACCGTTCAGTTTATACCTATTCCTTGTTTAACATGTCGCACAGCAAGGATCTCCACTGAGCTCAGTGGGTATGTAAGCCAAAGGTTTGTAAACTTTAGGTTGTACTTTAATATTTTACAATTTTAGACCAAATTGGTACCATTTCACGCTTCATGCTGGGCACGCTAAGCACGTATATTCCTGTTCCGTTGCACTTCCTCGGAAACATGGACTCCTACCTGGAGGTAAGAGTTGTCCCAGGTCATGACGTAGACCCCGTCCGTGACCGCCTCATGGCTCCCAAAGATGGGGGATATGTTGCACTTGACTTTGAATATGGGGAGAATGGGGATGACGCCGTAGCCTGAAGTGATGGACTCCACGTCACTCATCTCCCCCTCTTCCACCTTCTTTTCCTCTATCACGGAGCACTCGAACAGGATGCCTGCGACAGTGCCAAATCATAGCCGGAGGGAGGGGCTCGGCAGTTGATTACGGAATTGAAAGCTTCAGTTATCCGGAAATATTTCAATAAAAAATCGACTAAGAATTTTGATTTTTTCTCTCAAAATTTCCCGAAAATCAATAATCAAATAAAAATTCATATCCAACTCTCGCATGTAAAGTTTGAAAGTTTGGTGAGCATCCCGGCATAACAAAATGGAAATGTTATGAAACAAAAACCTCTAATTGTTAATTAATCAATCATCTATGTGTCGAAGGCATGTTCTCGCTATTGCAAGGGTTTGGTCCCGGTGGCCATCTATTTGAAAAACCAATACTTTACACAGGCTTGTGTTCTCAAGCAGACCAGGAAGCTAAGAAATGGATAATTAACTAATTGAGTGTGCGCGCCGCGCGCGCTCAGATATAATGCAGAGAGGAATAACAATGAAAGTCTTTAAATGTTAACATCGCGATTTGACAGTAGTGTACTTTTTGAGCCGCGCGCGCGTTTGCGCGCTCTGAAATCTCAAAATTTACAGGTAACCATGAATATCAACAACAGCTTCCTAAATCGTCGATACTTAAAGCAAGAACTGGCCGAATCAAGCCGAAATAAGCGGAACATACCAAGAACCTCCCCGAATCAAGCCGAAACAAGCTTGATTAGGGGAGGTTTTTGGGTTGGTTCGGGGTTGTTCCGCTTGTTTCGGCTAGTTCCTGCTTGTAGTATCGACGAAACATATCTAATTATCTAATCATGCTTTCTGCCACCTTCTGTCTATTTTTGCAACAGTTAACTGTAAAATAACTCACCAAAGCCGATGTCTCTTTTCAGGGTGGCAAATTCCCAAGTAATCACATCACCAGCCTTCACACTAAAATGTACCACATGGGAGGACTTGGACCTGGAATGAATATTATTGCAGTGCTATTATTGTAGTGCTATTATTGGAGTGCTATTAATATTGTGAATATTACTACCTGCTATCGAGGGCTTAAGAATCAGAGCATGCAAGAAAACATCATTTTCAAAGAATCCACAACAAACAATGTGACTAACCCGACTTTGACAGCCACGAGGTCACTGCTAGCTTGCTCATTGTGCACTTCAATCCACGTTCGGCTGCAAACCAGACCTGGGTAACCTGGTACATGGAGTTGTGTATAACTTGTACAGTGTATACAGTACATTGTACATTCTGTACGTTACACAATCAAATTTTAGGAAATTCTTTGTGCATTGTGTCGTAGTATACAGTTTACAATGTGTGTAGTGTTTGGTTTGTTATGTGTGTACTGTGCACAGTACACACTGTGCACATTGTGTACTGTGCACAGTGTGTACTGTGCACATTGTGTACTGTGCACAGTGATTACAGTGCACAGTGTGTACAGTGTGTACTGTTCACACTGCACAGTACACTGTGTACAATGCACTGTGTACAGTATGTACTGCGCACAGTGTGTACTGTGCACATTGTGTACTGTGCACAGTGTGAACATTGTGTACTGTGCACAGTGTGTACAGTGTGTACTGTTCACACTGCACAGTACACTGTGTACAATGTATTGTGTTACCTGTGTACTCGAGGGATGATGACTCCGTGTTATAGGCTTCATCTTCGACCGACTGAAAGGAATTAGAATTAGGCGGTGCTATCCATTATTCTACAATCATACTAACATACAATCAGTCATACAAAACAATAGTCCGCAGAAGGTATAAAGCTCCGCTTATACGATAAAGCACACAGATTTTGTTATGAATTTCACTTTGAGTAGCTCAACTATAATAATAGATTCTAGAAGCGTGTTTTTACTAATGCTCTTATGATATGGGTGAATGACACACTGCACAATACGCATTAGACATTACACAATGTACATTACATATTGTAAAATGTACATTGTACACGACAATCATGTACATTGTACAACCATTTCACTTCCAACAGGCAAAGTACAATGAAAATAAATAAACTTCCAATTTATCATCAGTGTACGATGTAAATTGTACTGTACATAGCAGTTGAAGAATGTATTCCACTCAAGACTTTTTCCTGCTCATCTTTCACAACGAACACTCAATAAACTGCCATGTAAGCACATTATAGAGAATATGGCAGAATTCGAGGAGTAGTGTCACACTATCAGGACTACTTGGATATAAATAATTCTTGTACAAAATAACATGTCATGATATACATGATTTAATGTGATCAGGAGACTGGCTGTGACAGCGTAATATCGCATACTGATGAGTAAATATTGAGATATTGAAGGATTTAGTAACGAGGAAAAGGTACAATGCCAGTCGATAAGTCATTAGACTGGAATTTATGATTTCTCTCATTCAAAACAAAGATTCTCACTGTTTATTGCACACGAGTGTCTCAGTAAAGTGCGCTGTCACTCCCGTCACTATATAGGGCTTTTTTCCAGAATTGCTACATGTACACAACTTACAATCACATTACATTCGGGGAGTGATAATGGTATCTCGCATGCTATCACACTGGTCTCACACAGTAACATGTACAATGGTTCACAGACTGCTGCACTTGATCAGTCCACACCATGTCGCGTATCTTGTTACGATATAGGTTCATCCAGACAAAGTAACCTATTCTCAACATGTCTGGTCTACAAAAAACGTTCCAGCACCTTCACTAGGAGCTGTCACCTGACTTTTGGTGGTGTCACATTCCGATCCTGAGCTGAATCTGCCTGAAGAGACAGTTCTGACAAAGCTAGAGGTTTGCCTAAATGATTTTGTTGTCTGTTGTGTACTGTTCTTTGTTTGGCTGGACTGGTGGTGTCAGATCCTGATCCTTCTAGATACATTCGCCTGTTGAGACAGGTCTGGCTAAGCCAGAGGTCCATCCAGTGGTTTTGTTTTAGTGATTTCACACTGTTCCAAGCAGCATAGTAAACTAGGTATAGAGAATAGCTTAGGTTCATAACAAGAAGAGAATAGGTGCATAATAATTACGTTCTTGTATGTAGCCGTGCCGAAAAGGTGTAACAGTTTTATATCAGCGTGAGGGAAGCCTTAATAATTTGAAGAGTACTAATTTCCAGAATTGGTGTGTATTGTGAACTCAGTAAAAATAAGATGAGAGTATTATATATCACTAGTCGGTTCCCGTCCTACGGACGGCGAATGATGGCAACCGCATGAGCTAACGGCCACATGTCCCTTTGACAGTGATTTGACCGTGCGAGTTTAGAGGGGAAATTTGAAACTTTAATTTATGCGAAAAAAGCTTCCCACGCCCCCAACGGTAACCCAATATTGCCGACAATATTCTCAAAACCTTAACTCATCATAGGCAACTCCATAGCGAAGGAATTTTGAAAAAATTCGAAAATCTATTTTTTTGCGAAAAAAGGGGCGCGGCCTCCCACACCCCTTAGGGTAACCCAATAATTCGGACAAAATTCTCAAAACTTTTATTCATCATAAGCAACTTGGCGAAGGAATTTTGAAAAAATTCGAAAGTTTAATTTTTGCGAAAAAAAGGGCGTGGCCTCCCTCGCCCCTTAGGGTGACCCAATAATTCGGACAAAATTCTCAAAATTTTTATTCATCATAATCAACTCAATGGCGAAGGAATTTTGGAAAAATTCGAAAGTTTAATTTTTTATGAAAAAAGGGCGTGGCCCCCACGCCCTCAGGGTGGCCGAAAAATTTTTTTCAATATTTTTCTGATTTATTATAAAGTTTTTGGAACACGATGCAAAAAGAATTTCGGTGCCTACTTGAATTCTGTATCGTTACCCAACCATATATATATATATATTAACAACACGCATTATATATAGTAAGATTAGCAAGTCAACCGCATACTTATCTATCACTTGTTGACTGATGATGGGTGTGACCACTGAGCAATGGGTAGCGGGTACACCTTATTAATTATACGCCAATTACACTTAAACTACACTTTAATTACACTTACTCACTTAATCGCACCAAATCATACCGCTAATTACAAGCAAATACTGACACTGTACACACGAGCTACCCCCTCCACACACAGCCCCAAGAGAGGTAACCTATGCATTATGCAATGATTTGCTATTCAAACTATCTTGTGTAGAGACTGGAGGTAGATGGAACTAAGGGAGAGAGTAGGCAAGGTACTAATGGTAAAGGTAGTAATATAGTAAAGGAATAATGACACTATCTGCAGTGTTAGCACACACACTAATCAGTGACGTCACTCACCACGGGGAAGGAGGAGAGACTGTTGTTTTCATGGCTGGTCGGCGTACTGACACTCTCGAAACTACACATTCCCTCGTCAGTACTTGTTCTGCTGCTCAACTTGAGGGGCAGGGAGGGACTGCTTCGAACCTGGAGAAGGGGGTTAGTGTGAGTGTATAGTGTGTATTGTCGTTCTGCTGCTCAATTTGAGGGGTAGGGAGGGGCTGCTTCGAACCTGGAGAAAGGGAGGGGTTAGTGTGAGTGTATTGTGTGTATTGTATATTGTATGTGGGTGTAAGAGAAACTGGTGATCTGACCCTGACGCATTAAATCATCTCATGATATACAGCATAACATATTATTATATTGGGGGGTCACTTTCCCAAATTTCTATAAA
Organism: Beroe forskalii; assembly: GCA_011033025.1. NCBI lineage: Eukaryota > Metazoa > Ctenophora > Nuda > Beroida > Beroidae > Beroe > Beroe forskalii. The sequence continues at coordinate 544,391 of WFMF01000009.1, read as the reverse complement.
GCTATAAGAGCATGACGTCTCCATAGAATTTCACCTTGTTTCTTGTTATCCCAGTGAAATGATTTTGAGAGGCTGGGACTGAGGATTGAGTGAAAAAAAGCTATTTCTGTCTAACTGCGTCTCTATGAATGCTTCAGTGATGATTTCATATTATGAAATCGTGACTGATTGAAATCTTGTCTGATCCGTATAATTATAGTGTAGTACACTAAGAACACCTTCACTATATCATACCGCACAGTACATAGTCCAAAGTGCACAGTCTAAAACCACATTTCTTGTTAATAGTGATTTGTTGAAGCCCCAAGTGCCCCTGCACGCCCTAATCCCCTATTAACACGAGGTTCACATGATGGTAACCCTACGCTAGCTGGCAAAACTCCAGGTATTCTGATAATGAAACATGACACAGGAACTCACCTGGTGCTTTAGAAACACAGCCATTTAGGAGGCCAAGAAATCAGATACAAGGAACCACAGTCTTCAGTTACAAAGGAGAGCCCTGGGTCTTAGTTCACTGGAACTCAAGAATTACAGGACCCTTATTAACTCTACACTGTTCAGAACTACTATTTTAAAACCTTACTCAATCTTATGATTTGAACTTTTAAACTCACCAGATTCTGGTATATTTCGTCGAATGAATTTCCCCTGTGCAGTGAGTTGGAAGGAGCCTCTGACAGGACCAAAACAGGGTTGTGTAGCCAGATAGGGGCCGACCTGAAGCACTCGGAGTTAGCACTATGTCCTATATCACAGTGAGGTTAGGAAATTATTAGAAAAGCATACTGTCACACTATTATCTTAGTACATTGGGAGGCGTACAACTCCCTCCCACAGGTCGAGCATTATGACTATGTGCAGGGCTACGGCTCTCAGTATATAGAGCCCTAGGCCCCTAAGTTATAATAGAACTATCATTGGGGAACTACCTATCTTCGGTCTTTCTAATCGGGAGTGAAATATAATCTATTTTTCGAAAACAATGTAGTTAAAACTCATAACCATACTTACTTGTTTCGCTTGTGTGAGAACCTCTTGGGTTGCACCATGATGGACCTATCCACACAGAATGGGTGTCGTGTCGTGGCTGGTGATGTCTCCTGAGACCTGGGTGGTGAAGGTAGTTAGACCGATGGTGATAAAGGAGTTATCACGTCTATAGTTGGTACATCATAGTTATTAGTCAACGATTTTACAACATGCTGTCCGAGCAGGATCGGCAGGACAAAGTTACACATACCGTATCTGTTACTAAATATAAGCAGTAAAATGCTTAGTTTCCTAGAGAAATCATAATATCCAGGCTGGCTTTGGCAGTGTTAAGGCATCTTTATACTGCAAAATATGTATTATCATGTCTTTAATACATTTTAGAACACTACAACTCACGGGGATGAGCTTGTTGAGGAGGCTACTGTCTTTGAGGACGATGAAATTACGGGAGAAAGCTGAGGGTCAGCAGTGAGAAGAGCTTGGAGGGAAGCCTCGTGCAGAGCCACGGGAGCAATCTTGTGAGAAGGTACCGGAGGCGCAGCAGGGGGAGATTCACAAGGGGGAACGAGGGAGGTCGGGGAAGGGGGAGCGTGGGAGGTTTGGGAAGGGGGAGCGAGGGAGGTTGGGGAAGGGGGTGCGAGGGAGGTTGGGGAAGGGGGAGCGAGGGAGGTTGGGGAAGTGTGCAGATAAGAAGTCGGCAGAGGGGCAGTGACATCAAGACAAGATGGATTGATGTCATCAGCTAGCAAACTGCACGGTTTCAATAATGGAGGAGTACTACAGGTGTCATCTAAATCTGTTGATTCAAACGTCACTTCACACTCATTTCTTTTAGAAGTGGGATCATGGAGTTCTGATATGGGCTGGATATCAGATGTCGGCTGGATATCAGTTGTGGGCTGGATATCAGATGTCGGTTGGATATCAGTTGTGGGCTGGATATCAGATGTCGGCTGGATATCAGATGTCGGCTGGATATCAGTTGTGGGCTGGATATCAGATGTCGGTTGGATATCAGTTGTGGGCTGGATATCAGATGTCGGTTGTATATCGGATGTGGGCTGGATATCGGTAGTCGGCTGGATATCAGTTGTGGGCTGGATATCAGATGTCGGTTGGATATCAGTTGTGGGCTGGATATCAGATGTCGGTTGTATATCGGATGTGTGCTGGATATCAGTTGTGGGCTGGATATCGTTAGTCGGCTGGATATCGGCTATGGGCTGGATATCGGTAGTCGGCTGGATATCAGTTGTGGGCTGGATGTCTGATGTGGGCTGAATATCGGTTGTGGGCTGGATATCGGTTGTGGGCTGGAGATCGGATGTGGGCTGGATATTGGGCGAGGGATCAGAGTCAGGAAGGATGGCACAGATAGAGTCCAGGTCCACACAAGTTGTGGGAGTGCTGGTACACTCCTGACCGAACTCTTGAGATGTAAGGTCCATTGTTAAGGACATGCTCACTACCTAGAACAAGATGTTGGAGATTATACACAGCTCTTTAATCATGTAACAAGAAAGTAAATTTATTTCCACGAGAAATATTTGGTGGTGGATCAGGGATATTGGGAATTCAGACCTAAAGGTTTTTTTAAATAGGGATTTGAAAAATTTGAGGGGTTTGGACCCAAGATAAAGCTAGGGTAGGCGTTAAAATCAATGTAGTTGCATCAATAATCAGAAAGCAGTATGTTTATCATGCAGCATGGTTCTAAAGGAGAGTGGATACTTGATTTGGTGATTAAGTTAAGTACTTAGATAGCAATGCCAAGTCGAAGGTAAGAAACATGATAATGTTTATTCTTTTACAAAAGTAAACATGATCATGAAATGGACAAGAAAGTAACCTCAAAAATACAGTACACGCTAGCCACATAAAGTGAACCATGAAAACACTATTTGGACAGCAAGTTATTCAGGCAAAAACGATTTAGTTGTCTCCATTATGATCTTCGCTATTAAATACTCAGAACGACATATGATATCCCTACTCTGCAAACCATCTGCTGTGTCTAATTAGGAAACCAGAGACGGTTAAGTAAATTGATCTAGATTTTTCCATCTGTGCAAATTATAAGAGAGACATATTTCATTTATAGATGGACTGAAGCAAAGTTATCATCTGAGTCGAGAGCACACTAAAACAAAAGTCATCATACAAATTCATGACAGCATGTTATGTACAATCTGAGTGATTAAAATAAGCAGCACAGTGCAAGACTTGATGGTGCAGAGATACAATTTTTTAAATCTAATATAACCAGAAAAATGTGTGGATGCTAGTGGTGCTAGCATCAGGCATGAGACTGTAATGTCTCGATATTCAAGAAGATAGGTAAACATAATAAAGTAGGTGGATAAAGCAGTAAAACAAAAATATGGTACAAAATAATTGGTCAAAATATTCGAATCAACAGAAAATTTAAAGCAACATCAAACATGTTTGCAGATAATGTGGTAAAAATATTCTAGTATCAATATCTAAGTACATGTATTATTTGTGATATAAAAAGGCAGTCCAACAATAGATACAATAATATCAATAGCTGCTATCAATAATTAAAGTAGGTACTCAATATCTTCACAGAATTATACAAATTGAATCATACATTCATCCCTTCTAAATAACATGAAAACTTGAATCAATATGATAAGTCTTATTTATAGTTGGCAAAGACCTGAAAACAAAATATCATTACATGGCAAAGAATTAAAAATCAACGATCATTTTTGATTTTCAAGCTATTTCATGAAAACAAAAAGTGAAATCATTTAAAATCATTTATTCCTTTTCAAAAGGTAACAAGGTCAGGCAGGGTCCTACATATTTTATTAATTGAAAGAGTTACAATTTCATAGAAATAGCAATATTGCAATAGCTATACTACTTCAACTAAAACATTGTGGTATAGAATACTGTATAGGTAGCAGGCATTCATATTAACCTTAATATTATGAGAGCACACTGAATTCAGTAAGGAAAGAAATAGAATAGAAGAACATTATTAGTTCAAAAGTTATCTGAGACAACACTATTGTATCTTGATGATTGACATTGAAATTTTTTTACCTAATCCCTGGTACATTGTAAGTATATCCTAAAACATCCTGTAATTGAAATGAAATCACTTTTGTCACAGCACTTGACTAATGTTCTTATCATGAACATAAGCAATGAAGTATTAAGCTATATTTCAACTTCATGTATCCTAACCTGAAAATCAGAGCCAGTAGAGGCGATAGTGTATTTATTGCCCTCCTGTGAATTAAGCCAGCGAACTTTATTAATGGTTGCTAATGGATGAGCCCTGAGAATTTTTATGGGGGAATCCATAGGTTGTGTAACATTGAATATCAATATATTAGAATCAATACCAGCAAGGGCCAAGAACTTTGAATCATGACTGAAGGAGCATGTTAATGTTTTACTATTTGCACTAACACATGTCACAATTGGCTTGAAGCTGTTTTGTGCATCAATGAGGGTCACATTTCTTCCACACATTGCACCAGCTAAGAAGGCACCATCAGGAGAGAAAGTTATCTCAGTGCATGGACTAGATAAATTGATAACATTTGGTTGACTTGATTTAGGAGCTATGGAACCAGTACCAATGTCAAAATCATAGAGGTAAATTTTATGGTCTTCTTTGGCACCAACAGCAAGGATTGTACCACAAGGTGAAATTGCACTCCCATTTGGGGTATAATCAATTTTCATACTGTGGATAGTATCACCATTCTTCATTGAAACAAGTTGATCATCACAGGCATACACTTCAATTCCAGATGCTTGATGTACAGACAGAGATGCTGCATTTGATGGCACTGAAGCAGACTTGCCTGCATTTCCAGTTGACAATGAGGTTCGAAGAACTTTGTTATCAATATCTACAGATACTAATGAATCTCCCAAAATTTTTGTAGCAGTAACTTTATTTTTATGGCATGCAGCATGTAAATAATTTGCATCACCAGATGTTGAATCCCAAACTGCTGCTCTGCCATCAAAACTAGTGGTTACAATGTCTTTTCCAGAGATTTCCATGGTTTCAACACTCTTCTGATGACCATTTATAACCTTGACAATTTCATGTGATGAGAAATCTAAATAGTTGAAGCACCCAGAAAGTGAAACTGAGACTTTATAATCTCCAGCCCATAGACATCCAAGTTGTTGGTCATTCAATTCCTGTCCCATAGCAATAGTGGTAACACATTTGTTTTCTTCAACATCCCATAGTTTGACAGTCTTATCAGCAGATGCTGTCATCAGTTGTGCTCCATCTGGACTATAAGAGACTGCCATAATCCCTCCTTTGTGTGCAGTTTCACCATCTTTGAATTCTCCAACCAATTCCCCAGTTTTTCCATCATATAGCAATGCTTTCCTGTCACTGCTAACTGAACAGAAGTTAGCACCAGTAGGACTATACCTGACTGAGTTAACAAAATTACTGTGATGATCAAATATTTTATCACATTTGTATGGAACTCCAGTATGGAATCTTACAGAGAAATCTTCTGATGCAGTAGCAGCTCTAAAAGGACGGGCTGGGCTGTGGGCAACAGCATTGACATCTTTACTATGGTTAGCAAGTGAACCACATGAGGTTCCACTGTCCCACATAAAACAATGTGTTCTTTGATTCCGACCAGATCCCACAACTAAAATCCTGTTTGAGTCAGGGGACCAGCAAATGTCTTTGATTGCTCCACCAAGAACATCAAACTCACATTTACAAAGATGTGTTTCTTGTGTAGTATCCCAAATTTTAACTTTTCCACCTGCATCACCTGAACAAACATAAAATCCTGATGGAGCAAAGCATGCAGCAGTAGGGGTCTTTGAATGTTCAGTATATGTGTAACATATCAAGGGGTTTTTGAGGTCCCGGACAACAACAGCTGGACCACCACAATAGAGCAATTTTTCATGCTTGGGATCAGTTTGCAAATGAACATTTTCACCCCTGACAGTAACAGGTAGGGGTGCAAAGATGTGCTTTAAACTTGCCATTCTGGAAAAGAGTGTATTGTTAATATATTTATCTCTATGGTACAGACCCACACAGTTAAAGCAAATTCTTACTCAAACAAGATTTGAGCTAATTTTCTTGCAAAACTTTATGAGTGCTAAATATTTCCTCCCCTAATATCTCTTAAATAGAAAATGATGAAGAAATCATAAAGATAATAATCTTATCTTATCTTATCTTACTATATATAATGCGTGTTGTTAATATATATATACTTATTTATTTATTTATTTATTTATTTATTTATGGCTGGCGATTCGTTTTCAAGTAGGCAACGAAATTCTTTTTTTCATCGTGTTGCAAAAACTTTATAATGAATCAGAAAATTATGAGAGATTTTTTCGAGGGACATCATGGGGCCAATTTTTTTCGCAAAAATTAAACTTTCGAATTTTTTTCAAAATTCCTTCGCCATTGAGTTGTTTATGATGAATAAAGATTTTGAGAATTTTGTCTGAATTATTGTCACTCCTGAGGGGCATGGGGACCACGCCCTTTTTTCCCAAAAAATCAAACTGAATTTTTTTCAAAATTCCTTGTTGATTTGGTTAATAAAAATTTTGAGAATTTTGTCCGAATTATTGTCACTTGAGGAGCGTGGAGGCCACGCTCTTTTTTCATGAAATTAAACTTTCGAATTTTTTCAAAATTCACCAAGTTGCTTATGATGGATAAAAGTTTTGAGAATTTTGTCCGAATTATCGGTCACTTAAGGGGCGTGGAGGCCACGCCCTTTTTCGCAAAAAAATAGATTTTCGATTTTTTTTCAAAATTCCTTCGCTATGGAGTTGCTTATGATGAGTAAAGGTTTTGAGAATTTTGTCGGCAATATTGGGTTACCGTTGGGGGCGGGGAAGCTTTTTTTCGCAGAAATTAAAGTTTTGAATTTCCTCTCCCGCACAATCATCATTCAAAAGTAATTTTAACTGCAAACTTGCACGGTCAAATGACTGTCAAAGGGACATGTGGCTTAGCTCATGCGGCTGCTATCATTTTCCGTGTATCGGAACCGACTAGTAATAATAATGATATCAATTTTGCAGCACTCATTCTAAAAATATCCTTTCTTCCTGTTGAACTTGATTGCTTTTAGCATTGACTGAGGGAGACCCCATAGTAAAACACTAAGAATGCAAAAATGCAAAAATGGATTCAAAACAGATCTACTTTTCACCACTGATTTACTGCCAGTTTCGAGAATACAACATAAGAAATGATTATATTATTTCTCGTCTTCAGAAAACTCCATTTGGTGATAAGCACCTACCTCAGTTAGTTAATTTAATATGTGTTGTGTTGTAAGTTTAAAACTTCCCATATAAAAAGAGGCAAATTCCATGTGCTGAGGGGAGACATCAAGTCAATTATGAAAACTGTTAATAGAGTCACCTATACATAACATGTACTACAAAGGGGCCAATGGGGGCTGAGGTTGTACAAGCCCAAAAAACCTATACCTTGTTTTTTGGTCTATTCTTTGTTGGTCAAGGCTTTGATAAATTTTTGGAATTTTTCAATTCAATGGCTTTTTATAAGGGGTGGGACAAAAATCGATGATATGAAGAAATCCAGATATAAGTTGTTTTTGGTATCTCCTCAATGTGCCTCTAAGAGGTTTATAACCATTTTCAAGTCCAAATCTTGAAAACTAGTTGTATACTTTTACATATTATGTAGCATTTCTCACTGGATTTTATGTGCTGTGCTATGGTTTAGGGGCCATCCATGAAGGACATCTGCAAAGATTGACAGGAGTGTTATATTCATACTAATTATACTAAGTACACATTTTGGTTGTGTTTGTTTGCAGTGGTTAAGTGTTCGTACTATGATGAGAAAAACAGTTTTGAATCCCAAGTTTTGTTCTATTTTTTGTCCACCAAAAACACAATTATTTGATTCCCAGTTTTTTCCGTTTTGGTCCTAATTCGTGTCCAATTGTCCTAGTCTGCATTCACTTTTTGAATCCCATTTGTTCCATTTTCTGTCCCATTTGTCCCAATTCCCATTTGTCCCAAATGTCCCAATTGTCCCAGTCTTATTCACTTTTTGAGTCCCATTTGTTCCATTTTATCTTTCCCATTTGTCCCAATTGTCCCATTTGTCCCAAATGTCTTGTCCCATTTGTCCCCAGTCCCTGTCCAATCCACTTTTCTTGAGTTTGGGACAATTGGGACAGTGAAACCCCCCCCCCCCCAATAGTCGATTTTTTAGAATCTTGACTTAGATTTTCGACATTGAGTCAAATAATAAAGTTGATTTTGTCACCATATTTGAGAATAAGGGCGTAGATATCATGGCACAAAATATTTTCAATGAAAATGCGGACATCTGTAGGGGGAAGTATTTCAGGTTTCAGACGTTTGTGGACAAGGGGAGGTGAGGGGTCTAAAATCGCCGAAATTTTGCAGACATCCTTAATGGATGCACCTTACCCATGTGTGTGCACACCGCTCTATTGAAAAAGTCCTCGATAAAGATGCATGAAATTGTTTGCTTTCAACAGAATTTTTATAGAAATTTGATCTGCACAGAGGAAATCTGTGACACAGATTTCCTCTGTGTGGATCAAATTTCCATGTGTCTTTATCAAGGCCTCTGTCAATCAAGCGGTCTGCAATCATAGGCGTTACTCATTGTAAAGAGTGGATAAGGGATATGAAAAATCTCCTGTATGAGATCAATCCTAATGGAGTATTTGCTGAATCAAATTCCAGAAGAGAGAGAGAAATCATCTGGGAGATTAAATTCAATTCAATTATAAATTTTTACAGCACAAAGGGATCGTTCACATATTACGTAATCACCAAGGGGAGGGGGTTTCCAAATGAATACGTTACATGTTAATGTAACAAATACAACTAATGTTAACTTGATTACGAGGGGGGTTGAAATCAGCCAAAAATTGATTATGTAATATGTGAACGATCCCAAAACTAAAAATATATTTTTCTCTGCGTTATATAATGAAGCATCTGGGATGTGCTGAGGGTAGGCACCAAGTCAAATTTAAAATCTGTTATAAGGGCCTCCCATCGAGGACTAAGTATAGAATAGATAATAATATTTGCAAAACCAGTGGTAATACCTACTGTAGTTAAAAACTTCAACATAATGTTACTGGTAAATACTGGCAATAATTTAGATAAAAAGTAGAAACAACTTAATATATTTAATTGGGTTAACAAGAATAAAGTATACTGTAGTATTATTGAAACTTATATACAGAAATAAGGCTGCATTTTTGTGACTTGCCGAGGTCAGGCCGCATTTTCGACTTGCCCTAAGTCAAATTTAAATGTCTGTTGTGTTTTTCCCCTAATACCAGGGGTGTCGATACGATTTAGCACTTGCTGCGCCGCGCAAATTTGGCCCCGTTAAAAAATGCCTTTTGAGTTCCCCTTCATCATGTAGGAAAGAGGACAGCTCTGTAGCCCGAGATAACCATTTGAAGTTTATTCTTCATTGGACATGTACAGTTCTTTAGAATAAGTCGAATAAACCACTTTGGAACAGAGAAAGATTGAGTCTAATTGGGCAAATTGGAGAATTGAATGAATTGGTCCACTTTACCCCAAAAATTATTCTTTTAGATTTAAACTTTCAAATTTCATAAAGAGGTTCATATATGAACCTGCACATGCAAGAACGGGCCAAGTACAAAACCATAGTTTTGAGATAATCGAAAAAAACTTTCCCATTTTTCACTGGATTGTCGGATTTTCATGAAATTTTTTTCCTCTGAAAGGTATTGCTATTTGGTGTCTGATGCACGTTTTTATGAATACAAATTTCAATTATTTCTTGCAAAAATTTTGATAGTTTTTTCGAAAAATGATACTTGGCCCATTTTTCACATTTTTTAAGAGAAAATTTTTGGGCTATGTTACTTAGCCCTCTAATTTTGTTATAAAGATATGGGCTAAGACATATAGCCCAGAAAATCTATTTTTTAAAACACCCATAGTTTGGGCCATGTTATTTGGCCCACATATTTCTGTCAATAGTTCTTAGTTTATTAAACTTGGCCCATTTATTTCCCTTTGGTAAGTTACATGGACCAGAAAAACGCTTTAAACCCAATTCCAATGTCAGTTGGCCCACTGAATTCTATTGAAAAAAGCTGTATCCAGACTCAGAGTGTGTGTGCAGAACACTTAAAAGCGCCCTTGATTGCACTCCAAATCGCCCCCAAGCTCCCCAGATCGCTTCAAAGCCCTCCAAATCGCTTCCATTGGAAGCTATTTGGAGGGCTTTGATGGAGGGCATTGATGCAAGGAGCGCTTGCAAGTTATCAGGAGCGCTTTGAAGAGCTTAGAAGTTCCAAGCTCTTCAAAGCGCTCCTGATAACTTGCAAGCGCTCCTAATTGCTTCCAAGCACTCCATATCACTTTCAAGCGGTTATGATTGCTTTCAAGCGCTCCTGATCGCTTTGAAGAGCTTATGATTGCTTTAAAGCTCTCCTGATCGCTTTCAAGTGCTCAAAATCACTTCGTTACTCTCCGGATCGCTTTCAAGCTCTCCTGATTGCTTCCAAGTGCTCATGAATACTTCCAAGCGCTCCTGAGTGCTTACAATTGCTCCTGACTCCTTCCAAGTGCTCCTGGTCACCTTCAACACTCCTTATTGCTTCTAAGTGCTCCTGATTGCTTCCAATCGCTCCAGATTGCTTCAAAGTGCCCCTGACTCTTCCCAAGAGCTCCTGATTGCTTAAAACCAATCCTGATTGCTTTCAAGCGCTCCTGATTGCTTCCAAGCGCTCATGACGGCTCCCAAGCGCTCCAGATCATTTTCAAGAACTCCTGAGTGCTTACAATAGCTCTTGATTGCTTCCAAGCGCTCCTTATCTCTTTCAAGCAATGCTTCAAATCGCCTCTAAGCGCTCCTGATTGCTTCCGGGCACTCCTGGGTGCTTCCAATCACTCTAGATTACCCCTGAAGTGCTCCTTACTGCTTCCAAGCGCTCCTTACTGCTTCCAAGCGCTCCTGATTGCTTTCAAGCGCTCTTGATTGCTTCCAAGCGCCCCTTATCGCTTCTGTGCAATCCTGATCACTTCCAAGCGCTCTTGATTGCTTCCGAGCACTCCTGGGTGCTTCCAATCACTCTAGATTACTCCTGAAGTGCTCCTTACTGCTTCCAAGCGCTCCTGATTGCTTTCAAGCGCTCCTGATTGCTTCCAAGCGCTCCTTATCGCTTCTGTGCGCTCCTGATTACTTCCAAGCGCTCTTGATTGCTTTCGGGCACTGCTGGGTGCTTCCAATCACTCTAGATTACTCCTGAAGTGCTCCTTACTGCTTCCAAGCGCTCCTTACTGCTTCCAAGTGCTCCTGATTGCTTTCAAGTGCTCCTGATTGCTTTCAAGCGCTCCTTATCTCTTCTGTGCGCTCCTGATCACTTCCAGTTCCAAGCGCTCCTGATTGCTTTCAAGCGCTCTTGATTGCTTCCAAGCGCCCCTTATCGCTTCTGTGCGCTCCTGATTACTTCCGGGCTCTGCGGGGTGCTTCCAATCACTCTAGATTACTCCTGAAGTGCTCCCTACTGCTTCCAAGCGCTCCTGATTGCTTCCAAGCGCTCCTTATCGCTTCTGTGAGCTCCTGATTGCTTTCAAGCGCTCCTGATTGCTTCCGGGCACTCCTCGGTGCTTCCAATCACTCTAGATTACTCCTGAAGTGCTCCTTACTGTTTCCAAGCGCTCCTTTCTGCTTCCAAGCGCTCCTGATTGCTTTCAAGCGCTCCTGATTGCTTCCAAGCGCTCCTTATCACTTCTGTGCGCTCCTGATCACTTCCAGGCGCTCTTGATTGCTTCCGGGCACTCCTGGGTGCTTCCAATCACTCTAGAATACTCCTGAAGTGCTCCTTACTGCTTCCAAGCGCTCCTGATTGCTTTCAAGCGCTCCTGATCACATCCAAGCGCTCCTTATCGCTTCTTCGCGCTCCTGATCACTTCCAAGCGCTCTTGATCTCTTCCGAGCACTCCTGGCTACTTCCAATTGCTCCAGATTGCTTTCAATTGCTCCAGATTGCTTCCAATTGCTCCAGATTGCTTCCAATCACTCCAAATTGCTTTCAAGCACCCCTGACTGCTGCCAAGCACTCCTCATTGCTTCCGTGCGCTCCTGATCACTTCCAAGCGCTCTTGATAGCTTCCGGGCACTCCTGGATGCTTCCAATCAGTCTAGATTACTCCTGAAGTGCTCCTTACTGCTTCCAAGCGCTCCTGATTGCTTTCAAGCGCTCCTGATTGCTTTCAAGCGCTCCTGATTGCTTTCAAGCGCTCCTTATCGCTTCTGTGCGCTCCTGATCACTTCCAAGCGCTCTTGATCTCTTCCGAGCACTCCTGGCTACTTCCAATTGCTCCAGATTGCTTTCAATTGCTCCAGATTGCTTCCAATTGCTTTCAAGCACCCCTGACTGCTGCCTAGCCCCCTCATTGCTTCCAAGCGCTTCTGATTGCTTTCAAGCGCTCGTGATTGCTTTCAAGCACTCTTGATTGCTTCCAAGCGCTTCTGAGTGCTTCCAATTGCTCCAGATTGCTCCCAAGCGTTCCTAACTGATTCCAAGCGCTCCTGATTGCTTTCTGGTGCTCATATTGCTTCCCAGCGCCCCTAATCGCTTTCAAGCGCTCCTTATCGCTTCTGATTGCTCCTGATCGCTTCCAAGCGCTCATGATTGCTTTCAAGCGCTCCCTATTGCTTCTGTGCGCTCCTGATCACTTCCAAACGCTCTTGATTGCTTCTGAGCACTCCTAGCTCCTTCCAATCGCTCCAGATTGCTTCCAAAAGCTCCAGATTGCTTCCAATTGCTCCAGATTGCTTTCAAGCGCCCTGACTGCTGCAAAGCACTCCTGATTGCTTTCAAGCGCTCCTGATTGCTTTCAAGCGCTCTTGATTGCTTCCAAGCGCTTCTGAGTGCTTCCAATTGCTTAAGATTGCTCCCAAGCATTCCTGAAGCTAAAAGGAGCACTTGGAAATGCTATTAGGGATCGTTCACATATTACGTAATCACCAAGAGGGGGGGAGGGGGTTTCCGAATGATTACGTTACATGTTATTGTAACAAATACAACTACTGTAAACTTGATTACGAGGGGGAGGGGGGGGGGTTGAAATCGGCCAAAAATTGATTACATAATATGTGAACGATCCCTTATGGGCTTGGAAGGCGGAAGCAATCAGGAGCGCTATGAAGCGATCAGGAGCACTTGGAGGCGGCCAGGTGTGCATGGAATGAAACAAGGGGGTTTGGATTTTGGAACAAAGCAAGAGTGCCTGGAGACGGTCAAAAGCGCTTGGAAGTGATCAAGTGCGTTTGGAAACAATCAGGAGGACTTAGAAGCGATCAGGAGCGCTTTGAAGCAATCAGGAGCGCTTGGAAGCTATCAGGAGCGCTTGGAAGCAGTCAGGAGCGCTTTGAAGCGACCATTAGCGCTAAGAAGCGATCTGGAGACCTTGGAAACAATCTGCAAAGCTTGTAAGCGATCAAAAGCGCTTGGAACGGGAAGCGATCACAAGTACTTGGAAATGCTCTGGAGCACTTGTCACTTGGAAGTGATCGAGAGCATTTGGTAGCACCCTGGTGGGCTAAGAGCAATTAGGAGTACTAGGCAGAAACCAGGAGCACCTCAAGGCATGCAGGAGCGCCTGTAAGCAATCAGGAAAGCTTGGAAGCGATAAGGAGTACTTAGAAGTGATCAGGGGCGCTTGGAAGCAATCTGGAAAGCTCGGAAGCAAGATCTGGAAAGCTTGAAAGCGATTTGGAGAGCTTGTAAGCAACCTGGCGAGCTTGGAAGCAATCAGGAGCGCTTGGAAGCAATCTGGAAAGCTTGGAAGTGATCTGGGAAGCTTAGAAGTGCGTGTAAGCAATGTGGAGCACTTGGAAGCTATAGGGAGTACTTGGAAGCACTATGATGTACTATGAGCAATCAAGAGCACTTGGAAGAAATCAGGAGTGCTTGAAAGTGATCAGGAGGGCTTAAAGCGACTACACACGCTTTGAAGTGATCAGGAGGATATGAAACCTATCAGGGGCGCTTGGAAGCAATTAGGAAGAATTCGAGGCGATCAGGAGTGCTTGGAAACATTTTGGAGGGCTTTGAAGCGATCTAGAAAGCTTGAAAGCGAATTGGAGCACATGGAAGCGATCTGGAGAGCTTTGGCGTGATCCGGTGTGTTTGCGAGTTTGGAAAACGCTTTATGGACTCATGGCGTTACTGAATTGCTTAGACTCAGTGAAATCATGATGAAGTGCTGAGGCGTATTATGGAGCGTTATATGAAGTCCTTTCAAATTGTCTTCTAGATACTAAGGACCATTTCTGTGTTGGCACTTGACAGGCTCATTGTTTGACTTCCTAGGTTATGATCAAGCAGTTCTATGGACATAACTTACAATTATACTCAGTTTCTGTCTACTGAAGATGTTGGTTCCTACGAAAGATTAGACACAGGAGAGCTCAGCTCTTATGCTGCCTCAAGAGGAAGCGATGTGTTTTTGAATCTTGAGTGCTGTGAAGGGTTCTGTTACATTGTGAGTTTGGAAGCATTCGAAGTTGCTCGGGATCTTTCTGTTTACCTGACAGTTTTGATTTTTCAGCTGCTTGCTTCTCAGATCATGACTCTGTAGTAAAAGACAAATTAATAACTGGCAACTGCCATGGAATCACGCATTGTGAGGCTCCCATGGAGAATGTTTTTATACAAATCTTATAAACTTTGACTTAGGTTAGCAGATGGCCCAAAATACATATTTTGCCATACTCAATAAGCCTCAATTTGTAACCTCATATTTCTGCTATGATGGGCTATGTTGACTTAGACCATATGAAACAGGCAAATTCGTATATGTAATCCTCAGAAAAATGGGCCATGTTAACTTAGCCCACTTGAAAAATGACAATGTTTCATTAAAAAGCGGGCTATGTAAGATGGCCCAAACTTTGGCCAGGATTTTGTGGTGGTCTAAGTAACATGGCCCAGTACTTACTAGAAATTTCAGTATGATCCCCGAGCTAAGTTATTTAGCCCGTTCTTGCATTACAGATTTTAAATATCATGATAGTCCATGTTTCATAGCCCGTTCTTGCATTTTGAAAAATTTGAAAAATTTTTCAAAAAAGTCTCAGATTCTTTCAAAATTTCACCTGTAGGTGCGTCTAGACGTCCTGATCACGTCTAGCAACAAATTGAAAAAGTGGGCCAAGTAACTTGGCCCGTTCTTGCATGTGGAGGTTCATATGGCCAAACATGGAAAATAAGTACCTCTTTGGCAAGAATTTTGGTTTTTGGTCATTTTACAGCCTTTTTAGGAATGTCCCACTTTACCCGCGCTCACCTAAAAACTTCGTAAATTTGTTGTATGGGAACCATTTATCGATTTTTCTCCATTCCAACGGTTCAGTTGTCATCTGAGTGAAGCCCAAAATGACGAAATTTAATGAGAAAATGTAATTACCTATAATTAACACGTTGTGGGGAAAGAGGGACACTGATAGTTAACAAGGATAATTATCACAATATAAGCAATAAAAAGCATTTGCAATTCATAATTTGTTTATTAAAACATCCCTTATAAGTTTCTCAGGGATGAAATTTTATTTTCATTGAAAATCATGTTAATGGGGAAAGTGGGACAGTCAAGTCAGATCAAATGAAATCATGTATTCCTAAGGAAACAATTATGCTGTGGAGGTTGTTTTTCATCAAGATTTTTCACTTTGGTTGTAGTATACTTTATTTTTTCTTGACAATAGCACTAAATGATATGGTATAATAATTTTGGGGGGAAAGTGGGACAGTTGCACAAAAATTGTCAAAAATTCAATAAAAATCAATAATTTTAATTCGTGATGCTGTATTAAAAGTTTTAATAGGCATTATTGATATTCTCACATACATACACAATGTAAGTCACAAAAACAGGGCGATTTTCGATTAGTTCCATACTTTTTATCAATTGTCCCACATTACCCCACCAATCCAATAATCAAGATTGAATTCCTGTTCCACTTTCCCCACTCACCTGTAAAGTCTTGTTGGCAATAGAATTCCATCTAAATTATAACAAATAAATGTCTAGATCATTATAAAATCAATTGTTATTGCTGTACCACTTTTACCCCACAATGGGTAAAATATATAAAATATGACTGTCCCACTTTACCCAGTGGCTTTTATTGCATGAAATACTGTTGGGGTGTTGCTTTGGAAAATTTTCGAAAATTTGTCCCACTTTACCCCACATCGGTCTTATGCATCATTTTGACAGTGTTCACCTCTTTGTATCGTCTTATTCCCCTCTCATCAGAATGCACTGTGTTTGTATCGTCTTATTCCCCTCTCATCAGAATGCACTGTGTTTGTATCGTCTTATTCCCCCTCTCATCAGAATGCACTGTGTTTGTATCGTCTTATTCCCCTCTCATCAGAATGCACTGTGTTTGTATCGTCTTATTCCCCTCTCATCAGAATGCACTGTGTTTGTATCGTCTTAATTCCCCCTCTAATCAGAATGCACTGTGTTTGTATCGTCTTATTCCCTCTCATCAGAATGCACTGTGTTTGTATAGTCTTATTCCCCTCCTCATCAGAATGTACTGTGTTTGTATCGTCTTATTCCCCTCTCATCAGAATGCACTGTGTTTGTATCGTCTTATTCCCCTCTCATCAGAATGCACTGTGTTTGTATCGTCTTATTCCCCTCTCATCAGAATGCACTGTGTTTGTATCGTCTTATTCCCCTCTCATCAGAATGCACTGTGTTTGTATCGTCTTATTCCCCTCATCAGAATGCACTGTGTTTGTATCGTCTTATCATGAGAATGCACTGTGTTTGTATCGTCTTATTCCCCTATCTCATCAGAATGCACTGTGTTTGTATCGTCTTATTCCCCCTCTCATCAGAATGCACTGTGTTTGTATCGTCTTATTCCCCTCTCATCAGAATGCCCTGTGTTTGTATCGTCTTATTCCCCCTCTCATCAGAATGCACTGTGTTTGTATCGTCTTATTCCTCCTCTCATCAGAATGCCCTGTGTTTGTAACTTCTAATTCCCCCTTTCATCAGAATGCACTGTGTTTGTATCGTCTTATTCCTCCTCTCATCAGAATGCACTGTGTTTGTATCGTCTTATTCCCCCTCTCATCAGAATGCACTGTGTTTGTATCGTCTTATTCCCCCTCTCATCAGAATGCACTGTGTTTGTATCGTCTTATTCCCCCTCATATCAGAATGCACTGTGTTTGTATCGTCTTATTCCCCCTCTCATCAGAATGCACTGTGTTTGTATCGTCTTATTCCCCCTCTCATCAGAATGCACTGTGTTTGTATCTTATCCCCTCATCAGAATGCACTGTGTTTGTATCGTCTTATTCTGTGTTTGTATCGTCTTATTCCCCTCTCAGAATGCACTGTGTTTGTATCGTCTTATTCCCCCTCTCATCAGAATGCACTGTGTTTGTATCGTCTTATTCCCCCTCTCATCAGAATGCACTGTGTTTGTATCGTCTTATTCCCCCTCTCATCAGAATGCACTGTGTTTGTATCGTCTTATTCCCCCTCATCAGAATGCATGTCTGTATCGTCTTATTCCCCCTCTCATCAGAATGCACTGTGTTTTGTATCGTCTTATTCCCCTCTCATCAGAATGCACTGTGTTTGTATCGTCTTATTCCCCTCTCATCAGAATGCACTGTGTTTGTATCGTCTTATTCCCCTCTCATCAGAATGCACTGTGTTTGTATCGTCTTATTCCCCTCTCATCAGAATGCACTGTGTTTGTATCGTCTTATTCCCCTCTCATCAGAATGCACTGTGTTTGTATCGTCTTATTCCCCTCTCATCAGAATGCACTGTGTTTGTATCGTCTTATTCCCCCCCCTCTCATCAGAATGCACTGTGTTTGTATCGTCTTATTCCCCTCTCATCAGAATGCACTGTGTTTGTATCGTCTTATTCCCCCTCTCATCAGAATGCACTGTGTTTGTATCGTCTTATTCCCCTCTCATCAGAATGCACTGTGTTTGTATCGTCTTATTCCCCTCTCCTCATCAGAATGCACTGTGTTTGTATCGTCTTATTCCCCTCTCATCAGAATGCACTGTGTTTGTATCGTCTTATTCCCCCTCTCATCAGAATGCACTGTGTTGTGTTTGTATCGTCTTATTCCCCCTCTCATCAGAATGCACTGTGTTTGTATCGTCTTATTCCCCCTCTCATCAGAATGCACTGTGTTTGTATCGTCTTATTCCCCCTCTCATCAGAATGCACTGTGTTTGTATCGTCTTATTCCCCCTCTCATCAGAATGCACTGTGTTTGTATCGTCTTATTCCCCCTCTCATCAGAATGCACTGTGTTTGTATCGTCTTATTCCCCCTCTCATCAGAATGCACTGTGTTTGTATCGTCTTATTCCCCTCTCATCAGAATGCACTGTGTTTGTATCGTCTTATTCCCCTCATCAGGAATGTACTGTGTTTGTATCGTCTTATTCCCCTCTCATCAGAATGCACTGTGTTTGTATCGTCTTATTCCCCTCTCATCAGAATGCACTGTGTTTGTATCGTCTTATTCCCCTCTCATCAGAATGCACTGTGTTTGTATCGTCTTATTCCCCTCTCATCAGAATGCACTGTGTTTGTATCGTCTTATTCCCCCCTCATCAGAATGCACTGTGTTTGTATCGTCTTATTCCCCTCTCATCAGAATGCACTGTGTTTGTATCGTCTTATTCCCCCTCTCATCAGAATGCACTGTGTTTGTATCGTCTTATTCCCCTCTCATCAGAATGCACTGTGTTTGTATCGTCTTATTCCCCTCTCATCAGGAATGCACTGTGTTTGTATCGTCTTATTCCCCTCTCATCAGAATGCACTGTGTTTGTATCGTCTTATTCCCCTCTCATCAGAATGCACTGTGTTTGTATCGTCTTATTCCCCTCTCATCAGAATGCACTGTGTTTGTATCGTCTTATTCCCCTCTCATCAGAATGCACTGTGTTTGTATCGTCTTATTCCCCCCCTCATCAGAATGCACTGTGTTTGTATCGTCGTCTTATTCCCCTCTCATCAGAATGCACTGTGTTTGTATCGTCTTATTCCCCCTCTCATCAGAATGCACTGTGTTTGTATCGTCTTATTCCCCTCTCATCAGAATGCACTGTGTTTGTATCGTCTTATTCCCCCTCTCATCAGAATGCACTGTGTTTGTATCGTCTTATTCCCCTCTCATCAGAATGCACTGTGTTTGTATCGTCTTATTCCCCTCTCATCAGAATGCACTGTGTTTGTATCGTCTTATTCCCCCTCTCATCAGAATGCACTGTGTTTTGTATCGTCTTATTCCCCTCATCAGAATGCACTGTGTTTGTATCGTCTTATTCCCCTCTCATCAGAATGCACTGTGTTTGTATCGTCTTATTCCCCTCTCATTGCACCCCGTCTTATTCCCATCAGAATGCACTGTGTTTGTATCGTCTTATTCCCCCTCTCATCAGAATGCACTGTGTTTGTATCGTCTTATTTCATCAGAATGCATGTGTTTGTATCGTCTTATTCCCCTCTCATCAGAATGCACTGTGTTTGTATCGTCTTATTCCCCTCTCATCAGAATGCACTGTGTTTGTATCGTCTTATTCCCCTCTCATCAGAATGCACTGTGTTTCATCAGAATGCACTGTGTTTGTATCGTCTTATTCCCCTGAATGCACTGTTTTGTATCGTCTTATTCCCCCTCATCAGAATGCACTGTGTTTGTATCGTCTTATTCCCCCTCTCATCAGAATGCACTGTGTTTGTATCGCACTTATTCCCCCTTTCAGAATGCACTGTGTTTTCCCGTCTTATTCCCCCTCTCATCAGAATGCACTGTGTTTGTATCGTCTTATTCCCCTCTCATCATCAGAATGCACTGTGTTTGTATCGTCTTATTCCCCTCTCATCAGAATGCACTGTGTTTGTATCGTCTTATTCCCCTCATCAGAATCATTCCCCTCTCATCAGAATGCACTGTTTTGTATCGTCTTATTCCCTCTCATCAGAATGCACTGTGTTTGTATCGTCTTATTCCCCTCTCATCAGAATGCACTGTGTTTGTATCGTCTTATTCCCCTCTCATCAGAATGCACTGTGTTTGTAAACGTCTTCGTCCCCCATCTTTCAATGAATGCACTGTGTTTGTATCGTCTTATTCCCCTCTTAAAATGTACCGTCTTATTCCCCCTCTCATCAGAATGCACTGTTTGTATCGTCTTATTCCCCCCTCATCAGAATGCACTGTGTTTGTATCGTCTTATTCCCTCTCATCAGAATGCACTGTGTTTGTATCGTCTTATTCCCCCTCTCATCAGAATGCACTGTGTTTGTATCGTCTTATTATTCCCCTATCGTCTCATCAGAATGCACTGTGTTTGTATCGTCTTGTTCCCCTCATCAGAATGCACGCGCACTTTTGTATCGTCTTATTCCCCAGCATCAAAATGCACTGTGTTTTATCGTCTACACCGTCAAATGTCGTTTTCGTCTTATTTCATCAGAATGCACTGTGTTTGTATCTTTCTTATTCCCCCTCTCATCAGAATGCACGCAGTTTGTAAGTGTCTCCTCACCATCAGAATGCGCGATGATGAAAAAATGCGCGCAAAAGCCGTAAATCATGCGCGCAGCTTAAAAAGCGTCTTTAAGATTAATTAAGCAAAAAGCATTCGCGCGCACCGTAAATTCCTTAATTAGAATCAAAAGCCAATGGAGCAACCTAATAATGTTTGAAAAAAATTATTTGGTACAAGATTTTAAATTGGGACAATTTGCGCGCAGCTTCTGAAATTTGTTAATTTGTGATGAAAGTTGTGCGTTTCAGTATTATCTAGCGTGACAGCGCGACGCGTTATGCGCGTCGTCGCAATTATCAACATCACCAACTTGTGCAAAATTTGCGCCCAGCTTAAAAAGCCTTTGATCTCAATAGGTAAATATCGTGCGCGCAGCTTAAAAACATCATGATGCCTTCACCGTAAGTTAAAATCGTCAGCGCAGCTTTCAGAGATGAACGACCACAGATCGGAGATGTCGGATCGTGCGCGCATTCTTGGATGATCAAACGAACGATCAAAATTTCGTTTGCTGAAAAAACAAGCGCGCATGACCTTCAAGATTGACTTGCATTTGAAAAATTCCGCGCACACCGTAATGTTTCACTGTCTATGTTTAAACACTTATCCTCCATGAATCGATGTTCAAACGGAAATTTTGTTTCGTAATGATCGGAATTTTGCGCGATAGGAATTTTTGATACATTGCGCATTTAATAATATCTTGCGCAAGCAAAAAGCAAACGCACAGATATCAGTCGTGCGCGCCTGACAACGTTAATTGCAAAAGTATGTCGTGCGCGCAGCTTAAAATCATGCGCGCGCAGTGTAAATTTTGCGCGCAAGTCTTTAAATATTCTTTTCAATGTTCTGACTGGAAACGTTTGTGACCAGCTGGTGCGCAGCAAAAAAGCATGCGCGCATCTTAAGGTCGTGCGCGCAGCTTAAAATTGTGCGCGCGCCCTGCAAGATGGTGCCAAAAAGCGCGCAAGTCATTGCATCGCAGCTTAAAAAACGTGCGCGCACACCGTTTGGTCGTGCGCGCAGCTTAAAAAAGTTTGCACACCGTTTTGGTTGCGCGCGCAGCTCTAAAAACATGCACCCACACCGTGAAAACGTGCGCGCAGCTTCAATCACGCGCAAACCGTAAGGTCGTGCGCGCAGCAAAAAATGGTGCGCGTACACCGTTATTGTCGTGCACGCGTTAAAAACGTGCGCAAGCAAACCGTACGCGTGCGTAAAAATTTTGCGCAAAAGTCGTTGCGCAAACCGTAGTTATAAACGCGTAGGTCAAAAGCGAAAATGCACCACCGTAAGGTCGTGCGCGCAGCTTAAAAAAGCATGCGCACACCGTAAGGTCGTGCGCGCAGCTTTAAAAGCATGCGCGCACACCGTAGGGTCATGCGCTCAGCTTTAAAAGCATGCGCGCACACCGTAACGTGTCGTGCGCGCACCCGTAAAAAGCGTGCGCGCACACCGTAACGTCGTGCGCGCACACTTAAAATAGTCGCGCGCAGCTTAAAAAGTCGTGCGCGCAGCAAAAGCCGTATGCACACCGTGATTTCGTGCGCGCAGCTTAAAAAGCATGCGCGCACACCGTAAGGTCGTGCGCGCAGCTTAAAAAGCATGCGCACACACCGTAAGGTCGTGCGCGCAGCTTAAAAAGCATGCGCACACCGTAATAATGCGCGCGCGTGCGCAAAAAGGTCGTGCGCGCAGCTTAAAAGCGTGCGCGCACACCGTAAGGTCGTGCGCACAGTAAAAAGCGTGCGCGCACGTTTAAGGTCATGCGCGACAAACCGTAAGGTCGTGCGCACTGTAATGTGTGCGCAACGAAAAACCGTGCGCGAACAGCAAAAACGTAAGCACACCGTAAAGTCGTGCGCGCGGCTTAAAAAGCGTGCGCACACACCGTAAGGTCGTGCCCGCATCTTAAAAAGCATGCGCGCACACCGTCAGGTCATGTGCGCAGCTTAAAAAGGGTGTGCGCACCGTAAGGTCGTGCGCGCAGCTTAAAAAGCATGCGCGCACACCGTAAGGTCGTGCGCGCAGCTTAAAAGCATGCGCGCAAACCGTTCTCCATGCGCAGCTGCGCAAAAGCAAAACCGTACGGTCGTGCACGCAGCGTAAAAAAATGCGCGCAAACCCGTAAAAACCGCGCAGCTTGAATGGTGCGCGCACACCGTAAGGTCGTGCGCGCAGCTTTAAAAGCATGCGCGCACACCGTAAGGTCGTGCGCGCAGCTTAAAAAGCATAAGCGCATGCACTGTGTAGGTCGTGCGCGCAGCTTAAAATCATGCGCGCACACCGTAAGGTCGTGCGCGCAGCTTAAAAATAAAATTTTGGTAATGCCATGCCTACTACATTATCATTCATACAATGGTACAATCATCATACCTAAAGGGACTCGGAAATGGTACAATTAACTGATATACATTGAATAAGTCTTAAAAGTTACAAAACCATATATTTGTTATTTGACATTATTAACTTACAGAAAATACAAGACCAATTTTCTTTTTTGAATACACATTGCAGTTCTTGACACCTTTAATCCTTTAAAGCTTCAGTTTCTTCTCTCCATTATCAAGGGATTCATCACATAATCTACAGATTCTGTCATCAGCCATAACTACTACCTACATAAGAATATAATTTGGTTAGTAAATAGTTTTGTGTTTTCCACCCATGGCCATATTGCTTGCTTCATGAATCTGTGGTGCGAAAATGGATTGAAAGTCAATTTTCAACATTTCAAGGTGAAGAGTTGCTAATATTGCTTTGAAACCAATTCCATCGTTTTCTCGTGCCGAAAAACCATATTTTAGACACCTATCATGACAAGATTGGTCAAAAAATGAAAATTCAAAATTTTGGGCCTTAGCGTCAGCCGCAAAAAGGTGTGGCCCAAAAACCATCGCCCCATTAGCTAGGGTGGTAAACTTTTTGGGGCCTCTCGAGGCCTACCACCTCCAACCGGAAATGAATTGTTATAAAAAATTTCCAGGTCAATGCAAAATTCGGGTGGATTAATGCTTCAATGCTCCAATACCTAAACTGTGATACTCAGGATTCTGGAGTCTTGCGTGGCCCATAACGGACAGGTTTGTAGTATACCCATACACCTTTATAGATAAGACATTGGATGGGATTTATAAATTTTATCTACTACATAACGGACAGGTCTGTTTTGTCCCAAAAATAAGTTAAAATAGTTAAAACAGACACAGACACTGACATCCCCCTTTGCACACTTTTTTACGCACGTACATACTTTTTCACACACGTACACATTTTTTAGCTTGTTTTTCGTTCTTTTTACACTCCTTTTTAACACTTATAACTTTTACACACATACCCACTTTTTACACACTCACACACTTTCGTTGACAAGTAGCTCTCAGATTGATATTGAGATATAGTAATGAAGGAATTTTGTTTGGGAGTTATTTGTCGACTTTTGGAAAGATTATCTTACACCAACGCAAATAATTTGGCTTAAGATTCGTCCAGATAGTTAATCATGACCTATAACTCAGTATTTTTCAGATTTGAAGTTACATTTGTACTTGGATATTCTCCTGTTCCACCGATAGTACAGGTAATGATACTTTTCTGTTTTGAAGTGCTTCACAGTTCGACTCTTGATACTCATAACTGACAACAACAAAAAAACTTAGAACGAGAGCATCATAATCAGCAACCTCACATGAATTCATTGAATACAAAAGTCTGATTTTTATATCAATTCAGTCCCAACTTCCCGTCCATGCTCCATAAATTAAAACTATAAATCTACAGTTGATTTATTGGATGCAAACACTATCATGAGTTGGTGATTTAAGAGCATCGCTTTGATTGAGAGATGTATTTTTCCATTACTTAGATTGATTAATAAACTAATTGGTCTTTTTCAGTTTGAGACTGGAGAACCAATTTAAAGTGGCTAATTGCTTCGGATGATATCACACGACAGTTACTCCTGTTAAATGGTATGTAGTTCTGCCCTATGGCATACTGTAAAATTTCAACATTTACTTAAATTAACAGTTGAAAAAGCAATCTGATAAGACATTGGACTGAGTTATAAGCTAGTATAGCACTTTACTCCGATCGTTCGAAATCGACCGGTCTATGTACATGAACGTCGGCGGTGGGGAGGGGGGAGGGGGAAACGAATGATCGATTTTTTTTGATATCTAAATCCTTGGCATGGTCCAATCGTGATCTTAAAGTTTTTTTTGAATCCCATGCACCGTTTCTTGAAACCTCATCAACGTTTTTTTACACAGAGTGTAACCGCACTAAAACTCATTAGAACAAGAATTGCGCCTGCCGGCGTATTTCTTGAGCCCGTTTTTCCCTTATGCAGGCGCTTAATTTCCTGTTCCCTGGGGCTTGATACACAAACACGCCGTCATTTGATCTACGACCATTGTCCGTCTTATTTACTGACATGGTGAGTTGACTATAAACTTATAAAGCATAAAAATGACCTCCAAAATCAAGGTACAATCGCGTTTGTACACCGACGAGAATTGAGAGAAGAGGTTTTCTTTAATAGAAATAAGATTTATCTTAAATAATTTTCCGTGATAAAACGCTTCTTCTATCAACTTCAAGTGTCACATGATAGTCACAACTCACATCACAATACTAACATCATTGAATAAGTTTCATAAATATTCCTTGTTATGCACGGGCGCTATATAATACATTTCCTTCTACAAATTTGAATTAACGCGCGCAGATCTGAATATCACGTGGGCGATTTCGTTTCACGTGCCAAATGTTTGCGCGCGCGTTCCCGCCATTTCATAGAACTCTTTCAAGATTTGTTTAGTTGCGCGCTGTTGAGAGTTTCATAACTTTGATCAACATTTTCGTTACGCGTTACATTTCTTTTGTGTGGTGTTGCAGATATCAAACCATTGTAATGTTCGATATTATTGTGCCCCGCCTTGATAATTTCAAGATTGAGATACACAGTATGATTACTGACCAAGATAAAAGATTCAGATATATCATTATTATCAATCACGAACCGAGACAAACTCGAGCATGTTTTACTTTTCTCAAGTCAATTCTTTAGATCATTCGTTACTGATTGCACAAATACTGCCCATTGTAAATTGGCCGAATTGCCCGCTACTTAAACATAGCCAAATGACTGTGTGATTTAAGTCAAATCAATTATTTGATTGATTCCGTGAAAATTGATATTGTTTTGATTTGATGATTAAATAATTGTAGAATTTTTGAAAAAAGAATTTACCGAGCATTGAACTCAAATACCTACTAAGCAGCTCAGTTAGCTAGCTGTAGCCCACAATGCAAAGGATGCCACTACACCAAGCTACTCTGACGCGATTGATATTATAAAGGAGCAGTTGGATGCATGAAAATGGAGCATACGACGACGACGACGACGACGACGACGACCAACTTTTGTCGCGCGCAGCACACCACCTATTTCAGATTTAACAGTACGCGTAAAGGTAGTATACACACAACCCCAAAATACACGATCTCTGCTAACCTATTCTCAATGCCTTTTTGTAAAACAAAAACGCGATTGGGAACAGGAAAAAATTATAGTATATCATGAAACGAACAAGATAATATAAAGACTTGATATTTGCGGACCGTGAGAGATCCAACCTGTACTCAATTTTACATTGGTAAGACATACTGTCTCCACTGTCTCCAATGTGCTTTTGTGAGATAAAATTTTGCCAGAGTAAGTGATCAGGTGATGTCCCATGGTCTCCATTGTTTAACGGGTGTCTTTCTGTCTGATACCATCGTCCCTTTTCCGAAAAAGATTAGAAGATCTTTCCAAAAATAATCCAGATCATTTCGTGAGGGGCAAGTCCGCGGTACCAAACGACCGGTAACCATTTCCCATAAATTCCAGTTACGATTTCGGTTTCGGTTTGCTAAAGATGCCCGGTCAACCGGTATTTCGGTTTCGGTTCGGTTTACCGACCAATTTCCCTAAACGGTTAATTGCGAAATCAAAATATTAGGTAAAGATTTCGGTTTCGGTTGGCCGAAAACGCCCGGTTAATCGATATTCGATTTTGGTTCGATTCGGTCGTTTCCTAGCGTGAGGTCCTCCACTGGACAATAGTAGGACCGGTAGGACTGTAGGTAAGAACGATCGTCGAACGATAGTGCTGAGGTACAGGTTTCTGTGAAGTTTCTCTAAATATAACACCATGACATGCCATTACTCACTTTTTCGAGCTAGCGGGGGCCGAGGCCCCTAGATTTTTTCTAGGGGGATGGGGCTTTTGAAAACTAAGGTGGCCAAAATTCACATGAGCAAAATTTTCATTTTTTT
Organism: Beroe forskalii; assembly: GCA_011033025.1. NCBI lineage: Eukaryota > Metazoa > Ctenophora > Nuda > Beroida > Beroidae > Beroe > Beroe forskalii. Next base: position 517,428 of record WFMF01000009.1, on the reverse strand, counting down.
CATAGCCCTGGTTTTCACTATTTTGCGTAAATATAAAACTAAAATCATGCATTATTGATTGATTTAACTTTAAAAAGGTGAATTTCAAGAAACATTTCTGGGCAGACTGGTCTTCTAGTGTCTTCCAGTGGTCCTCTAGCCCACATCCAGAAAATTTGGAATTTCCTCTGAGACCCATTTTTTATGATTTCTGTGACCTGCTCGCTTCGCTCGCAAAAAAGACCACAAATAAATACAAGGAACGATAATACGACAATATTGTTCATTTGTAATTCTAGTTTTTAGTCCTTACTGATCTTTCTGAGCGCTGCAGGCGAAAATTTTTAAAGTTTCACATCGAAATCTATGTCTAGGACCAGTTTAGGAGGATAATGAATCACAACAGCCCGCCGCAGGAATCTGTATAATTGGATTACAACAGCCCGCCGCAGGCGAAAATTTTCAGGAATTTTTGCATCTGAATCTGCCTCTTAAGTCAATTTGGTATCAATAATTTGCTTACAATAGTCCGCCAGAGGTGAAAATTTTTTATGTTTCACATCTGTGGCTGGGTCTAAAACCAATTCATTGACACAATTTGATCACAACAGCCCGCTGCAGGCGAAAATTTTTAGGGTTATTCGCATCTGAATCTGCCTTTTAAGCAAATTTGGTAATGAACAATTTGATTGAAATAACCCGTTGCAAGCGAAAATTTTAGTTGCTACGCATCTGTGGCTGTGTCTTGGTTGATTGAACAACATAATTTGATCACAACAGCCCACGACAGGGGAAATTTTTAGGGTTTTTTGCATCTGAATCTGCCTCTAATATAAAGTCAATTTGGTATTGATAATTTGATTACAGCAGTCCGCCGCAGGCAGAAATTTTAAATGCGCTTCATCACACTTCCTGTGGCTGTGTCTAAGTCCAATTTATCATTTTATCTACGCAATTCGATCACAACAGCCCGCCGAATATTTTATATCGTAATAAGAAATCTGCCTCAAAAGTGAATTCAGTATCAATAATTTGCTTACAATAGTCCGCCAAAGGCGAAATTTTTTTCAAGCTTCGCATCTGTGGCTGGGTCTAAAACCAATTCATTGACACAAATTGATCACTGCAGCCCACCGCAGGCGAAAATTTTTAGGGTTTTTTCCATCTGAATCTGCCTCTTAAGTCAATTTGGTAATGAACAATTTGATTAGAAAAACTCGTTGCAAGCGAAAATTTTCATTGCTATACATCCGTTGCAGGTGGCTGTGTCTCGATTAATTGAATAATATAATTTGATCACAACATCCCGCCGCAGGCGAAAATTTTTAGCGTTTTTTTGCATCTGAATCTGCCTCTAATATAAAGTCAATTTGGTATTGATAATTTGATTTAACACGTCCTGTGGCTGTGTCTAATAACAATTTGATCGCAACAGCCCGCCGCAGGCGAAAATTTTTGCATCTTAATACGAAATCTGCCTTTAAATTCAATTTAGAATCACATCATATTCCTTTTGCTCATGAATGAAACATATTTGTGACACTTGACTTAAAAATATGAACATTTTCGTCTGCCGTCAGAATCTAAAATTAACTGATTCTCCTTTTGAGGCTAAATTTTTGAGAAAAACCTTGTCAGGGCCTAGGCCCCCCTAACATTTTTTATAGGTGGCCTTTCAAATTTATCCGTAAGGTCGCTAACAATTAATGATGGAACATTGGGCCACTGTCTGCCCATTGTCAGAAAGAAATTTTCTTCACAGCACCATTGTAGACCTTTTCATTTCAAACCTTTTGTAAAAATTAAACTGAAACGACGGAAAAATCCTATGTTGAGACTTCAATTCCATACTTCCATGAGCTCCAAGCATCTGGCTTCTGAGGGTTGCCGCTGCAAGACCCCCGCTTTGAAGAAGTTTCATTTTCATTTCTTTACACCTTTCTCATATAGGAACCTAAGAAATTACATCAAAATTAGACTGGGATGAGGGTAAAAATCGTTTTGAGACGGCAATTTTATTTGTTCTATATATCTGGTGTTTGGGGGCTGCTACCCACCAACTCCTGCCGTTGATTAGGCCGTGCATTTGACCTACATTTCAACATATTACTTTCGACCTAGATATCAGTTCCACATTGATTAAATGTTGGAAAGTTGGAATTACGACATGAAATAGACGAATATGTCTTACACGATGAGGTGTTCTCCCGCTACATTAGTTCATATTGTCTATTTTCAGATGTTGCCAGTGATTGTGTGAGCAGACGGGTATTCCGGTATTGTTGAAGTTGAGCTAACGATACACTGATCCAGACAACCATGAGTATTTTTCTCCTATTGAAACCTTGAGCCTTGGTTTGGAATGCAGATCCTTGAAAGTTGCGGTTGTATCGATTCTACTCGGAAATTACGGACACTGACACTCCCTTATAATTTGGTAGATTTTTAATCAAGTACACGGGTAGTGTGGTTCCGAACGATTTTTAAACAAAACTAATGCAGTTAAACATGGTGATTGGTGAGCATGTCAATTCTTCTTTTATATATTTACTAGCAGCCCCGGTGGGCCTGCTTATTGCTAAAATACAGCTCACCATGGCACTACGGGCCGCCTCGTCTGCAAATTTCTACCAACGCGATATAAATCAAGTTAATACTTTTTACCGCATCAAAAACAAATAAAAAATTCAACCACGGCGCTAGTTATGCAATTCAGGGATCAGAGGAGCAAGAAATTGGAATAAACCACTTTACATGTTACCAACGGGAATGCTTTTCATAATCTGCACATCAATTTCTACAAAATTCCCTGGAGCTCCTCCTCTCACACAGCACTGAGCGTTGCAAAGCTCAGCATTTTGCAATCCACTCATTTTGCGTAGAATGCACGAGCAGTGAACCAGTTAATCCATAGCAACGACACCAATTATGAGCACCTTTAGCCTTAGTTTCTCTTGATAATTTCTTAGCAAGGTTGTTTGTATACGGCGGCACAAACAGACATAATTATCGTGCAGTACTTCGCTTTATATTAAAGTTTTAAGATGTTTATAGATCCTTATTCTCTGATTAACTTAGAGTAAGTCCTTTAATTTTAATGTTCAATTTCTACACCTTATTGGCCTTTATTTAGCCGGCCAATTTTAACCGGCCCAATGGACAAACATCGAAATATTTTTGAATCATCTGACCGGCCCCTTGGACAAAAACTTTTCAAGCAGTTGCCAAAGCAAGGAATTTTTGCTCAAAATAGCCACGGAAACCAAAGTCAATGAATTGCATCAAAAAAAAAATTCCCAGTCTTTCATCACGATTTAGATCGTTATCTACGTGTTTTATAACTATGTTATCTAAACACTGTATAAACCAAGTGATAAAAGATTTATTTAACGTAAATTAACTGGGGTTTTAACCTCCCTTTGGACAAAAATTACGGCCAATTAGGTATTTAAAAACCTAGGCATCGGGATTTTCAAATATGTCAAATTGTTATGTTCATGAATAACATCATATTTCCAACTAAAATACGGCGTTTAATTTCATTTCTCTGTTCTTGAATTCATTCACCACCATTCATGAATTCTATATTTAGCAATTCCTCCTGGAACAACAGTCCTTCATCCCTCAAAAAATTGATTCTCTCTTTTTACTAAATCTAGTCACGTATACAGACTTTTATGAATTTTAACGATACTGTTTCACAGCACGCTCCTCGCCTTGCTGTCATTTTCACTGGGAAATGCGGTTTGTGCCGGGCGCTCAATCGGTCGCAATTGTGGTGAAAAATGGGTCAAAATCGGAAAAACTGTAATGCGCGAAGTTATATTGTCGGAAAATACCGCGCTAAGCCGCGCGCAGCATTTTGGCCCTTTTAGAACACGAATATGTTCCAAAAGTGCCAATTTGGCCCTTTTGGAACACGAAGCTATTCCAAAAGGGCCATCTTTGGCCCTTTTGGAACACGAAGCTATTCCAAAAGGGCCAATTTGGCCCTTTTGGAACACGGATACTGTTCCAAAAGGGCCAAACGAAAAAATAGGTATCGAATAGGTATCGAATAGGTATCAAATAGTAAATATTTCATATGACTATTTTCAATTTGGTGCAAAGCTCAATTACCCATCCATCTTGACGGCCAATTTGTCCATGTTCCGCGCTTTTCCGCGCTATTTGATCATTTAAATGTCAATCATTGTCAATCATTTAAATGATTGACAATAGTTTCAAAATGATATGGGTGAAAGTTTGATGTATAAATCAAAAGTTATAGACATGACAAACTGCTCGAATTTGCAAAAAACAGACCATATTGCACGTGACAGTTTTGATGCGTTTTTGATGCAATGTCTTAGAAATTTTGGGATAATATAACCATATTTTGGCATCATCTTGCAGGGGAAGACTTAATGAATATAAATTTCAACGATGTTAGATGCAATTATATACCAAAATGGTTATGGCCAGAAACGTTTCCAGACTGAGACAGAACTGTCGAGATATTGCAATGCAATGCCCAAACGTATCAAAATTCCGATTGTATCTAAATTTCTATCATGAAACAAAAATTTCCGGTTGATCATCGATTCATGAAGGATAAGTATTTAATATAGACAGTGAAAGTCGATGAAAAGAATCAATCAAATGCCAGTCAATGTTGAAGCGTCCGTGATCATCCTTCGTTTGGTCATCCGAGAATTTCTTCGTGATTACGTTATCTCATCTCTGATCTGTGGTCGTTCATCTCTGATCTGTGGTCTCTGAAAGCAGGGAGCTGATCATGATATAATAGTCTCACGCACATTTAACATAGCTCCTCTGCGAATTACATCCCCTGATATCTAGCGTCTCTCACATACACTTTATAAGGATGCTAAATGAAAAACCCATCTATTACATGAGCTCTATTTGATAAATCCGACACCGCATCAATGTTATATCTTCTCTACATCAACATTATATAAAATAAAAATAGATCTTTGCTAATTCACATGCCAAGTTATCATGCGTCTTCTTTGTATCCTCATGTAATTTATAGCCCCAAGATGAATATTATTCACAGTCATCCCCAAACCACAGCTACATATTTTTTAATCTATGAACTACAGTACAGAAGTGCTGTAGTCCGATCAGTCCATATCTCAGGGTTACAAAAAGCAAAATATAACCTACGTGTTACAAATATGCAGAACACGTTCGACTATTATATTACTTTAGCGAAAGCCATTCATAACATATTATCTAAATTTATCACGGCTCCACTCTTCGAGTGTCGCGTGATAAATCGCGTGATAAATCGCGTGATTGTATCTAAATTTCTATCATGAAACAAAAATTTCCGGTTGATCATCGATTCATGAAGGATAAGTATTTAATATAGACAGTGAAAGTCGATGAAAAGAATCAATCAAATGCCAGTCAATGTTGAAGCGTTCGTGATCATCCTTCGTTTGGTCATCCGAGAATTTCTTCGTGATTACGTTATCTCATCTCTGATCTGTGGTCGTTCATCTCTGATCTGTGGTCTCTGAAAGCAGGGAGCTGATCATGATATAATGACACAAGCATCATGAAGTTTGGAATTATTTGGTATGTTATTTTGCTAATATTCAGCTTAAAGGCACAATTGGTGATAATTGGCGACGACGCGCGCAATGCGCGCGCGTCGTCTCTGTCACGCTAAATATGACATTTTTACTTTCATTACAAATTAACAAATTTCAGAAGACCCTTTTAACAAAATTGTCCCAATCTAGAATCTTGTACCAAACCATTTCCATTCAAGAGGTAATTTTAAATGGAGTATTATTCAACAAATTATGTTTTAGGACCTCAATTCAATTGATTAATTAATTAGAGAATGGTTGCGTATCGACAGAAGGCTTTTTGCAAATGATATCGGGTAATCGAATAGAAACAGCCAGCTTTAATACTTAAATATGTAGCAATCAATTTGTCAAAAGAGGGGGAATTAGACGATACAAACACAGTGCATTCTGATGAGAGGGGGAATAAGACGATACAAACACAGTGCATTCTGATGAGAGGGGGAATAAGACGATACAAACACAGTGCATTCTGATGAGAGGGGGAATTAGACGATACAAACACAGTGCATTCTGATGGGAGGGGGAATGAGACGCTACAAACACAGTTCATTCTGATGGGAGGGGGAATAGACGATACAAACACAGTGCATTCTGACGAGAAGGGAATGAGACGATACAAACACAATGTATTCTGATGAGGGGGGGGGAATTAGACGATACAAACACAGTTCATTCTGATGTGAGGGGGAATAAGACGATACAAACACAGTGCATTCTGATGAGAGGGGGAATAAGACGATACAAACACAGTGCATTCTGATTAGAGGGGGAATTAGACGATACAAACACAGTGCATTCTGATGAGAGGGGGAATAAGACGATACAAACACAGTGCATTCTGATGAGAGGGGGAATAAGACGATACAAACACAGTGCATTCTGATGAGAGGGGGGAATAAGACGATACAAACACAGTGCATTCTGATGAGAGGGGGGAATAAGACGATACAAACACAGTGCATTCTGATGAGAGGGGGAATAAGACGATACAAACACAGTGCATTCTGATGAGAGGGGGAATTAGACGATACAAACACGGTGCATTCTGATGAGAGGGGGAATTAGACGGTACAAACACAGTGCATTCTGATGAGAGGGGGGAATTAGACGATACAAACACAGTGCATTCTGATGAGAGGGGGAATGAGGCGATACAAACACAGTGCATTCTGATGAGAGGGGGAATAAGACGATACAAACACAGTGCATTCTGATGAGGAGGGAATAAGACGGTACAAACACAGTGCATTCTGATGAGAGGGGAATAAGACAGTACAAACACAGTGCATTCTCATGAGAGGGGAATTAGACGATACAAACACAGTACATTCTGATGAGAGGGGGAATAAGACAGTACAAACACAGTGCATTCTCATGAGAGGGGGAATTAGACGATACAAACACAGTGCATTCTGATGAGAGGGGAATAAGACGATACAAACACAGTGCATTCTGATGAGAGGGGGAATAAGACGATACAAACACAGTGCATTCTGATGAGAGGGGAATAAGACGATACAAACACAGTGCATTCTGATGAGAGGGGAATTAGACGATACAAACACGGTGCATTCTGATGAGAGGGGGAATAAGACGATACAGTGAATTCTGATGAGAGGGGAATTAGACGATACAAACACAGTGCATTCTGATGAGAGGGGGAATAAGACGATACAAACACAGTGCATTCTGATGAGAGGGGGAATTAGACGATACAAACACGGTGCATTCTGATGAGAGGGGGAATTAGACGGTACAAACACAGTGCATTCTGATGAGAGGGGGGAATTAGACGATACAAACACAGTGCATTCTGATGAGAGGGGGAATGAGGCGATACAAACACAGTGCATTCTGATGAGAGGGGGAATAAGACGATACAAACACAGTGCATTCTGATGAGAGGAGGGAATAAGACGGTACAAACACAGTGCATTCTGATGAGAGGGGGAATAAGACAGTACAAACACAGTGCATTCTCATGAGAGGGGGAATTAGACGATACAAACACAGTACATTCTGATGAGAGGGGGAATAAGACAGTACAAACACAGTGCATTCTCATGAGAGGGGGAATTAGACGATACAAACACAGTGCATTCTGATGAGAGGGGGAATAAGACGATACAAACACAGTGCATTCTGATGAGAGGGGGAATAAGACGATACAAACACAGTGCATTCTGATGAGAGGGGGAATAAGACGATACAAACACAGTGCATTCTGATGAGAGGGGGAATTAGACGATACAAACACGGTGCATTCTGATGAGAGGGGGAATAAGACGATACAAACACAGTGAATTCTGATGAGAGGGGGAATTAGACGATACAAACACAGTGCATTCTGATGAGAGGGGGGAATAAGACGATACAAACACAGTGCATTCTGATGAGAGGGGGAATTAGACGATACAAACACAGTGCATTCTGATGAGAGGGGTAATAAGACGATACAAACACAGTGCATTCTGATGTGAGGGGCAATAAGACGATACAAACACAGTAGGTGCATTCTGATGAAAGTGGAAATTAGACGATACAAACACAGTGCATTCTGATGAGAGGGGGGAATAAGACGATACAAACACAGTGCATTCTGATGAGTGGGGGGATTTGACGGTACAAACACAGTGCATTCTGATGAGAGGGGGAATAAGACGATACAAACACAGTGCATTCTGATGAGAGGGGGAAATAGACGATACAAACACAGTGCATTCTGATGAGAGGGGGAATAAGACGATACAAACACAGTAGGTACATTCTGATGAGAGTGGAAATTAGACAATACAATCACGGTGCATTCTGATGAGAGGGGGAATTAGACGATACAAACACAGTGCATTCTGATGAGAGGGGGGAATTAGACGATACAAACACAGTGCATTCTGATGAGAGGGGGAATAAGACGATACAAACACGGTGCATTCTGATGAGAGGGGGAATTAGACGATACAAACACAGTGCATTCTGATGTGAGGGGGGATTAGACGATACAAGCAAAGTAGGTACTACCTTCTGATGAGAGGGTGGGCTTGGGAGTCGGGAGAGAGAGTCTTGTGAAGTGCCACCAAGCTCAAAGGTTCCACATCTGATATATGTTCAGGGAGATGTGAATCGTCTTCAGAAGATGCGTGGAGTTTAATATGAATGGACAGAGGTAGAATCAGATGACAGAGCGGACTAGCAACCTGAATATAAGACACTAGCGTTTGCCCGCGAAGATTCGCGGAAACAATCAACCTGATACCTTTGGTTCATCTTGTATCTAGCAGCCAACAGCTACTTGCTTCATGACCTCATCTTGGAATTTGTTAAGTAATTGGATCACCATTACCGCTTACCGAGGATTACAGATATTCGCGGAAATGCACCGCACAACATACTTTGTAATTTGAGATCACCTATATAGTATTGCCTTTCCATAGCATATATTAGCATTAGTAAACGCATGATATTTATTATGCAAATAAATAATCAACGGATGGTCCAATTCAAATTTTCCTTAAATAGTAATAAGCCCCTTAATTGGGAGAAGATTTTCCCGAAAAAAACGATCAAAAATATCAAATGCACTTCTTAAATAGTCATTTTACACAGACAGACAGATGCACGAACACTCTGAAATTATTAATATAGATTGTTTTAATGTAAGGAGAGCTGGTGACTTTCATTGCTTCATAATATAATTAAAATTGTATTTAATTTTTAAAATATGATTCCTATCAATTAGGTGTGTATCTTCTATATACAAAAACAGTACCTACCTTTTTGCGAAGTAGGATAGAGGAGTATAGGCATCCCAGGCCCAGGGTCCAGCATACTTTCCAAGGATCAAGGAGGCAGTCACAGAGTGTTCCCTGGGATGAAGGAGTACATTCCAGGATCAAGAAGTCTCTTCAAGGATCAATGAGACTCTCTCAGAATCAATGAGACTCTCTCAGGATCAAGGATACTCTCTCAGGATCAATGAGACTCTCTCAGGACCAAGGAGACTCTCTCAGGATCAAAGATACTCTCTCAGGATCAATGAGACTCTCTCAGGACCAAGGAGACTCTCTCAGGATCAAGGAGGCTCTCTCAAGATCAAGGAGACACTCTCATGATGAAAGAGACTTTCGAAGATCAAGAAAACAATCTCAGGATCAAAAAGACTCTCTCAGGAACAAGGAGACTCTCTCAGGATCAAGGAGACTCTCCAAGGATAAAGGAGACTCTCTCAGGTTCAAAGAGACCCTCTCAGGATCAAGGATACTCTCTCAGGATCAAGGAGACCTTATCAAGATCAAGGAGACTCTTTCAGGATCAATGAGACTCTCTCGGGACCAAGGATACTCTCTCAGGATCAAGGAGGCTCTCTCAAGATCAAAGAGATTCTCTCAGGATCAAGGAGACTCTCCCAGGATAAAAGAGACTTTCTCAGAATCAAGAAGACTCTCTCAGGAACAAGGAGACTCTCTCAGGATCAAGGAGACTCTCCCAGGATCAGGGACACTCTCTCAAGATCAATGAGACTTTCTCAGGAACAAGGAGACTCTCAGGATCAAGGAGACTCTCCAAGGATCAAGAAGTCTCTCTCAGGATCAAAGAGACCCTCTCAGGATCAAGGAGACTCTCTCAGGATCAAGTAGAGTCTTTCAGGAACAAGGAGACTCTCTCAGGATCAAGGAGACTCTCTCAGGATCAAGGAGACTATCCAAGGATCAAGGAGACACTCAGGATCAAAAAGACTTTCTCAGGAACAAGGAGACTCTCCCAGGATCAAGGAGACTATCCAAGGATCAAGTAGACTCTCTCAGGAACAAGGAGACTCTCTCAGGATCAAGGAGACTCTCCAAGGATCAAGTAGACTCTCTCAGGATCAAAAAGACCCTCTCAGAATCAAGGAGACTCTCTCAGGATCAAGTAGAGTCTCTCAGGAACAAGGAGACTCTCTCAGGATCAAGGAGACTCTCCAAGATCAAGAAGTCTCTCTCAGGATCAAAGAGACGCTCTCAGGATCAAGGAGACTCTCTCAAGAAAGAATAGAGTCTTTCAGGAACAAGGAGACTCTCTCAGGATCAAGGAGACTCTCTCAGGATCAAGGAGACTCTCCAACTTCCAAGGATCAAGAAGACTCTCTCAGAATCAAAGAGACCCTCTCAGGATCAAGGATACTCTCTCAGGATCAAGGAGACTCTCCAAGGATCAAGAAGACTCTCTCAGGATCAAAGAGACCCTCTCAGGAAAGAATAGAGTCTTTCAGGAACAAGGAGACTCTCTCAGGATCAAGGAGACTCTCTCAGGATCAAGGAGACTCTCTCAGGATCAAGAAGACTCTCTCAGGATCAAGGAGACTCTCTCAGGATCAAGGAGACTCTCCAAGGATCAAGAAGACTCTCTCAGAATCAAAGAGACCCTCTCAGGATCAAGGATACTCTCTCAGGATCAAGGAGACTCTCCAAGGATCAAGAAGACTCTCTCAGGATCAAGGAGACTCTCTCAGGAAAGAATAGAGTCTTTCAGGAACAAGGAGACTCTCTCAGGATCAAGGAGACTCTCTCAGGATCAAGGAGACTCTCCAAGGATCAAGAAGACTCTCTCAGAATCAAAGAGACCCTCTCAGGATCAAGGATACTCTCTCAGGATCAAGGAGACTCTCCAAGGATCAAGAAGACTCTCTCAGGATCAAAGAGACCCTCTCAGGAACAAGGAGACTCTCTCAGGATCAAGGAGACTCTCCAAGGATCAAGAAGACTCTCTCAGGATCAAAGAGACCCTCTCAGGATCAAGGAGACTCTCTCAGGATCAAGTAGAGTCTCTCAGGAAAAATGAGACTCTCACAGGATCAAGGAGACTCTCTCAGGATCAAGGAGACTCTCCAAGGATCAAGAAGACTCTCTCAGGATCAAAGAGACCCTCTCAGGATCAAGGATACTCTCTCAGGATCAAGGAGACTCTCTCAGGATCAAGGAGACTCTCAGGATTAAGTGTACTCTCTCAGGAACAAGGAGACTCCCTCAGGATCAAGAAGACTCTCTCAGGATCAAGGACTCTCCAAAGATTGGGCCTCAGGATCAAGAAGACTCTTTCAGGATCAAGGAGACTCTCTGTGCTGCCTTCACCAGATCCAAGGATTCTTTTCCAGCATCAAAAAGTACATCCCAGGTTAGATCAAGGATACTATCCCATTCCAGGATCAAGGAGACTCTTCTAGGATAAAGAATTCATTCACAGGGAAAAGGAATCAGTCCTAGGATGAAGGAGTGTATCCTGTGATGAAGCAGTAATTCAGATTAAGGAGTCTTTCCCAGGATCAAGGAGTCTTTCCCAGGATCAAGGAAACTCTCCCAGGATCAAGGTAATGAGTGTATCCCAAAATCAAGGTAATGAGTGTATCCCAAGATCAAGGAGACTATCCCATGCCAGGATCAAGGAGACTCTTCTAGGATGAAAAATTCAATCCCAGGAAAAAGGAATCAGTCCTAGGATGAAAGAGTGTATCCTGTGATGAAGGAGTTATTCAGATGAAGGATTCTTTTCCAGTATCAAGAAGTGCATCCTAGGTTAGATCAAGGAGACTATCCCAGGTCAGGATCAAGGAGACTCTTCTCTAGGATGAAGAATTCAATCCCAGGAAATTAGGAATCAGTCCTAGGATGAATGAGTGTATCCTGTGATGAAGGAGTTTTCAGATGAAGGATTCTTTTCCAGTATCAAGAAGTGCATCCTAGGTTAGATCAAGGAGACTATCCCAGGTCAGGAACAAGGAGACTCTTCTAAGATCAAGAATTCAATCCCAGGAAAAAGGAATCAGTCCAATGATGATGGAGTGTATCCTGTGATGAAGGAGTTTTCAGATGAAGGATTCTTTTCCAGTATCAAGAAGTACATCCCAGGTTAGATCAAGGAGACTATCCCAGGTCAGGAACAAGGAGACTCTTCTAAGATCAAGAATTCAATCCCAGGAAAAAGGAATCAGTCCAAGGATAGAAGGATGAAGGAGTGTATCCTGTGATGGAGGAGTCTTTCCCAGGATGAAGGAGTCTTTCCCAGGATCAAGAAGTCTTTCCCAGGATCATGGAGTCTTTCCCAGGATCAAGGACACCCTCCAAGGATCATTGATCAAGGTAATGAGTGTATCACAAAATCAAGGTAATGACTAATGAGTGTAAATACAATGACACAATGAAGATTTCAAATCTTCTATATATAATAAAATATTTCAAAATTTTGTAAAATTATTAAAATGTTCGAGTTGCATATCGCAATAAAAGGCACGGCGCAGCGCTCGCTATTGGAATTCATTGAATTCAAATCACAAATGTCGCGTCAAATTCTGACTTGTACGGCGCGCGCGACCGCCGAATTTCCGCGCACCCAGTACCGGGGGACACTATAGACACTACGCGTAAGGAAGCGCGCGGCGCGTACACACACCTATGCGGGCTTAGGAAGTTTATTACAGAACTATGAAAACTTGGTGTCGTAGTGAGAGGAGATTATTCTGATTCTAAAAGTGTTGAACCAGGACCAATATCTCTTTATAAAGTTGCAGATTGTGTTTGTTTTTGTATGTCACACGTCAAGGCAACGCATGCGCAATAGGGGAGTTTGTACGTTCAGATGGGTGGCATGCACATGTTTAATGCTGTTTAATGTGTTTTGATTTCAGAGCTTCATAACTTTTGATCTGAGTATTTGCAGGCCTGACAGGCCTGCTAGTTGAGTAGTTATTGGTCGGCTGATATCATCGAGTGGCGAAGCCACGAGATGATATCAGCCGACCAATAACGCTCTTATTTTCCAACACGCAACAACTCTTAACCAATAGCAGTTCATTCATGTGCCCACATGGTACTGTCCTGTGATTGTATGTAATAATTTCGTGTCATTTTCGCGGCACATCTATTGGCGGTGAGCTAGATCACGTGATACGCATCATCATCACACGTGACACAGCGTATTAGATACAGTGAGATACCCTGAGATATCTTACGGCTGGAGAAGCTGCAATACGCAACGGACATGCCTCGCAGAACTGTATCGAAGGAAGTAGAATTGTCTTTAATTTGAACTTTGTTGTAGTGCTGTTGTCTATTGTCTATAACAGGTTACCTCAGTACTTATAACTTATCAATGAGATTTTGGAAATGCGTTTTTGGAATTTCTGTTCATTAAAAACTCCTACTAATTAGTTATTAGTGCACAGGTCGCACGAATTAAGTGACGCACTTATTTACATAGTTGTTACACAGTACTATACGCACGTAACGAATTTTTAAACGGTGACGAATGTAACGAATTTTTCAAAGCCCAGGGATAATTATAATTTTTCGTGAGATTATGTCTCAAAATCAGGAAAAATTTTCGAAAGCGTGAATTCTGTTGTGATTTCATAAAACATTTCGATTTTCCTTAATTTGAAATATGAAATAAGAATTTCGGCTAAATTTTTGACAAATGTAACAACTACCTATGCCTATTTAACCAAGCAAGGTAACTGACTACTTGGGTTATCTCTCGCATAAATTCAGCTTAGAAAGTAAAAATTATGTCATATTTCTTGTTTCGAATAGCGAGTTGATCACGTTAAATCGCCTATTTTCCGTGCAAGACCTACATACTACATAGTTGCATACCGCACGCTTCTCCCTTCGGACTGCTGCACCTCTTTGGCATTGTTCCAGCCGTGAGCAGTGAGATATTGATTCACCGAAAAGTTATTTAACGGCTTGCTATCCGATACAAGTTCTGGTGCTTGCTTCACAAGCACGGTGCTCAGCAGGATATCCTATGTGACTGGTTGAGAGGGCATCACGTGCGCTAGTCACGTGGTTATTCGGCTCGGGCACGCTCAAGCCACGGGTGCAGGGGCAGGGGTAGTTGGAAAATAAATTTACATAACTAATGTCCATTAATGACCTGCCTGATGGCATTTAAGGTGCTCCAAAATATTTGCTCATGATTTAAAAATTGTTGCAAATGCTGATAACTTAAATGAAAATAATGCTGATTTGAAATCTTTAGAATTTAAACTTTACAACACTACAACACTTTACAACACTTTACAACACTACTTTATACAATCAAATTTGAGGATTAGTGTTCAGCGACGCCCCCTAAGGGGATAAAACATGCTAATGGTGAAAAACAAGCTAATGGTGAAAATGTTGATAATGCAAGGAAAAAGGGTAAGAAGGGAAAGAAAGATGTTACTGAATCAGACTCTTCTACTGTGCCATCAAATGGTAATGATTTGATCAGACAGTTGGAACTATCTTTTAATGCAAAACTAGATGCTCTGTCAAAAGTTATAGAAGCCAAGGATAAAACCATTGCAACACTTAATCAGGAAGTAGGATCCCTGAAAGCAGAAGTTGTAGAGTTGAAGAAAGGGTTCAATTTCATGTCCAAAGAAACTTCAGATCTCAAGAATGAGTTCCATGAAGTCAGTAAGAACAATGAGGCAAATTTGGCTGAACTTCACAATAAAAGTGTTGATCTGGAGGACCGGAGCAGGAGATCCAACTTGGTATTTTTTGGAGTAAATGAACTGTCTGATAAAAACAACACAGAGGACTGTGAGGAACTGATAACACAATTACTGATCCAGAACAAACTTGTCCTCCAAATACTGTGAGTAGCAACCTTCTTGACAGGGCTCATAGGCTTGGACCACGGAAGCAAGGTGCAAACCAGAGGCCACGCCCCATAATCTGTAAATTCACTTTTTCAAGGCAAAAGAGGCTGTACTGAAGAACAGTTTCAAATTCAAGGGTACACCTTTTGGAGTTGCTGAGGATTTCTCCAAAACAACTCTTGATATCAGAAGAGAACTGATCAACAAAGCCAAGATTGCCAAATCACAGTTTGACTTTGTGCTCAGTTACAAAGTGAACTATCGGAGGCTTGTGCTAAAGTATCAAGACCCAGAAACTGGAAATACCTTCTTCAGGGGCTTCAATCTATCTGATGTTCAATCTGATGGGGCATGGGCTGTACCCAAGAAATTCATCCCAAGTAATCGGGAATGAGAGGCTGTGCCCAGAGTTTTTATCATTACTTTTGTTGGATATATATATATGAATTCATTTTGCTGTGGGATGCTCATCCATGAGCAATTCAGAAGTTATGTTTTGTTCAGCAGTAGAGAAATGAAATACTTCTTGAATTCAATCATATTCAGTACACTGAGAAATGATACTTTACATCACAAACTGATCATGACACAAGTGTGTGGCATAAATCTACAAACAGAATCTTACTGTTATAAATGTATGTGGTTTTCCACTAGATTAAAAACCTTTGCTTTTCTCAGATATGTTTCAAAAGTTTCAAGGGGTAACAGTCTTAATGAAATATCCAATTTATACAGTGATTTAGTTTTTAAAAATTTAGACAATTGGGATCCTATGATAGGATTTTGCTTTACATTGATAAAAATGCTAGCAACTGAAAAGAGTTTATAATGGGAAGGCTTCTTAAAAATTTCAAACTAACTTGCTTTTTTTGTAAGTATGAAATCCAGAAATCAAATAGATCCAATAACTCAGTAATATTCAAAAAGAAACCAAGATCAATTTGCAGATATTGTACCAAGAAAAAGCATAAGCCACTTGAGCCTCAATATGAAGGTCATGATACACAATGTAAAATTTGTAATAAGCCTGTCATGTTCCAAAAATTGTATTGCCTGTTCAATCTGTGATCATTTTACCATGGGAAATGCCTGAATATAAACAAAACTGATATTCATCAAATTGAAAAAATACCTACATTTTTTATATGTCCACCATGCAACAGTGATACCTTTCCAGGTATAGTTGAAAAGCATGAAAAAGTAAAGGCTTCCCAAAAATCCAAACTTAAGCAATGTTTCACTTGCCATAACTATGTTTCTAAAGAAAAATACTGTAACAAATTTTTGATTTATGGAAGTGAAAAACGAAGTATTTGTAAAAGCTGTAGTCTCCTTAATAAGGATATTCCTGTCAGAGATAAAAACTGTATTGAGTTCCTAGATTGTCCTATTTGCGAAAATCAAGTTAAATATGAATCTATCTTTTGTAACTTATGCCAGCACTGGGTACACCCATATTGCAATGGTATCTCAAGACAAGACCTTAACAGTATAAAGACGAGTGTGTGGTGAATATGCCCGCACAGACCTTGACAATTTTATTACAGACAAACCATAGGTGCTAGAAAGCTGATTTTTACTCTATCTTCGTTTTTGCCTTTTTCGAGCATGACTGAATAAAAATAATTTTTCAATTTTAATTGGTTCGTTAATTAGGGCTAATTTGATTGCAGATGGTCCCAAAAAAGTACCTTAAAACTAGTGTGTGGTATTTTTACCCTACAGAGGCGCATGACATCAAAGGAATCTGATTGGGGTCGGGCAATTAGACCCAGTCCCTACTTGCACCCATCTTTAGAACTCGTAATTCGATAATAAGTAGTGCGAGGAATGGGATAGTGTAGGAAATCTAATCATGTGAGAGACTTCATAAATACGTACGGAAATTCCTTTGAAAGTCTGAATAACAATATAGCGGCAAGAAAAACAATGAGATCATACGTGCCATTGATTAAGTAGATCTTCAAGAGTGACGTAACGATCATTATCTAGAGTGTGGAATAGATATCGCCCGTGAGTCAACAATTTTGTTTCGTACAGCATATCCATCAGATGATATTATAACAGAAACTGAAATGCCCTTACTGTTTATGTAAAGTACACCTAAACAAAAGTGTACTGTATGTATTGTATGATGTATCAGGTTTGGTATCATGCACTTAATTAGAGCACAATGCTTTATATCCTGTCAGAACACGAACAAATTGAGCTAATGAGCTACCTATGCCGTTATGACCTTATGATAAGTTCTTTCCTGCAGTGAACCCACTGCTAAATCGTAATTATGACTAAATGATAGGTATCTAATATTAGGTAATGTTATAACACTTCCTACGGGGTAGAACGTAAAAACGTATTAGGTACTCAAGTATTTTAGAAAGGAACTCAGCCGTAAGATTCGGTTTTGTTTAATTTGGTCGATAACGGAGTTGTGAGTCTAGAGCATGATGCAATCAAAATAAAAGCATAGGTCATATGGAGACATAAGACTTAATTCTTTTCTGGAATTCAGCAGAGTTTACCCATGATAGTTGGAGCATTTCTAAAAAGGAAACTGTGTCACTTGAATTTTGAGTAACTTATAATTTTGTGAACCTGGACGCTGGCTTTGGTCAAATATGTAATAAATGTACAAAATTCGGACCTAAAACGATGTTTTTGCGATAGACAATACGCTTTTTTCTACAATACAAATTTGGTGAAACAAAGCGTGTTATCTGTCGCAAAACGTGTTTTTACTTATATGTACGTATTTTGAACGTTATATATTACACGAGTACCTAACAGTGATAACTAAAAATCGATTGGGGTTGTTAAATGATTGAAAATACAACTCAAATCACTGTTTTAGAGTTTTAGCAAAACTCTAAATGATCAATGCCGATAAAACGCTGGCAACATGTTTTTCTTTGCTTCATCTTTCAGAGTGGCAGTTGCAGCCAGAAACTGTCTTCTCCAATCTTTCACTGATTGGCCTGGTGCAAGATGAGGAATAGAGTAATGTTGTTGTTGTAGTCATCTTTGAGGAAGTTTATGTCAAGCCAGAATGATACACAGAGTTGGAATATAAATGAAATGATTTCAATAGAATATCAGACCAATATAGAACTGGATAATCTGGTACACAAGACTTCCTAGAATATGAGTTACGGATCAAATCTCAATAAATAAATGATTCAAAGTATATCAATCAAATAAAGGATATATAATTTATCAAAATACCAAAATATATATCCTGACAGCTGTACTCTAACTTACCAACATACATTGACTTAGGATTGTCCCATCTGTCAACTTCTGAAGTATCAAGCTTGGATTATGGATAAGTTCTCCAAATCATCAAACCTTTGTTCTGTTCTGCTATCAGTTCAAAATAATAACATACACCTGATCCTGGGACTGAATCCTTGATTCTGATCCTTGGAGATCCTTGGAGATCCCCTTTGAAGTTTGATCCTGGGAGAGTCTCCTTGGCCCTGGGAAAGCCTCCTTGGTCCTGGAATATACTCCTTGATTTAAGGACAGACTCCTTCCCAGTATGCAGTCCTTGATCCTTCTTGATCCTGGGAGAGTAACTTTGGTCCTGAGAGCGTTTCCTTGATCCTGAGAAAGACTCCTTGACCCTGATAAAGACTTCTTGATCCTAGGAAAGACTCCTTCATCTGAAATACAACTTCATACCAGGATTCACTCTTTCACCCTTGGACTGATTCCTTGTTCCTGGGATTGTATTCTTGATCCTAGAATTAGAAGGATCTCCTGGGATAGACTTCATGATCCTGGGATGCAGTCATATATCCTGGCTTCCTGGGATGTGCTCCTTGATCCTGGGAAAGAATCCTTGAACCTGGTGAAGACTCCTGCATCTTCGGACAGACTCCTTGATCCAGAGAGGCTGCATTCTATATCCCAGAGAACATTCCTCTGACTCCTTGGTCTTAGAATAGTGTCCTTGATCAGCTGGGAGAGCCTCCTTGATCCTGAGAGTGTCTTACTGATCCTATGGAAGACTCAATAATAGTCTCCTTTGTCCTAAGAGAGTCTCCTCGATTCTGACAGAGTCTCCTTGATCCTGAGAGTGTCTCATTGATCCTGGGAGAGTCTCCTTGATCCTGGGAGAGATTCATTGACCCTTAAGGGAAATACTCCTTGATCCTGGGAAAGACTCCTCTCCTTGAAAGACTCCGTCATCTGAAAGTCTCATTTATCCCAGGATACACTCCTTCATCCTATAGGACTGTTTCCTTGTTCCTGGCCTTGAGTTCTTCATCCAAGAAGAGTCTCCTTGATCCTGGACTGGGATAGCCTCCTTGACATTGGGATACACTCATCTGTCCTGGGATGCAATTCTTGACACTCGAAAAGAATCCTTAAACCTGCAGTGAAGGCTCCTTTATCTTGGGACAGACTGTTCATTCAGGCTGCATGCCTTCATCACAGAGAGTCTCCTTGATCCTGGGAAAGTCTCCAGGATCCTAGGGAAGACTAAAGGATCCTGAAAGTGACTCCTTGATCCTGGGAGAGTGTCCATGAACCTAGGGAAGCATCAAGGATCCTGAGAGGGTCTCTACGATTCTAGGAAAGACTCTAGGATCCTGAGAGTCTCCTTGATTCTGGGAGAGTCTCCTTGATCCTGAGAGAGTCTTCTTGATGATTGATCATGAGATAATCACCATGATCTTTAGAGTCTCCTTGATCCTGAGAGAGTCTCCTTGATCCTGAGAAAGTGTCCTTGATCCTGAGAGAGTCTCCTTGATCACGAGAGAATCTCAATGATCTTTGGAGAGTCTCCTTGTTCCTGAGAGAGTCTCCTTGATGCTGAGAGAGTCTCCCTAATCCTTGTGAAAACTCTTTTATCCTGAGAGAGTCTCCTTGATCACGAGAGAATCTCAATGATCTTTGGAGAGTCTCCTTGTTCCTGAGAGAGTCTCCCTGATGCTGAGAGAGTCTCCTTGATCCTGAGAGAGTGTTCTTGATCCTGGGAGAGTTTCCTTGATCCTGTGACAGTCTCCATGATCCTCGGAAAGACTCCATGATCCTGAAAGTGACTCCTTGATCCTGGGAAAGACTCGGAAACTCCATGATCCTGAAAGTGACTCCTTGATCCTGGGAAAGACTCCATGATCCTGAGAGAGTCTCCTTGATCCAGTGGTTGACCGGGGGCGGGATCCCAGCCAGGGCCGGCGCCGGGGCTGGGGATGGCAATTCAGGCCAGGGCCGGGGAAGACTTGAGAAATTTGACCAGGGCCGGGGCCGGGGAACCATCAATTTAGCGGGGGCCGGGGCCTGGGATTGCTGACCAAAGTTAGATTTAGAAAATTAGGCCAGAGTACTTTTAAGACAAGAAATGGAATACAAAATAATGCACATGAAAAAACTGAGAGGTTAGGTATTCAATACACATTTAAGCAAAATCACTGAAATTCAATGATATGTAGGGGTCTGGAGGCGGCATCCCCCAGAAGCCAGACAACCTTAGCAAATAGAATAACTGCCTCTTTAATAATATGTCAACTCAATTTCTCGTATTTTTCAAACAAATCTGATCGAAGCAAAATCAAGACCGTCACTGAAATTCAATGATATGCAGGGGTCTGAAGTCCAGACCCCTCCATTTCATTGAATTTCGGTGACGGTCTTTCTTTTGCTTCGACAAGATTCATTTGAGGAATTCGAGAAATTGAGTTGAAATACATAAGAGGCGAATATTCTATTTACTCAGGTCGTGTGGCTTCTGGGGGCAACCGCCTCCAGATTCCAGACTCTGTACTCTGGAGGCAGCTGCCCCCAGAAGCCAGACGACCTGGGCAAATAGAGTATTCGCCTCTTTAGTATTTCAACTCAATTTCTCACATTTTTCAAACGAATCTGGTCGAAGCAGAATCAAGACCGTCACTGAAATTCAATGTGTATGCAGCGGTCTGAGGGCGGCAGCTCACAGAAGCAAGAAGACCTGAGCAAAAAGAAATAGAATCGTTGCCTCTGTAGCATTTCAACTCTATTTTTCGTATTCTTTCGACGTTATTTGGTCTAACTTCTGAGCGAAATCAAGACTGTCACTGAAATTCAATGATATGTAGGGGTCTGGGGGCGGCAGCCCTTAGAAGCCAGACGACCTGAGCAAATAGAATAATCGCCTCATTAGTATTTCGATTCGATTCTTGATATTTCAAACGAATCTGGTCTAAGCAAGATCAAGACCGTCACTGAATTCAATGATATGCAGGGGTCTGGGGGCGGCAGCCCCCAGAAGCCAGATGACCTGAGCAAATAGTATAATCGCCTCCTTCGTATTTCAGCTTAGGGCTCTATTTTTGTATTTTTCAACACGTTTTGTCCTGAAGAAAGATCAAGAGTGTTGAGTGCCCTGGGGGCGACAACCTCCAGAAACCAAGTGTTTAATTAGGCTGATAAAATACATGCCTCAACAGTATTTAGCCTTTTTAAAAGAGCATTTTCGTCTATTTTCAACGTGTTTACATGTCTCGTCGAAGCAAAAATAACACAAAAGTTAAGCTCCGAAGATATCATTGGATAGAAAAATATATCGTCCCGTTTCATGTCAAATATGAGAAGTTAAATTGTAAGCAAATACAAATTTTCATCTGAAAAGGTAAATGTTAAATCCCCGGCCAATTCCCCGGTAAAATCACGATTTTAGGCCGGGGCCGGGGTTAAAAAAATTCGGCCGGGGCTGGGCCGGGGCCCCGGTCTCTTCCTCAATTTTGGCCGGGGCTGGGAAGAGCCGGGGGCAGTGATTTTGGCCGGGGCCGGGGCCCCGGTCGACCACTGCCTTGATCCTGAGAGAGTCTCCTTGATCCTGAGAGAGTCTCCCTGATGCTGAGAGAGTCTCCTTGATCCTGAGAGAGTGTCCTTGATCCTGGGAGAGTCTCCATGATCCTCGGAAAGACTCCTTGATCCTGAAAGTGACACCTTGATCCTGGGATACACTCATCTGTCCTGTGATGTACTCCTTTATTCCACGATGACCCCTTGATCCTTGGAAAGTGTGCTGGATCCTGGGCCTGGGATACCTATACTCCTCATTTCACGGAGCTACTTTGCAGAATAAAGGTACTGTTTTTGTATAATGTAGATAGGAGAATCACACTTAGATAGTATAGGAATCATGAAGATAATCATTGATTTATTTATTACAAATTATGATGACGTGATATACAAACTTATAAAATTAATTCGTATATGAATTGTATATGAATGTAATATGAACCGTTTTGCCATAACTAATTAAAAAATCACGGTTTATCGAGTTTTTAGAAGATTTATGTTTGACAGTTTTTTATCCGTATTGTTCTTGATTTGCAATAAATTGTTTTGCGAGTTTTCAGTGAAGTTATGTTTTGACAGTTTCTATCTATTTTGTTATTATTGATCTGCAGTCTTGGTAATATCCGTATTTCATATGCTTTGAAACGACATATTACATAAAGATGAACTCCTTAAATACGTAAATCAGTGCTTTATGAGTTTATGTTTTTGTTGGATTGTTAAACTTGTATTGTGTAATATTGATATAATATTGCGGCACATTGCCAGCCCCACCGTGGGTTTCACAACAACAACAACAACAACAACATGAAGCAAATAAGCAATCATGCAGTGACCATCTCTCCTTACATTAAAACAATTTCTTAATTCAGGTTGCTTGTCCACTCTGTCATCTGATCCTACCTGGTTCATTCATATTAAGTAAACAAAGTTTTTAAGTAAACAAAGTTTTTTATTGATCTCCTCAAATTACAATCGAAAACACACACAAAAGAACGATGAAGGCATAACGTTACCCAGTTTTACTATTCATAATAATTATTAAGGGATGGAAATTATCTTTTTTATTAGGCAATAGGCATCTAAGTTTTGAATTCGTCAGATAGATACAGACAGTTTAATAACCTATTATTTATACTACAGATCTTAGAAGCTTATAGTTATACAACACTACAATAAAAGAGTATGGTATTTACTAAAAATAATACATCTGGAGGTCTATTGTATCATCTGTATTGTGACGATATGTACCGTTATAATTCATCAGACCAGTGGAGGCCTATTTAATGAAGCATGGCTTGACATGTTGATGTCTGCCATGGTATAGATGGCTCTTGAGCTTGGTCTGCTACACAAAGGAGAATGATACCAGACTCCTTTGCAAAGCACATACTTCATGATATAGCAGTAAAGTATGCACATTGAGGAACACCAAGCGTATAGAGAAATCTATTTTATATCATTTACATGAAGTAATATAAGGCTATTTGAAACTGGTCCAATGAATTCACTATAAGTCACGATTTTGTTGACCAATTCCGTTTCAGGGGACCAAGTGATTAGTGTAGCAGTATATGTGGCTGGAGAAAGGACACAGTTGCTATATGCTTAAGAGTGCCCCTGGGGACCACCTGCCACACCAATCAGGGCCCATTTTATTATCTTTATTCACAGTCATATTTATCTTCATAGGAATATACTAGTTCAATAGACATCTTTGTCTATAGCGCTGAAATAAAGCCTTATCACGTACAACTCATCTAGTACGACTTTCATGTATAGCTCTCATAAATTTTCACAACTCTCATTACAACATGAAAGTTGTTGCACTTGACTTTCAAGTGCTGTTAGTTTCTTATACCTTACAACACTTTACAACATACATTCGTTTGAGATATCAAATAAATAAAAATTTTGCCCTCCACCTTGCGCCATGGTCGACCTTTTGAACCTTTTTATTATTGCAATGAGTTTGAATTAAAGTATTGAAGTATAACATTAGCATTGGTCAGATGAGCTACAGTTTGTCCTAGTGAGCTCAATCGGATCAAAGGCCAGAAAGTTTTCCTTACTCCAAGATTCCAAGTTGTTGTTTTGTCCCTCTAAGAACCCCTTTTCAGTAGACTTTTTATCAAGTTCTCATCGCTATCTAAGCCAAATTTCCTAAGTCAAGAATTTGGGTAGGCAATTCCACAGCCAAGGGGCTCTGTATGTGAAATTCTTAGAAGGAACAGGGGTTATAAATCGGTTTGTATTACGTTTTGATCTGTTAAGAGTTTGGTATAGAGACACAGGCTCCTCTTGCTTTATAATTTTGACTAGTTCCATTATGCAGTTTAAGCGGTATAGATTTTGTACAGTCAGTTAAACTCCACACATCTTCAAAAAGACGATCAACACCCCTCCCTGAAGATATATCAGATGTTGAACCTTCACCCTCGAAATCTTAATCGGTGGCACTTCGCAAGACTCTCTCCCGACTCCCAAGCCCACCCTCTCATCAGAAGGTTAGTACCTTCTTTGCTTGTATCATCTAATTCCCCATCACATCAGAATGTACTGTGTTGTGCCGTCTTATCCCCCTCTCATCAGAATGTACTGTGTTTGTATCGTCTTATTCCCCCTCTCATGAGAATGCACTGTGTTTGTATCGTCTTATTCCCCCTCTAATCAGAATGTACTGTGTTTGTATCGTCTTATTCCCCCTCTCATCAGAATGTACTGTGTTTATATCGTCTAATTCTCCCTCCCATCAGAATGTCCTGTGCTTGTATCGTCTTATTCCCCCTCTCATCAGAATGCACTGTGTTTGTATCGTCTTATTCCCCCTCTCATCAGAATGCACTGTGTTTGTATCGTCTTATTCCCCCTCTAATAAGAATGCACTGTGTTTGTATCGTCTTATTCCCCCTCTCATGAGAATGCACTGTGTTTGTATCGTCTTATTCCCCCTCTAATCAGAATGTACTGTGTTTGTATCGTCTTATTCCCCCTCTCATCAGAATGTACTGTGTTTGTATCGTCTAATTCTCCCTCCCATCAGAATGTCCTGTGCTTGTATCGTCTTATTCCCCCTCTCATCAGAATGCACTGTGTTTGTATCGTCTTATTCCTCCTCTCATCAGAATGCACTGTTTTTGTATCGTCTTATTCCTCCTCTCATCAGAATGCACTGTGTTTGTATCGTCTAATTCCCCCTCTCATCAGAATGCACTGTGTTTGTAACTTCTAATTCCTCCTTTCATCAGAATGCACTGTGTTTGTATCGTCTAATTCCCCATCACATCAGAATGTGCACTGTTTGTATCGTCTTATTCCCCCTCTCATCAGAATGCCCTATGTTTGTATCGTCTTATTCCCCCTCTCATCAGAATGCACTGTGTTTGTATCGTCTTATTCCCCCTCTCATGAGAATGCACTGTGTTTGTATCGTCTTATTCCCCCTCTCATCAGAATGCACTGTGTTTGTAACGTCTTATTCCCCCTCTCATCAGAATGCACTGTGTTTGTATCGTCTTATTCCCCCTCTCATGAGAATGCACTGTGTTTGTATCGTCTTATTCCCCCTCTCATCAGAATGCCCTGTGTTTGTATCGTCTTATTCCCCCTCTCATCAGAATGCACTGTGTTTGTATCGTCTTATTCCCCCTCTCATCAGAATGCCCTGTACTGTGTTTGTATCGTCTTATTCCCCCTCTCATCAGAATGCACTGTTTTGGTATCGTCTTATTCCCCCTCTCATCAGAATGCACTGTGTTTGTATCGTCTTATTCCCCCTCTCATCAGAATGCACTGTGTTTGTATCGTCTTATTCCCCCTCTCATGAGAATGTACTGTGTTTGTATCATTCTTATTCCCCTCTCATCAGAATGCACTGTGTTTGTATCGTCTTATTCCCCTCTCATCAGAATGCACTGTGTTTATCGTCTTATTCCCCTCATCAGAATGCACTGTGTTTGTATCGTCTTATTCCCCCTCTCATGAGAATGTACTGTGTTTGTATCGTCTTATTCCCCCTCTCATCAGAATGCACTGTGTTTGTATCGTCTTATTCCCCCTCTCATCAGAATGCACTGTGTTTGTATCGTCTTATTCCCCCTCTCATCAGAATGCACTGTGTTTATATTGTCTAATTCTCCCTCCCATCAGAATGCACTGTTTTTGTATCGTCTTATTCCTCCTCTCATCAGAATGCACTGTGTTTGTATCGTCTAATTCCCCCTCTCATCAGAATGCACTGTGTTTGTAACTTCTAATTCCTCCTTTCATCAGAATACACTGTGTTTGTATCGTCTAATTCCCCATCACATCAGAATGTGCACTGTTTGTATCGTCTTATTCTCATCAGAATGCCTGTGTTTGTATCGTCTTATTCCCCCTCTCATCAGAATGTACTGTGTTTGTATCGTCTTATTCCCCCTCTCATCAGAATGTACTGTGTTTGTATCGTCTTATTTCCCCTCTCATCAGAATGCACTGTGTTTGTATCGTCTAATTCCCCATCACATCAGAATGTGCACTGTTTGTACTGTCTTATTCCCCTCTCATCAGAATGCACTGTGTTTTGTATCGTCTTATTCCCCCTCTCATGAGAATGCACTGTGTTTGTATCGTCTTATTCCCCCTCTCATGAGAATGCACTGTGTTTGTATCGTCTTATTCCCCTCTCATCAGAATGCCCTGTGTTTGTATCGTCTTATTCCCCTCAGAATCAAGGACACTGTGTTTGTATCGTCTTATTCCCCCTCTCATCAGAATGCACTGTGTTTTGTATCGTCTTATTCCCCTCATCAGAATGTACTGTGTTTGTATCGTCTTATTCCCCCTCTCATCAGAATGTACTGTGTTTGTATCGTCTTATTTCCCCTCTCATCAGAATGCACTGTGTTTGTATCGTCTAATTCCCCATCACATCAGAATGTGCACTGTTTGTATCGTCTTATTCCCCCTCTCATCAGAATGCACTGTGTTTGTATCGTCTTATTCCCCCTCTCATGAGAATGCACTGTGTTTGTATCGTCTTATTCCCCTCTCATGAGAACACACTGTGTTTGTATCGTCTTATTCCCCCTCTCATCAGAATGCCTGTTTGTATCGTCTTATTTCCCCTCTCATCAGAATGCACTGTGTTTGTATCGTCTTATTCCCCTCTCATCAGAAATACTGTGTTTGTATCGTCTTATTCCCCTCTCATCAGAATGTACTGTGTTTGTATCGTCTTATTCCCCCTCTCATCAGAATGCACTGTGTTTGTATCGTCTAATTCCCCATCACATCAGAATGTGCACTGTTTGTATCGTCTTATTCCCCCTCTCATCAGAATGCACTGTGTTTGTATCGTCTTATTCCCCCTCTCATGAGAATGCACTGTGTTTGTATCGTCTTATTCCCCCTCTCATGAGAACACACTGTGTTTGTATCGTCTTATTCCCCCTCTCATCAGAATGCCCTGTGTTTGTATCGTCTTATTTCCCCTCTCATCAGAATGCACTGTGTTTGTATCGTCTTATTCCCCCTCTCATCAGAATGCACTGTGTTTGTATCGTCTTATTCCCCCTCTCATCAGAATGCACTGTGTTTGTATCGTCTTATTCCCCCTCTCATCAGAATGCACTGTGTTTGTATCGTCTTATTCCCCCTCTCATGAGAATGCACTGTGTTTGTATCGTCTTATTCCCCCTCTCATCAGAATGCACTGTGTTTGTATCGCCCTATTCCCCCTCTCATCAGAATGCACTGTGTTTGTATCGTCTTATTCCCCTCATCAGAATGCACTGTGTTTGTATCGTCTAATTCCCCCTCTCATCAGAATGCACTGTGTTTGTATCGTCTTATTCCCCCTCTCATCAGAATGTACTGTGTTTGTATCGTCTTAATGTCTTATTCCCCCTCTCATCAGAATGTACTGTGTTTGTATCGTCTTATTCCCCCTCTCATCAGAATGCACTGTTTTTGTATCGTCTTATTCCTCCTCTCATCAGAATGCCCTGTGTTTGTATCGTCTAATTCCCCCTCTCATCAGAATGTGCACTGTTTGTATCGTCTTATTTCCCCTCTCATCAGAATGCACTGTGTTTGTATCGTCTTATTCCCCCTCATCAGAATGCACTGTGTTTGTATCGTCTTATTCCCCCTCTCATGAGAATGCACTGTGTTTGTATCGTCTTATTCCCCCTCTCATCAGAATGCACTGTGTTTGTATCGTCTTATTCCCCCTCTCATCAGAATGTACTGTGTTTGTATCGTCTTATTCCCCCTCTCATCAGAATGCCCTGTGTTTGTATCGTCTTATTCCCCTCTCATCAGAATGCACTGCGTTTGTATCGTCTTATTCCCCCTCTCATCAGAATGCCCTGTGTTTGTATCGTCTTATTCCCCCTCTCATCAGAATGCACTGTGTTTGTATCGTCTTATTCCCCCTCTCATCAGAATGCACTGTGTTTGTATCGTCTTATTCCCCCTCTCATCAGAATGCACTGTGTTTGTATCGTCCTATTCCCCTCATGAGAATGCACTGTGTTTGTATCGTCTTATTCCCCCTCTCATCAGAATGCACTGTGTTTGTATCGTCCTATTCCCCCTCTCAGTACTCCGGGAGTACTATGGGAGTGAAATAGTGAAACCCCCGGGGACTCTCGGAGGACTCCCGGGAGTCTCCCGCAGTAATTCGCTCGTTTGACCCATTTGCAAAAAGCCTTCTGTCGATATGTACGCATTCTTTATTAATTAATCAAGTGAATGGAGAACCTAATACATGATTTGTTTTTAATAAAACTCCATTTTGAATGAAAATTATTTGGTACAAGATTTTAGATTGGGACAATTTGCTAAAAGGTCTTCTGAAATTTGTTAATTTGTGATGAAAGTTGTCGTTTCGTATCTAGCGTGACAGAGACGACGCGCATTATGCGCGTCGTCACCAATTTTCAGGATCACCAACTATTGTGCAACTTGCCAACTTTTGGCCCTTTATTAATAAGCTTGCCTTTGAGAGAGGACCTTATAACGTTTTAGGGCACAGGGCACTACGATCAGGGCTTTTTCGGGGCACTACGTCAGGCACTGATCCCGGCGAGCCCGGGGCCGGGGGTTGAAAACGCCAACTGCGGGCCGAGGCCCGACTGGCCCGGACCCGAAGGGGCCCGGGGCTGGACATTTCCCTAACAAGCGAGGGCCAGGGCTGACGGCCCAAAACCGGCCCCCAAGGGTCCCGAGGGGGAAATGGAAACTTTAACGAAGGCCCCCAGATCGATGGTTTCCAAGTCTTCCGCCCCCAAAATTTTTTATGGATTCAATTTACGGGAAATTTTTCAAATTTTAA
>WFMF01000009.1:465055-488008 GCA_011033025.1 Beroe forskalii | reverse complement strand
AAAACAATAGAATACCAATATAAATGACATAGACATAGTGCCCCAGTGCTGACATGAGTGCCCCAACGTAGAATGACTCTAAGAATAACAACAGGGAAACCAAGAATAACAATCAGATTAACACTATAATCCCATTAAGGTCATACAATAACAAAAGAAATCTTGAAACACCATAGAATACCATTATCATACAAGCGGCCCTAGTGCCCCAGACATACTCATGTGCCCAATTGCCCTGACGTAGTGCCCTGTGCTCTGGTTCGGGCACTACGGCCAGGATCGAATGCCCCTGACGTAGTGCCCTGGTGCCCCTGCGTAGTGCCCTGTTCAGGGCACTACTTCCAGGATCAGTGCCCTGGTGACCTGACGTAGTGCCCTGGTGCCCTGACGTAGTGCCCTGTGCCCTGAGTGCCCTAAAACGTTATAAGGTCCTCTCTATTGAGATCAAAGGCAAGCTTAAAGGGCCAAAAGTTGGCAAGTTGCACAATACCTTAGTGGTAGAAATTAAGAAGTGTACTATTTAAGGTAGTAAGCAATTTTACTGTCTTAAATAGTACACTCCTTAAATTCTACAAATCTTAATTTCTACATACCGTAATTTGTACAACACCAAAATTTTAGAAAATTTTGTTAAAGTAAAGATTTGTACATCCTTACCTATCTTTCCTTTCACTACAATAGTAATAAGGCATTTTATTTTCTCTCAATACAGGTTCAGAATTTTTCAGCGAAAGCATCAGTGCAGACAAAATCAAATTTGATATGATAAACAATTATCAATGGATAAAAATTATAGGCATTTCTTCGGCTTTTACGTCTTCCTGCACATCTTCCATATCTTCCACCTCAAGCCCAATAAAACCATCTTCGATATCTTCGATGTTTTCATCAGGGAAACAAGGCCTTCAAAATTTCAGCAGTCATCGGCCAATCTTTCATCAAACGGAGGCAGTGAAACATTGCAAAGAACATGGTGTTGACTCTAGGATGCTCATTGACCCCGTTTGCTAATCTGTTTCTCTAAGAACGCCTAGCCTTACTTTTGTCTATATTTCATAGATCCCAAATAAATTGAATTCAATGGAAAAATCTGCCCTTTTCTTGTTTTTCACATCAGGTATTTTGGTTGAAAATTGGTGAAACGACATGAAATTTAGTCCTAAATTGCCTGATTTTTGTAGAAATTTTACTGCCTTAATTAGTACACTTCTTAATTAGTACGTCCTTAATAAATACACATCTTAATTTCTACCACTAAGGTAGTTGGTGATCCTGATAATTGGTGACGACGCGCATAACGCGCGCGCGTCGTCTCTGTCACGCTAGATATACGAAACGACAACTTTCATCACAAATTAACAAATTTCAGAAGACCCTTTTAGCAAATTGTCCCAATTTAGAATCTTGTACCAAATAATTTTCATTCAAACAAATCATGTATTAGGTTCTCCATTCACTATAATTCTATAAAAACAATATCAATAACAATAATACTTTTCAATCCTAAAGCTTTGATAACCAAGCCAAGACAGAAAATCACAGTCCAAGCTCTCACGTAGGCCAAATTACGAAAATGAAACATCCCCTGTCATCCCATCTGGGACAAGATTAAACGAAATGTCGGAAATCGGCAGTTCGCGGACACGGAAGGATTTGCCGTCTCACTGACACCAGTACACTTTTCAATAGTGCGAATGACAGTTTCGTTCGCATTGTGCTGATTCGCATTCACTTGATTAATTAATAAAAAATGCGTACATATCGACAGAAGGCTTTTTGCAAATGGGTCAAACAGGCAGTGCATTCTGATGAGGAGACTCCAGGAGACTCACAGTGCAGTCCTCCCAAGAGTCCCATAGTACATTCTGATGGAGAGGGAATAAGACGATACAAACACAGTGCATTCTGATGAGAGGGGAATGATGACTAAGACGATACAAACACAGTGCATTCTGATGAGAGGGGAATAAGACGATACAAACACAGTGCATTCTGATGAGAGGGGGAATAAGACAGATACAAACACAGTGCATTCTGATGAGAGGGGGAATAAGACGATACAAACACAGTGCATTCTGATGAGAGGGGGAATAAGACGATACAAACACAGTGCATTCTGATGAGAGGGGGAATAAGACGATACAAACACAGTGCATTCTGATGAGAGGGGGAATAAGACGATACAAACACAGTGCATTCTGATGAGAGGGGAATAAGACGATACAAACACAGTGCATTCTGATGAGAGGGGAATAAGACGATACAAACACAGTGCATTCTGATGAGAGGGGGGAATAAGACGATACAAACACAGTGCATTCTGATGAGAGGGGGAATAAGACGATACAAACACAGTGCATTCTGATGAGAGGGGAATAAGACGATACAAAAACACAGTGCATTCTGATTACGAGGGGGGAATTAAGACGATACAAACACAGTGCATTCTGATGAGAGGGGGAATAAGACGATACAAACACAGTGCATTCTGATGAGAGGGGGAATAAGACGATACAAACACAGTGCATTCTGATGAGAGGGGGAATAAGACGATACAAACACAGTGCATTCTGATGAGAGGGGAATAAGACGTGATACAAACACAGTGCATTCTGATGAGAGGGGAATAAGACGATACAAACACAGTGCATTCTGATGAGAGGGGAATAAGACGATACAAACACAGTGCATTCTGATGAGAGGGGGAATAAGACGATACAAACACAGTGCATTCTGATGAGAGGGGAATAAGACGATACAAACACAGTACATTCTGATGAGAGGGGGAATAAGACGATACAAACACAGTGCATTCTGATGAGAGGGGGAATAAGACGATACAAACACAGTGCATTCTGATGAGAGGGGAATAAGACGATACAAACACAGTGCATTCTGATGAGAGGGGAATAAGACGATACAAACACAGTGCATTCTGATGAGAGGGGAATAAGACGATACAAACACAGTGCATTCTGATGAGAGGGGAATAAGACGATACAAACACAGTGCATTCTGATGAGAGGGGGAATAAGACGATACAAACACAGTGCATTCTGATGAGAGGGGAATAAGACGATACAAACACAGTGCATTCTGATGAGAGGGGGGAATAAGACGATACAAACACAAAATTGCATTCTGATGAGAGGAATAAGACGATACAAACACAGTGCATTCTGATGAGAGGGGAATAAGACGATACAAACACAGTGCATTCTGATGAGAGGGGGAATAAGACGATACAAACACAGTGCATTCTGATGAGAGGGAATAAGACGATACAAACACAGTGCATTCTGATGAGAGGGGGAATAAGACGATACAAACACAGTGCATTCTGATGAGAGGGGAATAAGACGATACAAACACAGTGCATTCTGATGAGAGGGGGAATAAGACGATACAAACACAGTGCATTCTGATGAGAGGGGGAATAAGACGATACAAACACAGTGCATTCTGATGAGAGGGGGAATAAGACGATACAAACACAGTGCATTCTGATGAGAGGGGAATAAGACGATACAAACACAGGGCATTCTGATGAGAGGGGGAATAAGACGATACAAACACAGTGCATTCTGATGAGGGGGAATAAGACGATACAAACACAGTGCATTCTTATTAGAGGGGGAATAAGACGATACCAACACAGTGCATTCTGATGAGAGGGGGAATAAGACGATACAAACACAGTGCATTCTGATGAGAGGGGAATAAGACGATACAAACACAGTGCATTCTGATGAGAGGGGGAATAAGACGATACAAACACAGTGCATTCTGATGAGAGGGGAATAAGACGATACAAACACAGTGCATTCTGATGAGAGGGGGAATAAGACGATACAAACACAGTGCATTCTGATGAGAGGGGAATAAGACGATACAAACACAGTGCATTCTGATGAGAGGGGAATAAGACAGTACAAACACAGTGCATTCTGATGAGAGGGGAATAAGACGATACAAACACAGTGCATTCTGATGAGAGGGGAATAAGACGATACAAACACAGTGCATTCTGATGAGAGGGGAATAAGACGATACAAACACAGTGCATTCTGATGAGAGGGGGGAATAAGACGATACAAACACAGTGCATTCTGATGAGAGGGGAATAAGACGATACAAACACAGTGCATTCTGATGAGAGGGGAATAAGACGATACAAACACAGTGCATTCTGATGAGAGGGGAATAAGACGATACAAACACAGTGCATTCTGATGAGAGGGGAATAAGACGATACAAACACAGTGCATTCTGATGAGAGGGGAATAACAGTATTCAAACACAGTGCATTCTGATGAGAGGGGGAATAAGACGATACAAACACAGTGCATTCTGATGAGAGGGGAATAAGACGATACAAACACAGTGCATTCTGATGAGAGGGGGAATAAGACGATACAAACACAGTGCATTCTGATGAGAGGGGAATAAGACGATACAAACACAGTGCATTCTGATGAGAGGGGAATAAGACGATACAAACACAGTGCATTCTGATGAGAGGGGAATAAGACGATACAAAACACAGTGCATTCTGATGAGAGGGGAATAAGACGATACAAACACAGTGCATTCTGATGAGAGGGGAATAAGACGATACAAACACAGTGCATTCTGATGAGAGGGGGAATAAGACGATACAAACACAGTGCATTCTGATGAGAGGGGGAATAAGACGATACAAACACAGTGCATTCTGATGAGAGGGGAATAAGACGATACAAACACAGTGCATTCTGATGAGAGGGGAATAAGACGATACAAACACAGTGCATTCTGATGAGAGGGGGAATAAGACGATACAAACACAGTGCATTCTGATGAGAGGGGAATAAGACGATACAAACACAGTGCATTCTGATGAGAGGGGAATAAGACGATACAAACACAGTGCATTCTGATGAGAGGGGGAATAAGACGATACAAACACAGTGCATTCTGATGAGAGGGGAATAAGACGATACAAACACAGTGCATTCTGATGAGAGGGGAATAAGACGATACAAACACAGTGCATTCTGATGAGAGGGGAATAAGACGATACAAACACAGTGCATTCTGATGAGAGGGGGAATAAGACGATACAAACACAGTGCATTCTGATGAGAGGGGAATAAGACGATACAAACACAGTGCATTCTGATGAGAGGGGAATAAGACGATACAAACACAGTGCATTCTGATGAGAGGGGAATAAGACGATACAAACACAGTGCATTCTGATGAGAGGGGGAATAAGACGATACAAACACAGTGCATTCTGATGAGAGGGGGAATAAGACGATACAAACACAGTGCATTCTGATGAGAGGGGAATAAGACGATACAAACACAGTGCATTCTGATGAGAGGGGGAATAAGACGATACAAACACAGTGCATTCTGATGAGAGGGGAATAAGACGATACAAACACAGTGCATTCTGATGAGAGGGGAATAAGACGATACAAACACAGTGCATTCTGATGAGAGGGGAATAAGACGATACAAACACAGTGCATTCTGATGAGAGGGGGAATAAGACGATACAAACACAGTGCATTCTGATGAGAGGGGGAATAAGACGATACAAACACAGTGCATTCTGATGAGAGGGGAATAAGACGATACAAACACAGTGCATTCTGATGAGAGGGGAATAAGACGATACAAACACAGTGCATTCTGATGAGAGGGGAATAAGACGATACAAACACAGTGCATTCTGATGAGAGGGGAATAAGACGATACAAACACAGTGCATTCTGATGAGAGGGGGAATAAGACGATACAAACACAGTGCATTCTGATGAGAGGGGGAATAAGACGATACAAACACAGTGCATTCTGATGAGAGGGGAATAAGACGATACAAACACAGTGCATTCTGATGAGAGGGGAATAAGACGATACAAACACAGTGCATTCTGATGAGAGGGGAATAAGACGATACAAACACAGTGCATTCTGATGAGAGGGGAATAAGACGATACAAACACAGTGCATTCTGATGAGAGGGGAATAAGACGATACAAACACAGTGCATTCTGATGAGAGGGGAATAAGACGATACAAACACAGTGCATTCTGATGAGAGGGGAATAAGACGATACAAACACAGTGCATTCTGATGAGAGGGGAATAAGACGATACAAACACAGTGCATTCTGATGAGAGGGGAATAAGACGATACAAACACAGTGCATTCTGATGAGAGGGAATAAGATACTGATGAACACAGTGCATTCTGATGAGAGGGGAATAAGACGATACAAACACAGTGCATTCTGATGAGAGGGGAATAAGACGATACAAACACAGTGCATTCTGATGAGAGGGGGAATAAGACGATACAAACACAGTGCATTCTGATGAGAGGGGAATAAGACGATACAAACACAGTGCATTCTGATGAGAGGGGAATAAGACGATACAAACACAGTGCATTCTGATGAGAGGGGAATAAGACGATACAAACACAGTGCATTCTGATGAGAGGGGAATAAGACGATACAAACACAGTGCATTCTGATGAGAGGGGAATAAGACGATACAAACACAGTGCATTCTGATGAGAGGGGAATAAGACGATACAAACACAGTGCATTCTGATGAGAGGGGAATAAGACGATACAAACACAGTGCATTCTGATGAGAGGGAATAAGACGATACAAACACAGTGCATTCTGATGAGAGGGGAATAAGACGATACAAACACAGTGCATTCTGATGAGGGGAATAAGAATTAGACGATACAAACACAGTGCACAAACACAGGGCATTCTGATGAGAGGGGGAATAAGACGATACAAACACAGTGCATTCTGATGAGAGGGGAATAAGACGATACAAACACAGTGCATTCTGATGCAAGGAGGAATTAGAAGTTACAAACACAGTGCATTCTGATGAGAGGGGGAATTAGACGATACAAACACAGTGCATTCTGATGAGAGGAGGAATAAGACGATACAAACACAGTGCATTCTGATGAGAGGGGGAATAAGACGATATAAACACAGTGCATTCTGATGGGAGGGAGAATTAGACGATATAAACACAGTGCATTCTGATGAGAGGGGGATAAGACGACACAACACAGTACATTCTGATGTGATGGGGAATTAGATGATACAAGCAAAGAAGGTACTAACCTTCTGATGAGAGGGAATTAGGGCTTGGGAGTCTGATGAGAGAGTTGGGAGTCTTGCGAAGTGCCACCGATTAAGATTTCGTGGGTGAAGGTTCAACATCTGATATATCTTCAGGGAGGGGTGTTGATCGTCTTTTTGAAGATGTGTGGAGTTTAATATGAATGAACCAGGTAGGATCAGATGACAGAGTGGACAAGCAACCTGAATTAAGAAATTGTTTAATGTAAGGAGAGATGGTCACTGCATGATTGCTTATTTGCTTCATAATCAATGATTATCTTCATGATTCCTATACTATCTAGGTGTGATTCTCCTATCTACATTATACAAAAACAGTACCTTTATTCTGCAAAGTAGCTCCGTGAAATGAGGAGTATAGGTATCCCAGGCCCAGGATCCAGCACACTTTCCAAGGATCAAGGGGTCATCGTGGGATAAAGGAGTACATCACAGGACAGATGAGTGTATCCCAGGATCAAGGTGTCACTTTCAGAATCAAGGAGTCTTTCCGAGGATCATGGAGACTCTCACAGGATCAAGGAAACTCTCCCAGGATCAAGGACACTCTCTCAGGATCAAGGAGACTCTCTCAGCATCAGGGAGACTCTCTCAGGATCAAGGCAGTGGTCCACCGGGGCCCCGGCCCTGGCCAAAATCACTGCCCCCGGCTCTTCCCAGCCCCGGCCAAAATTGAGGAAGAGACCGGGGCCCCGGCCCAGCCCCGGCCGAATTTTTTTAACCCCGGCCCCGGCCTAAAATCGTGATTTTACCGGGGAATTGGCCGGGGATTTAACATTTACCTTTTCAGATGAAAATTTGTGAATTCCATACTAATTTCCTCATATTTGACATGAAACGGGACGATATATTTTTCTATCCAATGATATTACTAATGCTTAGGACATTTAACTTCTCAATAGGTCGCTCAAGACGCATACTCACATACATTTTAATTGTATGGAAAATTGTATTGAGCTCATGTTGCTATCTATCGACCTCTAATCACCACCCCTAGACCAGCATCTATCTTCGGAGCTTAACTTTTGTGTTATTTTTGCTTCGACGAGACATGTAAACACGTTGAAAATAGACGAAAATGCTCTTTTAAAAAGGCTAAATACTGTTGAGGCATGTATTTTATCAGCCTAATTAAACACTTGGTTTCTGGAGGTTGTCGCCCCCAGGGCACTCAACACTCTTGATCTTTCTTCAGGACAAAACGTGTTGAAAAAATACAAAAATAGAGCCATAATGCTATAAAAGCGACTGTTCTATTTGCACAAGTCATCTGGCTTCTGGGGGCTGCCGCCCCCAGACCCCTACATATCATTGAATTTCAGTGACAGTTTTGATTTTTCTTCCGCCAAATTCGTTTGAAAAATACGAGAATCGAACTGAAATACGAAGGAGGCGATTATACTATTTGCTCAGCCACACGACCTGAGCAAATAGAATATTCGCCTCTTAAGTATTTCAACTGGCATTGTCATTCACACATTCTGGTACACATGTCAGAACCGCCAGGCTGACCGCCCGCTCCTTGAGAGCATTTGAAAACAAACTAAACATTATCAATCCAACCATTCAACTCTCAAACCACTGTTAATTCAATTATCTCTATACACTAACATGTTATGACAAGTTTTTTACAGCTTATCTTATTCCTAAAAGATTTTATGTGTCTATTTCCATTCTGAATCACCTGCGTGTAATTTGTGTATCACACTCAGCCTTTATAGTTGGTATTACACTGATAACGGTTTTGTAATTTATGATAATGCTGCGATTATTTTCATGCGTGTAACTTGTAATGTAGCTCTTGTCCCATTAAACACACAGCTAGTAGACTGCCTCCAATCAATGCTTTGCTTTTACAGCTATAAAATGACTTAAAACGGTATATGTTCATAATTTGTCGATATTTTTGCCTCAATGTTAGCTTGACAACGTCATTTAAGATTTCTTTTCTTAAACACAAGAATATTATTTAACCATGTTATATACTTTTGCTTAGCCCGAGCCGATCAGGCGCAAGGAAACGTCAAAGGATAGCCAAAGGACCCATGCTCTGCTCAAAACAACATCAACAGCAACAACAACAGATATAAGGATAACAACGGCAACATTAACAACATTTACAACATTTTCAACAGTTCTTTGTCTTCTGTTCCAGGCAGTATCCTGGAACTGGGCTTTGCCCATTGAGCCCAGTTAAATCCCAATCGATGGGAATATGATTTTCACAGTCTGGTTGGGTCAGGCCACTCTGTGATCCACTAGACGAAGGGAGGTGGTACATAGCCACCTTCGGCTGATAGCTGACCTAATCTGCAGGCAAGCATTGACTTGCTTTGCAGTCCGTTTGAAGCCAGGGGCGTTGGTAGAATCCCAGACCTGTGTGGTCCAGGACTAGATTCTGCTCTCAGCCCAGGATATAACCCGCAGTCGGGTGGCCTAAAAACCACCCAGGAGTTCACACCCTTAGCCTAGTGTATTAGGGATAGTCTCTATGCTCAGCATGGCTGCACTGGCCTGGTTGATTAAACCGACCTTGGCTGTTTTACTAAGACTACTAAGTATTTCAACTCAATTTCTCGAATTTTTCAAATGAATCTTGTCGAAGCAAAAGAAAGACCGTCACCGAAATTCAATGAAATGGAGGGGTCTGGACTTCAGACCCCTGCATATCATTGAATTTCAGTGACGGTCTTGATTCCGCTTCGATCAGATTTGTTTGAAAAATACGAGAAATTGAGTTGACATATTATTAAAGAGGCAGCTATTCTATTTGCTAAGGTTGTCTGGCTTCTGGGGGATGCCGCCTCCAGACCCCTACATATCATTGAATTTCAGTGATTTTGCTTAAATGTGTATTGAATACCTAACCTCTCAGTTTTTTCATGTGCATAATTTTGTATTCCATTTCTTGTCTTAAAAGTACTCTGGCCTAATTTTCTAAATCTAACTTTGGTCAGCAATCCCAGGCCCCGGCCCCCACTAAATTGATGGTTCCCCGGCCCCGGTCAAATTTCTCAAGTCTTCCCCGGCCCTGGCCTGAATTGCCATCCCCAGCCCCGGCCCCGGCTGGGATCCCGCCCCCGGTCGACCACTGGATCAAGGAGACTCTCTCAGGATCATGGAGTCTTTCCCAGGATCAAGGAGTCACTTTCAGGATCATGGAGTCTTTCCCAGGATCAAGGAGTCACTTTCAGGATCATGGAGTCTTTCCGAGGATCATGGAGACTGTCACAGGATCAAGGAAACTCTCCCAGGATCAAGAACACTCTCTCAGGATCAAGGAGACTCTCTCAGCATCAGGGAGACTCTCTCAGGAACAAGGGGACTCTCCAAAGATCATTGAGATTCTCTCGTGATCAAGGAGACTCTCTCAGGATAAAAGAGTTTTCACAAGGATTAGGGAGACTCTCTCAGCATCAAGGAGACTCTCTCAGGAACAAGGAGACTCTCCAAAGATCATTGAGATTCTCTCGTGATCAAGGAGACTCTCTCAGGATCAAGGACACTTTCTCAGGATCAAGGAGACTCTCTCAGGATCAAGGAGACTCTAAAGATCATGGTGATTATCTCATGATCAATCATCAAGAAGACTCTCTCAGGATCAAGGAGACTCTCCCAGAATCAAGGAGACTCTCAGGATCCTAGAGTCTTTCCTAGAATCGTAGAGACCCTCTCAGGATCCTTGATGCTTCCCTAGGTTCATGGACACTCTCCCAGGATCAAGGAGTCACTTTCAGGATCCTTTAGTCTTCCCTAGGATCATGGAGACTTTCCCAGGATCAAGGAGACTCTCTGTGATGAAGGCATGCAGCCTGAATGAACAGTCTGTCCCAAGATAAAGGAGCCTTGACTGCAGGTTTAAGGATTCTTTTCGAGTGTCAAGAATTGCATCCCAGGACAGATGAGTGTATCCCAATGTCAAGGAGGCTATCCCAGTCCAGGATCAAGGAGACTCTTCTTGGATGAAGAACTCAAGGCCAGGAACAAGGAAACAGTCCTATAGGATGAAGGAGTGTATCCTGGGATAAATGAGACTTTCAGATGAAGGAGTCTTTCAAGGAGAGGAGTCTTTCCCAGGATCAAGGAGTATTTCCCTTAAGGATCAATGAATCTCTCCCAGGATCAAGGAGACTCTCCCAGGATCAATGAGACACTCTCAGGATCAAGGAGACTCTGTCAGAATCGAGGAGACTCTCTTAGGACCAAGGAGACTATTATTGAGTCTTCCATAGGATCAGTAAGACACTCTCAGGATCAAGGAGGCTCTCCCAGCTGATCAAGGACACTATTCTAAGACCAAGGAGTCAGAGGAATGTTCTCTGGGATATAGGAATGCAGCCTCTCAGGATCAAAGAGTCTGTCCCCAGATAGAGGAGTATTCACCAGATCCAAGGATTCTTTCCCAGGATCAAGGAGCACATCCAAGGATGCCAGGATATATGACTGCATCCAAGGATCATGAAGTCTACCCCAGGAGACTTCTAATCCTAGGATCAAGAATTCAGATCCAGGAACAAGGAATTAGTCCAAGGGTGAAAGAGTGAATCCTGGTATGGAGGAGTCTTTCAGATGAAGGAGTCTTTCCAGGATCAAGGAGTCTTTACCAGGGTCAAGGAGTCTTTCCAGGATCAAGGAAACTCTCTCAGAACCAAAGTTACTCTTCCAGGATCAAGGTGGATCAAGGATTGCATACTGGGAAGGAGTAATTGAATTGACTCTGTCCTTAAATCAAGGAGTATATCCCAGGACCAAGGAGGCTTTCCCAGGGCCAAGGAGACACTCCCAGGATCAAACTTCAAAGGGGATCTCCAAGGATCTCCAAGGATCTCCAAGAATCAAGGATTCAGTCCCAGGATCAGGTGTGTATGTTATTATTTTGAACTGATAGCAGAACAGAACAAAGGTTTGATGATTTGGAGAACTTATCCATAATCCAAGCTTGATACTTCAGAAGTTGACAGATGGGACAATCCTAAGTCAATGTATGTTGGTAAGTTAGAGTACAGCTATAATAATTAATTAATTTTATTTGTATGAAATTGCTTTAAAATAAGACTAATAAAGTATTGATGAGTTTTGGCTTGCTTTGTAGGAATCTCAAGTTGAAGGGACCAAGTTTTCTAGTCATATTCACATCTTAGGCAAATCAACCAAAATTGCCAATCTTTATGAATATTTATATGGCATATAATTTGATTTCAATGATTGTGCAGGGAACTCTGTCATTATGGCATGAGCTGTGTTGAGTTGCCTAAGTCATGTGGAGGGAAATTGTACACCGTAGTTGGCAAGTGAGATATGCAATATCAAGAAAAGTGTCAATGTATGATTTGTTTCTATATGATTTGAACCTTTTGAAATAAAATTAATAAATCTACATTGAAACACGCTCCTCCTTGCGAGCACAAAGAGCTATTTCAAATTACACAAAACTCCTAACTGAAGACTTATTCAACAATATTAAAAGGGTTTAAAAATAAGTGTACTTTCTGAACTAGTACATACTTTCATAATAAAAACAACATATTTACAATTTAAAAGTTGCAGTTTAATGACTTGCCAAGGTCGACTGCATCAGGGGCAACTGGCTTGTATGGGTGTATGGGTGTTGAGATACACCCAATTGAGGGAGGGTTGAGTTTGGTGCCAATGATTACGCATCCTTTAGCTGCAAAAATGTGTCATCCAAAAGTTGAAACTATCAAAATAATATATTGAATTGGGATTGCCTGAGTTATTGGATTAAATAAGCCATCAGGCATCTCTTGCATACTGGATAAGTATCATAGACACCTAGGACTAAACTAGAATTATTTGATTAAGAAATCAAGATCTCAGATCACTTATGATACCCT
Organism: Beroe forskalii; assembly: GCA_011033025.1. Taxonomy (NCBI): domain Eukaryota; kingdom Metazoa; phylum Ctenophora; class Nuda; order Beroida; family Beroidae; genus Beroe; species Beroe forskalii. The sequence goes on along the minus strand of WFMF01000009.1, from coordinate 474,983 downwards.
GAAGCCTACTCTCAAAATTTTGTTATTACCCCACAACCAAGTAAACAATTATTTATCAAGTAAACAATTATTTATTAATTCATTGGCACTTTTACAATCAACTTATAGAATAAATATATCTTATATCTGAGAAATAATGCTGCCTTTCTTAAAATGAGCTCTGATGATCTAAAGGTTGGTTATATTCTGAAGACTGTAATGGCCTTAGCAGTTATGTCACAATACTTGAGAGTAATGTGACTAATTCAATATCACTTTATACAGCCAGTCAGACAAACTAGCCCCACACCCATAGTCTGCATAAGGGCCAACGGACATTCCCTGTCTTCAACTTGGACAATGACCTCTCCAAATCCAAACTATAGCCGCAGTGCCAATTGTGACTCACTTCTGCAACTTCAAGTGAACCTCCAAACCATCCCCAGATTAATACCCAGATTAATCTCAACCCTGTCTTAATAACTTAGCAAACCAACAACTTTGTTATTCAGTTAATCTGCAAGGCTGAGTCCTTTCAGAACAAAATCTCTCTATCTGTACTGAGATAAAATTCATATTGATATTTCTTTTCAAAAAGGGTGCCATTGAAATTGATATTTGAGATGTTATACCAGATTTATTTATTACTGTGATTTTCAATAAAGAAATTCTGTGAGCTACAAATATTAATCTTTTGTTTCATTAATCTTTTGTTTCATTTAGTCACACGCGTGGCGCACACTCGCGGAGAATACCAAATCATTTAAAAAGCCACGCATTAAATTCGATTTATTCTTGCTCGAAAATCAAGCGCTATTATATGGGTATAACGGGCACACCCAAAATCAGGGATTTTACGTGTAAGTTGCAATGATCTCTTAGCGGCTCGTCAAATCTGGGTGCGTAGTGTAATTTTACAATAGATCGGTGCAAGCGTACACCCATGGTTTGGTGGGAAACTTTCGAGGAAAATTCTGGTAGAACTCTACGATTAGCGCCATTTCTCTTGCGTCTGATTGAATTATGTCACTCTTTTCCTTGTAGGCATTTAACTATCGGCATATGAACGTTATTTTCTAAAACTTAAAGATTGAATTCACGACTTATATTTCCGTACTTGGTACTTACTTAATTTGAATACGAAATTGAAGTAAGTTTTCTGAGGATAAAACGATGAAACTTTCGCAAAATTAGTTGATTTAAAGTCGATCGGCATGTAAATCTTCAGAGTTCAGATCATGCATTTCAATATCATTTTCGATTTTGTTTGTCAATCTTCATCACACCTCCATCTTCATCATCACACCTTCATAAAGGCCATACAAGAGCACAAAACCCCTTAGCAGCACATGAGTACATAATATTGTTAATATTTATTCAGGTCCATCAATTTCGAAATATGATTTACAGAACAGTGTGATAAAATGTCGATGTGATATCCTTAAAATCGAGATTTTAGCGTCGAAAAATTCGCTTAGATAGATAGATAGTTGACGGAAGGCTTACTAAAGCCCCTGTAGTGCCCCCAACACACAGGATTGGAGGACATATATGCCCGACCATACCCTTCTGGAAACATTGGCCGACATGGTTCCTTGGTGGTATGCGAGCAGTAATCATATTTAGTACTCCAGTGAGTACGTCTCTGCATTAGCATAGCTCTAGTGCAGAGATATGATTGTGATGACTGCAGTCAGCCCTGTCTCGTGAAACCAGGTAGGACATGGGGTCTCTATAACTAGACTGGATCCAGTGTTCTGGTAGTTCCACATGCTCCAACTGCTGCAACAATGCCCTCAAAAATTCGCTTATTTTTGGAGAGAGATGTTCTATGTTCTGCAAAATAGCATTCTATCAGGGCGCTGGCAAGCGCCCGCAGCCACGGAAAAAAAATCCGAGGGCATCTGCCCGAAGGGCAGATGCCCTCGGCCCGAAGGGCCGAGGGCAGCCGAACAGGCCAGCAGTCCCGGCCCGAAGGGCCGGGACTGCTGGCCAGATACTCCAAACAAGCCAGTAGTACGAGCATGAAGTGCTAAAAGTGGTAGCGGAACCATTTTTCAAGTATTGAAAAATACGTTTGCCAGCGCCCATTATATAAAAATATAGTGATTCGCGAAAATCTCGATTTTCGAGCCGCGTTTTAAACATGTTAATTTAATCTGTTGGTCATGAAAATTTGTACAGGCGTAGTTCATGACATGAATAACAAACCCTGAAAATTTCATGAAAATCGATCGCGTCGTTTTCTCAAAATAAATTATTGAAAAAAGCCAAATTTCCAAAAATTTGTATTATGGACGGCACGACACGGCACGGCACGGTCCGACACTTTTTATAGTTGAGTGTTCTCGAAAACCATAAAAGAGAGAATCATAATCTCAACAGCATATAAAACTTCAGAATGGTGTGCGTGTACTAGGCCGTATGAAAATTTTTATAGCCAATTCATTAATTGGTTAATTGGCCAATTAAAGTAATTATCGGCTATATCTCAAAAAGTAAAAAAGATACAAGCGTGATTTTAACGGCATTATTCACTACGGCCTATAATACGTTTATTAGGATCAATTTGAGTATCGGTGGTCTCCCGCTTAATTGGATAATTGGTCAATTAAAGTAATTATCGGCTATATCTCAAAAAGTGAAAGAGATAGAAGCGTGATTTTAACGGCATTATTCAGTACGTCATATGATACGATTTTTATTAATAGTTTGAGTATCGGTGGTCTCCCGCTTAATTGGATAACTGGATAATTAAGGTAATTATCGGCCATATCTTTAAAAGTGATAGAGATAGAAGCGTAATTTTGACGGCATTATTCACTACGGCCTATAATACGTTTATTAGGATTAATTTGAGTATCGGTGGTCTCCCGCTTAATTGGATAATTGGCCAATTAAAGTAATTATCGGCTATATCTCAAAAAGTGAAAAGGATAGAAGCGTGATTTAAACGGCATTATTCACTACGGCCTATAATACGTTTATTAGGATCAATTTGAGTATCGGTGGTCTCCCGCTTAATTGGATAATTGGTCAATTAAAGTAATTATCGGCAATATCTTAAAAAGTGAAAGAGATAGAAGCGTGATTTTAACGGCATTATTCAGTACGTCATATGATACGATTTTTATTAATAGTTTGAGTATCGGTGATCACCCGCTTAATTGGATAATTGGCCAATTAAAGTTATTATCGGCGATATCTCAAAAAGTGAAAGAGATAGAAGCGTGATTTTAACGGCATTATTCACTACAGCCTATGATACGTTTATTAGGGTTAGTTTAAATATCAGGGATCTCCCGCTTAATTGGATAATTGGCCAATTAAAGTAATTATCGGCTATATCTCAAAAAGTGAAAGAGATAGAGCGCGATTTAAACGGCATTATTCACTACGGCCTATGATACGTTTATTAGGATTAGTTTGAGTATCGGTGATCTTCCGCTTAATTGGATAATTGACCAATCAAAGTGAGTAGACTGCCTCCAATCAATGCTTTGCGTTTACAGTTATAAAACGACTTAAAATGGTAAATGTTCATAATTTTTCGATATTTTTGCCTCAATGTTAGCTTGACAACGTCATTTAAGTTTTCTTTTCTTAAACACAAGAATATAATTTAACCATGTTATATACTTTTGCTTAGCCCGAGCTAAGACCGCATTGTCATTCACACATTCTGGTACACATGTCAGAACCGCCAAGCTGACCGCCCGCTCCTTGAGAGCATTTGAAAACAAACTAAACATTATCAATCCAACCATTCAACTCTCAAACCACTTTTAATTCAATTATCTCTATACACTAACATATTATGACAAGTTTTTATACGACTTATCTTATTCCTAAAAGATTTTATGTGTCTATTTCAATTCTGAATCACCTGCGTGTAATTTGTGTATCACACTCAGCCGTTATAGTTGGTATTTCACTGATAACGGTTTTGTATTTTATGATAATGCTGCGAGTATTTTCATGCGTGTAACTTGTAATGTAGCTCTTGTACCACTGAACACACAGCTAGTAGACTGCCTCCAATCAATGCTTTGCGTTTACAGTTATAAAACGACTTAAAATGGTAAATGTTCATAATTTTTCGATATTTTTGCCTCAATGTTAGCTTGACAACGTCATTTAAGTTTTCTTTTCTTAAACACAAGAATATAATTTAACCATGTTATATACTTTTGCTTAGCCCGATCAAAGGAAACGTCAAAGGATAGCCAAAGGACCCATGCTCTGCTCAAAACAACATCAACAGCAACAACAACAAATATAAAGACAACAACAGCAACATTAACAACATTTACAACATTATCAACAGTTCTTTGACTTCTGTTCCAGGCAGTATCCTGGAACTGGGCTTTGCCCATTGAGCCCAGTTAAATCCCAATCGATGGGAATATGATTTACACAGTCTGGCTGGGTCAGGCCTCCCTGTGACCCATCTAGACGAAGGGAGGTGGTACATAGCCACCTTCGGCAGATCTCGACTTAATATGCAGGCAAGTCTTGTCTTGCTTTGCAGTCTGATTGATGCCACAGGGCGTTGGCAGCTGCCGGTCAGAGGTCCTGGACAGACTGGCTGCTCTCAGCTCAGGATATAGCCCGGCAGTCGGGTGGCCTAAAAACCACCCAGGAGTTCACACCCTTGGCCTAGCGTATTAGGGATAGTCTCTATGCTCAGCATGGCTGCCACCGGCCTGGTCGATTAAACCGACCTTGGCCTTTCTACTAAGACTAAGACTAAGACCAATCAAAGTAATTATCAAAGTAAATGAGGTAGAAGCGTGATTCCACATTTTATAGCGGGAAAAACTCATTCGTAACGAATATCTGTGTTTGATCTCTCAATTTCTCGAGTTATAGCTTTATAGCGGATAATTACTATGCCAAAAAACAGTGATATGGATAGCCAAAAACAATTGGAAATTGTTTGGGTTTCGCAGCCACTCATGCCTCATTTCAACGTTGCTTTGGAATTTAGAGATTATTCATCGAAATAACAAGAATAAAATGAGTGATATGAATTTTAATCGCAGCCCGTCCGTGGCGGTGCGCTATGGGTACAAGAAATAGGCAGAATTTCATAAGATTGACTTGTAATTTAATTGCTCTGGAAGAATTACATGAGCGCCGAGCGGGCCATTTTGTGTGAGTGAGTTAACACTTATAATGAGCGTGAATAAACGCTTATAATTAGCGTAACATTGCTTAATGTGAATGAACGGTTAAAACGCTTATATTATAAGCTTGAATGATTAATAATAACACTTATTAAAAATATTAGTTTGAATGATGAACGCTTATTATTAGCATGAATGATTAACGTTTACAGTAAGTGATAAGACTTTCAACTGTAAGTTAAACAAACAATGTAAAGCATGATCAGGTGTTATGTAAGTGTTAATTTAACTGCTTAAAATTCAGCGTGACCAAGATATTTCTTTGTACCCATAGCGCACCGCCACGGACGGGCTGCGATTAAAATTCATATCACTCATTTTATTCTTGTTATTTCGATGAATAATCTCTAAATTCCAAGGCAACATTGAAATGAGGCGTGAGTGGCTGCGAAACCCAAACAATTTCCAATTGTTTTTGGCTATCCATTTAACAATATATAAATAATAAAATAAATATTACATAGGCTGAGAAAGCACCAAGTGTCCATGACAAGCGGTGTATCATACAATCATCAATAAATTAAAATTACCAATCAATAATATAAATGTAATTGATGTTGGGGAATCCCAGAGCACCAAGAAACATGATTAAAAAATCTGATTTTATGGCAATATGAGTGTGAACATTCTTTGAATAAATTACTAGTAAAAAAGTTTTTGAACTGGGCTAAAAGGCCAAAGCAACAGTAGGAATTATAAATGACTGGCCTTAAGGGGAAAAAAATTGAAAATTATGACTCTCAGATGTTTTTCCTTTTCAAAAATTCCCAAATTAAGTCCTTAAAGTACAAAATTGAAAAAGATATAAATTGAGCTGATTCCAGTCTGCTAGACATCATAATGGGAATGTTGTGGTATAAGGTTGAATGATGATGCACCAAGAGTCCTTTCCTTGTAGATGGATCCTCTAACACCCCTGATAGCAATCAAGATGCTTCTGAGGATGGCAAATCTCACTCTTGTCCTGATATGAGTGATGACATGGCTGCACTTTTCTGACCTTTTGTTTGCTACCATTTCAGCCAAACGCTTCAACACAGCAGTTGCTTCTGGTCCTGTGCCTCCTGTTGTCAGGAAAACCATTGGGGAAAAGGAACCCTTTTCAGATTCTATCACTCTTTCTTCATACTTGTCCTTCTTTTCCTTCTCATCTCTTGTGTACAACTGTTTAAGGGTCAGGGTAACATTTGAAGCAGCATGGGGGTGAGTCACCCTTATATCAAAATATGAGCGTTCAAATGTTGACCTAAGTCCACAAGCTGGAATGTCTAGTCTTGCACCATCATCAGTTGTTGTTTTTCTGCTGTACTCATTTGGTTTGATTATTATTATTATTATTAAATCTAGACAGCATAAATAAATATACCATCGAGCCTCTTCACGTAGGCATAACATACCCTTATCAAAATTAAATAACAAGCTGACCTCGTAATAAGTTAATAAAACCCTTTCTACTTTGACTGGCAGGAGCGATGGCTCAATCTTGACATCAACACAAACATCCTTCATCATGTTGCCAATGCAGTCCCGAACATTGTTGTGTCTCATGTTCACATACCCACCTTTCTTGCATGATAGGCAGTGAACTATGTCGTTTTTGGTCCCACATCCACAAAATTTCGGAATGCCATGTATCAGCCAGTTATATCTTAGGCAAAGGGCATCTCTGAATTCTTGTTTGTTCAAAGTATACCCTAGATGTTTCAGAGGCAGTGATGTCAGCCATGTTGAGGCACCCTTTTCCTTTTCTGCTGATATTGACCATAAAGTCAAGGGGGAGAGGCTTTGCTGAGGATCTCAAATTCTGCTGTATACCTGGCTGTCTTTGCATTCCTCAGTTCATCTTTGATTTTTCTGATCTGATTTTTGGTCAAGTGTATCAAGAGAAGCATCCTGGTTCAGAATCAGATTCTTCAGTTGTTCTGTGACCTTGACTGAAGCATCATATTCTAACTGAGCAGTTTGGGTTGGATCCTGAATACCAAGACCCCCATGCCTGACTGGAAGAGCAATTTTTAAACTCCAATTTTTACCCCAATTTTTGATTTTTATTGACTTCGGGCAAGTGTACATGTTACAGATGCGGCCTGACCTCGGCAAGTCACAAAACTGCAGCCTTACTCATGTAAATATGTTTTTAATTAAATTATTATAAATTATTTTTGCAGTATAAATTATTATTTTACAGTATGTACCAGTTTTGAAGGTATGCCTTTATGTTTTTACCCTATTTATTTACAAAATTGCAGCAAAACAAAACAATATGAATATATATACGATTATATTTAGTCCTTAATGGGTGGCCCTATTAACAGATTTTTAATTTGGCTTGGTGCCTGCCCTCAGCACGACCCAGCAGCCTCTCACAATATAATATAAATCCAATAGAAAGGGAGAGAGAGTATATTTCAATAATTGTGCTGTAAAATCTTATAATTGAATTGAATTGAATTGTCGTTCAATGGGTGTGACATTGCCCCCAATCACTGATGGAATAAACGTATTTGCTATGACATTCTCCAATGGTCTAAAGAGATGGCCAATGCCTGATATGGTTCTTTGTACATAGACCCACCTACTACAGAGTCCTTTGGTGAAGGCACTGAGTGCTGCTTGTGGTTCATCTTCAGCAATCATGGACAATTCCTTCACATCTTCAACCCAGGATTTCACTTTCTCTTCAACATAGTGTGCCCTGTATTCATCAGAACCAATCACTGCCCCAAGGTGCCTCTCTCCTACAGTTGTTATCTTTAATTTGGGATAGTCTTTGAAAACAACCTTTGCTGCTTCTGCTAGCTGATCACTCTTGAAAATGAGCACACATTTCTTTTCTTTGGGGAAGTATCCATAACCAGGGCCCATCCTGCATAGCTTGTCAAACCAAGAATGTATTCCTTGTAGCCCTCCAGCACTTGATGCATCATCTGCATACCAGCACTGTTTTACATTCTCAGTAGAACAAGTTTCAGCAAGACTCTCAATGATGGGTCTTGTGGCAATGGAATACATTGGCTTATTTTTGGATAAATTTGGCAATTTTAGACCATTTTCATTGCACAATTGAAGAAGAAAATCATCAGGTCCGCCTATGGCATAGGCCTCCGGCAGTTGGGGGCCGCCCCCAAACCCCCTGAGTCCCTCCAACCTCGGTACCCAAGCTCCAATTCCAGCCACCCCCACGAGCAACCCCTGGGCTGCATGAAAGACATGCCCAAGTCAATTTATAAAAATCAAACTAAAAATAAACACATGCGGTCATAAGGTGTGCCTGCATGCTTTTTAAGTTGCACGCGCGACCTAATATAATAATAATATAACAATTTTACTATCAAGTAACACGATTCATTCTATAAAATTAGCTAACAAAACTTCATCCTTCGATTCCACACCTTATATCCAAGGTGTCCAAAAATATAATAAAATCGGCAATCAAAATACTTCACTATTATTACATACCTTCACAAGGTACCCCAATCTTCTAAAGTCAGAATTATAAAATATAACTGAAGATGAAAATATGAGTAAAATTAATAGAGCCTGCTTAAAATAAGATAAAGTAGGTATGATAAATAAGACTGGAAATAAATAACTGATGGACATAGTTAGAACTACAAGATAATAACGAAACTGAATTTAAACAAATTAAGAACTACTGTCAATAAACAATTATAAAAACACCTGTTAACTATTAAACACTCGGTTTTGACAATGTTAATACCCTTTTCCCATTTGCCAAAATATTTGCAAAAATTATTAAACTTTGATTTGTTTTCTAGATAATCTTTTTTTTAATCTTCTTCAATATAAGTTTTGAAACATAATAATTATTATAAATTCTTGAAAAATTCTTCTTAAAAAATTTAAAATTTCTTTAAATGAATTTACATCAAGAAGATTTCTATGGGGGGGGCTCATGAAAATAAATTTTTGTTTTGAAAAAGTGGCATTTCCCCGTTTTCAATTTTTCCAACTTTGATTTAAAAAATTTTGTTCAATTTTAAAATTCGAAAGACTAAATTTAAGTATCTGAAAATTAGAAAAATTGCCTTTCCCTTTTAAAGATTTGGGAAAAGGGCCCAAAAAGGCGGGTTGTCAAAAAAGTGGGGGCCCCCGGGCCCCCGGGGGCCAATTGGGTCACAAAGTTTTATCTTCAAAATGACCACCCGGGCCCCCGCGTGCAACGGGTCTTTGAAGAGCAAACAAATGCGTTTCATACGTACGTGGTATATTAAAACGCTGCGCCGTACATACATCAGTAGTTACAGTTAATATCAGTAGGACTTTCTCTCCATTTTTAAATGTATTCATATTCGGGAATCGGGCATTTCGGCAATGACATAGAATTCGAGTGAACAAGAAATGGCCTAATTCATCAACCAAATTTTGTAATCGGCTGAAACTTTACCAGTTCATCAGGCATAGATGAACATTCCTCAGGAGTTTTAGGCTCATCATGGGAGCATGTTTATTTTAAACGCAAGGAAAAATTCAAACTTCAAAAATCAGAAAAATTGAATAATTAAAAAGTGGCAATTAGAAATTGATGAAATTTGCCAAATTTACTTATCAGACATTGACAAACATTCCTGTGAGTTTTATAAAAATCAAAGGAGCTGTTTTTCTTTAAAACACAAGGAAAGTTTTCAAAAAATGCAAAAATCGAAAAAGTCCAAAGTTCAAAACTGGCACTTAGAAATCGATGAAACTTGCCAAATTTTCTAATCAGACATTAAAAACATTCCTTGGGTTTATGAAAA
>WFMF01000009.1:414899-464955 GCA_011033025.1 Beroe forskalii | reverse complement strand
TATTAAAATAGGCTGTTGTGTGTCAACAACGCACCATATTGAAATGTCATTATGACGCCATCTTGGCCGCTTATTCACCAAATGTGCATGAATTTCGTATATTATGGAACACGCGACTGTTCTCTTACTAGCATTTCAGCGCGGGATTTGAGCGCACGCGAGTTTTTATTGAAAAAGTGATGCCCTGGAGTGAGCCTCCTCGGCCACGGGCATGGATTTGAAGAGGCTCACTTTTTTTACATAAAAAAAAGTGAGCCTAAAAATTTTTTCATGTTTTTTTTTCTGAAAAATTTTATAGTAAAAAGTGATCCTCCTCGGCCACGGGGTTGGACAAAGAGGATCAGAATTTTATAAAAAATTTTTCAAGTAAAATTTTTTATAAAAAAAATTTTTATGAAAAATTTTTTATGTGAAAAAAGTGAGCCTGCTCGGCCACCGTAGTCATGTGCGCAGCTTAAAAAGGGTGTGCGCACATTGTAAGGGCATGTGCACATACCGTAATATCGTGCGCGCAGCTTAATAAGCGTGCGCGCACACCGTACGGTCGTGCGCATAGCTTACAAAGCGTGCGTGCACACCATAAGGTCGTGCGCGCAGCTTAGAAAGCATGCGTGCACCGTTAGGTGCGAGCAGTTTGAAAAGCATGCATGCACACCGTAAGGTCATGCGCACAGCTTAAAAAGCATACGCGCACACCGTACGGTCGTGCGTGTAGCTTAAAAAGCGTGCGCGCACACCGTACGGTCGTGCACGCACACCGTAAGGTCGTGCGCGCAGCTTAAAATGCATGCGGGCGAACCATTAGGTCGCGCGTGCAGCTTAAAAAGCATGCAGGCACACCTTATGACCGCATGTGTTTATTTTTAGTTTGATTTTTATAAATTGACTTGGGCATGTCTTTCATGCAGCCCAGGGGTTGCTCGTGGGGGTGGCTGGAATGGGAGCTTGGGTACCGAGGTTGGAGGGACTCAGGGGGTTTGGGGGCGGGCCCCCAACTGCCGGAGGCCTATGCCATAGGCGGACCTGATGATTTTCTTCTTCAATTGTGCAATGAAAATGGTCTAAAATTGCCAAATTTATCCAAAAATAAGCCAATGTATTCCATTGCCACAAGACCCATCATTGAGAGTCTTGCTGAAACTTGTTCTACTGAGAATGTAAAACAGTGCTGGTATGCAGATGATGCATCAAGTGCTGGAGGGCTACAAGGAATACATTCTTGGTTTGACAAGCTATGCAGGATGGGCCCTGGTTATGGATACTTCCCAAAGAAAAGAAATGTGCTCATTGTCAAGAGTGATCAGCTAGCAGAAGCAGCAAAGGTTGTTTCAAAGACTATCCCAAATTAAAGATAACAACTGTAGGAGAGAGGCACCTTGGGGCAGTGATTGGTTCTGATGAATACAGGGCACACTATGTTGAAGAGAAAGTGAAATCCTGGGTTGAAGATGTGAAGGAATTGTCCATAATTGCTGAAGATGAACCACAAGCAGCACTCAGTGCCTTCACCAAAGGACTCTGTAGGAGGTGGGTCTATGTACAAAGAACCATATCAGGCATTGGCCATCTCTTTAGACCATTGGAGAATGTCATAGCAAATACGTTTATTCCATCAGTGATTGGGGGCAATGTCACACCCATTGAACGACTCATCCTTGCTCTTCCAGTCAGGCATGGGGGTCTTGGTATTCAGGATCCAACCCAAACTGCTCAGTTAGAATATGATGCTTCAGTCAAGGTCACAGAACAACTGAAGAATCTGATTCTGAACCAGGATGCTTCTCTTGATACACTTGACCAAAATCAGATCAGAAAAATCAAAGATGAACTGAGGAATGCAAAGACAGCCAGGTATACAGCAGAATTTGAGATCCTCAGCAAAAGCCTCTCCCCCTTGACTTTACGGTCAATATCAGCAGAAAAGGAAAAGGGTGCCTCAACATGGCTGACATCACTGCCTCTGAAACATCTAGGGTATACTTTGAACAAACAAGAATTCAGAGATGCCCTTTGCCTAAGATATAACTGGCTGATACATGGCATTCCGAAATTTTGTGGATGTGGGACCAAAAACGACATAGTTCACTGCCTATCATGCAAGAAAGGTGGGTATGTGAACATGAGACACAACAATGTTCGGGACTGCATTGGCAACATGATGAAGGATGTTTGTGTTGATGTCAAGATTGAGCCATCGCTCCTGCCAGTCAAACCAAATGAGTACAGCAGAAAAACAACAACTGATGATGGTGCAAGACTAGACATTTCAGCTTGTGGACTTAGGTCAACATTTGAACGCTCATATTTTGATATAAGGGTGACTCACCCCCATGCTGCTTCAAATGTTACCCTGACCCTTAAACAGTTGTACACAAGAGATGAGAAGGAAAATAAGGACAAGTATGAAGAAAGAGTGATAGAATCTGAAAAGGGTTCCTTTCCCAATGGTTTTCCCTGACAACAGGAGGCACAGGACCAGAAGCAACTGCTGTGTTGAAGCGTTTGGCTGAAATGGTAGCAAACAAAAAGGTCAGAAAAGTACAGCCATGTCATCACTCATATCAGGACAAGAGTGAGATTTGCCATCCTCAGAAGCATCTTGATTGCTATCAGGGGTGTTAGAGGATCCATCTACAAGGAAAGGACTCTTGGTGCATCATCATTCAACCTTATACTGTCAACATTCCCATTATGATGTCTAGCAGACTGGAATCAGCTCAATTTATATCTTTTTCAATTTTGTACTTTAAGGACTTAATTTGGGAATTTTTGAAAAGGAAAAACATCTGAGAGTCATAATTTTCAATTTTTTCCCCTTAAGGCCAGTCATTTATAATTCCTACTGTTGCTTTGGCCTTTTAGCCCAGATCAAAACCTTTTTTTTTATTAGTAATTTATTCAAAGAATGTTCACACTCATATTGCCATAAGATCAGATTTTTAATCATGTTTCTCGGTGCTCTGGGATTCCCCAACATCAATTACATTTATATTGATTGGTAATTTTAATTTATTGATGATTGTATGATACACCGCTTGTCATGGACACTTGGTGCTTTCTCAGCCTATGTAATATTTATTTTATTATTTATATATTGTTAAATGGATAGCCAAAAACAATTGGAAATTGTTTGGTTCAGCCACTCACGCCTCATTTCAATGTTGCCTTGGAATTTAGAGATTATTCATCAAATAACAAGAATAAAATGAGTGATATGAATTTTAATCGCAGCCCGTCCGTGGTGCTATGGGTACAAAGAAATATCTTGGTCACGCTGAATTTTAAGCAGTTAAATTAACACTTACATAACACCTGATCATGCTTTACATTGTTTGTTTAACTTACAGTTGAAAGTCTTATCACTTACTGTAACGTTAATCATTCATGCTAATAATAAGCGTTCATCATTCAAACTAATATTTTAATAAGTGTTATATTAATCATTCAAGCTTATCTCGGTGCTCTGGGATTCCCCAACATCAATTACATTTATATTATTGATTGGTAATTTTAATTTATTGATGATTGTATGATACACCGCTTGTCATGGACACTTGGTGCTTTCTCAGCCTATGTAATATTTGTTTTATTATTTATATATTGTTAAGGATAAAAACAATTGAAAATTGTTTAAGTTTGCTAACCACCCAGTACCCTAAAATAATACGATAAAAATTATTGATATGAATTTTAATCGCAGCCCGGTCGTGGCGGTGCACGGTGGTAGTAGACCACTGCAATTTCAATGTAGTAATGGAATAACAGCTCTTTAATTCATTGTGTAATGCACCGCCACGACCGGGCTGCGATTAAAATTCATATCAATAATTTTTATCGTATTATTTTAGGTACTGGAGGGTTATGAAACCCAAACAATTTTTCAATTGTTTTGGCTATCCATATCACTCTTTTGGCAAAAACTTACTACATCCAGTAAAGTTGAGATAATTGCTTTTATTAGTCAATTATTTCATTAAAGCAGTTTACAACCGGTACTCCAAATTTAATGTACAAAACGTAATTTCGGCTCTAGTAAATAATACCGTTAGAATTAAGTCGGTATCATTTTAATTTTGAGCTATACGAGATAACTTTAATTGGCCAATTATTCAATTACGCGGTTGACAACCTGTACTCAAATTAACGTATAATCCGTAATTTTGGCTCTAGTTAATGATGCCGTTAGAATTAAGTCGTTATCATCTTTTGTTTTCGAGTTATACACGATAATTACTTAAATTGGTCAATTATCTCATTAGGCGGTTGAGAACAGGTACTCAACCCTATAAAACGTAATTTTGGCTCTAGTTTATGATGCCGTTAGAATTAAGTCGTTATCATCTTTTGTTTTCGAGTTATACACGATAATTACTTTAATTGGTCAATTATCTCATTAGGCGGTTGAGAACAGGTACTCAAGTTAACCGTATAAAACGTAATTTTGGCTCTAGTTTATGATGCCGTTAGAATTAAGTCGTTATCATCTTTTGTTTTCGAGTTATACACGATAATTACTTTAATTGGTCAATTATCTCATTAGGCGGTTGAGAGCCGGTACTCAAATTTACCGTATAAAACGTGATTTTGGCTCTAGTTAATGATGCCGTTAGAATTAAGTCGTTATCATCTTTTGTTTTCGAGTTATACACGATCATTACTTAATTATCTCATTAGGCGGTTGAGAGCCGGTACTCAAGTTAGACGTATAAAGCGTTATTTTGGCTTAAGTTAATGATACCGTTGGAATAAAGTCGCTATCATTTCTACTTTCTGAGCTATAAGCGATAATTACTTTAATTGGCCAATTATCTCATTAGCCGGTTGAAAACCGGTACTCAAATTAAAAGCATATAACGTTATTTTGGCTCTAGTTAATGATAACGTTGGAATTAAGTCGCTATCATTTCTATTTTCAGAGTTATACGCGATAATTACTTTAATTGGCCAATTATCTCATTAGGCGGTTGAAAACCGGTACGCAAATTAAACACATATAACGTTATTATGGCTCTAGTTAATGATACCGTTGGAATTAAGCCGCTATCATTTTTACTTTCTGAGTTATAAGCGATAATTACTTTAATTGGTCAATTATCCAATTAAGGATTTGGCAATATTTTTAACATGCCCTAGTGCACGCACCTCATTCTAGAGTTTCAAATGCAGTTTAGATTACGGTTCTATCTTTTATGGTTCTCCCGTGAAGTGTTTTCCCGTTTTGTGGTGGGAGGAGGAGGAGGTCGTCGTCGTCGTACCGTCCATAACACTAATTTTTGGCAAAACAGGATTTTTTGATAATTATTGTGAAAAAACGGTGCGACCGATTTTCATGAAATTTTCAGGGATTGTTCTTTATACAATGGACTACAACTGTGAAAATTATCATGTCCAACAGAGCTCGTTAACATGTCTAAAACGCGACTCGAAAATCGCGTTTTTCGCAAATTACTGTATTTTTATATAGTGGGCGCTGGCAAACTCATTTTTCAAAACTTGAAAAATGGTTCCGATACGACTTTCAGCACTTTATGCTGGTACTCCTGGCTCTTTTGTACTGTGTCTGGCCAGCAGTCCCGGCCCTTCGGGCCGGGACTGCTGCCATCGGCCCTTCGGGCCGATGGCAGCACCCCCGCCTTTTGGGCGGGGTTGCTGATCGTTCGGAGATGCCCTCGGCCCTTCGGGCCGAGGGCATCTGCTCTTCGGGCAGATGCCCTCGTCCAGAGACCCCATAACGTGGCCGCGAGCGCTTGCCAGTGCCCTGATAGAATGCTATTTTGCAGAACATAGAACATCTCTCTCCAAAAATAAGCGAATTTTTGAGGGCATTGTTGCAGCAGTTGGAGCATGTGGAACTACCAGAACACTGGATCCAGTCTAGTTATAGAGACCCCATGTCCTACCTGGTTTCACGAGACAGGGCTGACTGCAGTCATCACAATCATATCTCTGCACTAGAGCTATGCTAATGCAGAGACGTACTCACTGGAGTACTAAATATGATTACTGCTTGCATACCACCAAGGAACCATGTCAGCCAATGTTTCCAGAAGGGTATGGTCGGGCATATATGTCCTCCAATCCTGTGTGTTGGGGGCACTACAGGGGCTTTAGTAAGCCTTCCGTCAACTATCTATCTATCTAAGCGAATTTTTCGACGCTAAAATCTCGATTTTAAGGATATCACATCGACATTTCATCACACTGTTCTGTAAATCATATTTCGAAATTGATGGACCTGAATAAATATTAACAATATTATGTACTCATGTGCTGCTAAGGGGTTTTGTGCTCTTGTATGGTCTTTATGAAGGTGTGATGATGAAGATGGAGGTGTGATGAAGATTGACAAACAAAATCGAAAATGATATTGAAATGCATGATCTGAACTCTGAAGATTTACATGCCGATCGACTTTAAATCAACTAATTTTGCGAAAGTTTCATCGTTTTATCCTCAGAAAACTTACTTCAATTTCGTATTCAAATTAAGTAAGTACCAAGTACGGAAATATAAGTCGTGAATTCAATCTTTAAGTTTTAGAAAATAACGTTCATATGCCGATAATAATAATAATAATATGCCAATAGTTAAATGCCTACAAAGAAAAGAATGACGTAATTCAATCAGACGCAAGAGAAATGGCGCTAATCGTAGAGTTCTACCAGAATTTTCCTCGAAAGTTTCCCACCAAACCATGGGTGTACGCTTGCACCGATCTATTGTAAAATTACACTACGCACCCAGATTTGACGAGCCGCTAAGAGATCATTGCAACTTACATGTAAAATCCCTGATTTTGGGTGTGCCTGTTATACCCATATAATAGCGCTTGATTTTCGAGCAAGAATAAATCAAATTTAATGCGTGGCTTTTTAAATGATTTGGTATTCTCCGCGAGTGTGTGCCACGGGTGTGACTATGGAAGAAAGAAAAAAATAGATTTTTGTTTTTTGATTTTTTTTTCTTATTTTCTTCTTATCTGCTTTGGGTGTATCTCAACACCCATACACCCATACAAGCCAGCCGCCCCTGATGCAGTCAACCTTGGCAAGTCATTAAACTGCAACTTTTAAATTGTAAATATGTTGTTTTTATTATGAAAGTATGTACTAGTTCAGAAAGTACACTTATTTTTAAACCCTTTTAATATTGTTGAATAAGTCTTCAGTTAGGAGTTTTGTGTAATTTGAAATAGCTCTTTGTGCTCGCAAGGAGGAGCGTGTTTCAATGTAGAATTTTATTTCAAAAGGTTCAAATCATATAGAAACAAATCATACATTGACACTTTTCTTGATATTGCATATCTCACTTGCCAACTACGGTGTACAATTTCCCTCCACATGACTTAGGCAACTCAACACAGCTCATGCCATAATGACAGAGTTCCCTGCACAATCATTGAAATCAAATTATATGCCATATAAATATTCATAAAGATTGGCAATTTTGGTTGATTTGCCTAAGATGTGAATATGACTAGAAAACTTGGTCCCTTCAACTTGAGATTCCTACAAAGCAAGCCAAAACTCATCAATACTTTATTAGTCTTATTTTAAAGCAATTTCATACAAATAAAATTAATTAATTATTATAGCTGTACTCTAACTTACCAACATACATTGACTGAGGATTGTCCCATCTGTCAACTTCTGAAGTATCAAGCTTGGATTATGGATAAGTTCTCCAAATCATCAAACCTTTGTTCTGTTCTGCTATCAGTTCAAAATAATAACATACACACCTGATCCTGGGACTGAATCCTTGATTTTTGGAGATCCTTGGAGATCCTTGGAGATCCCCTTTGAAGTTTGATCCTGGGAGTGTCTCCTTGGCCCTGGGAAAGCCTCCTTGGTCCTGGGATATACTCCTTGATTTAAGAACAGAGTCAATTCAATTACTCCTTCCCAGTATGCAATCCTTGATCCACCTTGATCCTGGAAGAGTAACTTTGGTTCTGAGAGAGTTTCCTTGATCCTGGAAAGACTCCTTGACCCTGGTAAAGACTCCTTGATCCTGGAAAGACTCCTTCATCTGAAAGACTCCTCCATACCAGGATTCACTCTTTCACCCTTGGACTAATTCCTTGTTCCTGGATCTGAATTCTTGATCCTAGGATTAGAAGTCTCCTGGGGTGAACTTCATGATCCTTGGATGCAGTCATATATCCTGGCATCCTTGGATGTGCTCCTTGATCCTGGGAAAGAATCCTTGGATCTGGTGAATACTCCTCTATCTGGGGACAGACTCTTTTGATCCTGAGAGGCTGCATTCCTATATCCCAGAGAACATTCCTCTGACTCCTTGGTCTTAGAATAGTGTCCTTGATCAGCTGGGAGAGCCTCCTTGATCCTGAGAGTGTCTTACTGATCCTATGGAAGACTCAATAATAGTCTCCTTGGTCCTAAGAGAGTCTCCTCGATTCTGACAGAGTCTCCTTGGTCCTGAGAGTGTCTCATTGATCCTGGGAGAGTCTCCTTGATCCTGGGAGAGATTCATTGACCCTTAAGGGAAATACTCCTTGATCCTGGGAAAGACTCCTCTCCTTGAAAGACTCCGTCATCTGAAAGTCTCATTTATCCCAGGATACACTCCTTCATCCTATAGGACTGTTTCCTTGTTCCTGGCCTTGAGTTCTTCATCCAAGAAGAGTCTCCTTGATCCTGGACTGGGATAGCCTCCTTGACATTGGGATACACTCATCTGTCCTGGGATGCAATTCTTGACACTCGAAAAAGAATCCTTAAACCTGCAGTGAAGGCTCCTTTATCTTGGGACAGACTGTTCATTCAGGCTGCATGCCTTCATCACAGAGAGTCTCCTTGATCCTGGGAAAGTCTCCATGATCCTAGGGAAGACTAAAGGATCCTGAAAGTGACTCCTTGATCCTGGGAGAGTGTCCATGAACCTAGGGAAATATCAAGGATCCTGAGAGGGTCTCTACGATTCTAGGAAAGACTCTAGGATCCTGAGAGTCTCCTTGATTCTGGGAGAGTCTCCTTGATCCTGAGAGAGTCTTCTTGATGATTGATCATGAGATAATCACCATGATCTTTAGAGTCTCCTTGATCCTGAGAGAGTCTCCTTGATCCTGAGAAAGTGTCCTTGATCCTGAGAGAGTCTCCTTGATCACGAGAGAATCTCAATGATCTTTGGAGAGTCTCCTTGTTCCTGAGAGAGTCTCCTTGATGCTGAGAGAGTCTCCCTAATCCTTGTGAAAACTCTTTTATCCTGAGAGAGTCTCCTTGATCACGAGAGAATCTCAATGATCTTTGGAGAGTCTCCTTGTTCCTGAGAGAGTCTCCCTGATGCTGAGAGAGTCTCCTTGATCCTGAGAGAGTGTTCTTGATCCTGGGAGAGTTTCCTTGATCCTGTGACAGTCTCCATGATCCTCGGAAAGACTCCATGATCCTGAAAGTGACTCCTTGATCCTGGGAAAGACTCCATGATCCTGAAAGTGACTCCTTGATCCTTCGAAAGACTCCATGATCCTGAGAGAGTCTCCTTGATCCAGTGGTCGACCGGGGGCGGGATCCCAGCCAGGGCCGGGGCCGGGGCTGGGGATGGCAATTCAGGCCAGGGCCGGGGAAGACTTGAGAAATTTGACCGGGGCCAGGGCCGGGGAACCATCAATTTAGCGGGGGCCGGGGCCTGGGATTGTTGACCAAAGTTAGATTTAGAAAATTAGGCCAGAGTACTTTTAAGACAAGAAATGGAATACAAAATAATGCACATGAAAAAACTGAGAGGGTTAGGTATTCAATACACATTTAAGCAAAATCACTGAAATTCAATGATATGTAGGGGTCTGGAGGCATCCCCAGAAGCCAGACAACCTTAGCAAATATTATAACTGCATCTTTAATAATATGTCAACTCAATTTCTCGTATTTTTCAAACAAATCTGATCAAAGCAAAATCAAGACCGTCACTGAAATTCAATGATATGCAGGGGTCTGAAGTCCAGACCCCTCCATTTCATTGAATTTCGGTGACGGTCTTTCTTTTGCTTCGACAAGATTCATTTGAAAAATTCGAGAAATTGAGTTGAGATATTATTAAAGAGGCAGTTATTCTATTTGCTAAGGTTGTCTGGCTTCTGGGGGCAACCGCCTCCAGATTCCAGACTCTGTACTCTGGAGGCAGCTGCCCCCAGAAGCCAGACGACCTGGGCAAATAGAGTATTCGCCTCTTTAGTATTTCAACTCAATTTCTCACATTTTTCAAACGAATCTGGTCGAAGCAGAATCAAGACCGTCACTGAAATTCAATGTGTATGCAGGGGTCTGAGGGCGGCAGCTCACAGAAGCAAGAAGACCTGAGCAAAAAGAAATAGAATCGTTGCCTCTGTAGCATTTCAACTCTATTTTTCGTATTCTTTCGACGTTATTTGGTCTAACTTCTGAGCGAAATCAAGACTGTCACTGAAATTCAATGATATGTAGGGGTCTGGGGGCGGCAGCCCTTAGAAGCCAGACGACCTGAGCAAATAGAATAATCGCCTCATTAGTATTTCGATTCGATTCTTGATATTTCAAACGAATCTGGTCTAAGCAAGATCAAGACCGTCACTGAATTCAATGATATGGGGTTCAAAGGCAGCCCCAGAAGCCAGATGACCTGAGCAAATAGTATAATCGCCTCCTTCGTATTTCAGCTCGATTCTCGTATTTTTCAAACGAATTTGGCGGAAGAAAAATCAAAACTGTCACTGAAATTCAATGATATGTAGGGGGTCTGGGGCGGCAGCCCCATGTCAGATGACTTGTGCAAATAGAACAGTCGCTTTTATAGCATTATGGCTCTATTTTTGTATTTTTCAACACGTTTGTCCTGAAGAAAGATCAAGAGTGTTGAGTGCCCTGGGGGCGACAACCTCCAGAAACCAAGTGTTTAATTAGGCTGATAAAATACATGCCTCAACAGTATTTAGCCTTTTTAAAAGAGCATTGTCTATTTTCAACGTGTTTTACATGTCTCGTCCGAAGCAAAAATAACACAAAAGTTAAGCTCCGAAGATAGATGCTGGGGTGGTGATTAGAGGTCGATAGATAGCAACATGAGCTCAATACAATTTTCCATACAATTAAAATGTATGTGAGTATGCGTCTTGAGCGACCTATTAACTAACTTGGTAACTTGGTAGGGTTTATCCGTTGAGTTGGAAGGGTCATCAGAGTTCCGACCACCGCGCTGGCGAATAGTCTACCAGAGAGTTGGACCAGCTGCAGCTGGCCAGCTGAGGCTCGTCCGTATCAAGGGAAAGAAATTCTCTGACAAGCTAGACTTAAACGTGTCAAAAGTTTCTGCAGCTTTCACATGGCTAGTACCTTATTCCATAACTTAGGTCCTTGTACCGCAAATGAACTGTCATAGAGTGTTTGATTTCTCGAGGAGCTTGACTTTGCTTAGTGGTGGGATGACAGCTACCATACCGTTTCTCGATGTCATCTTGAATGAAGTGTCACAGGAATTCGGGACTACATTGTGGAGAATCTTCCACATCGTCAGAATGACATATCTCCGTCTACGCTGCAGTGACATGAGCTTCAATTGGGAGAGCCTTTCCAATAAGTCAGATTCTGTAATCCAGAAATTCGTCTTGTGAAAGTTCTTTGAACTCCCTCTATCAGTTGTATCTCAGTCACCTTACCAGGGTTCCACAGAGGACAGCAGTACTCCAATGTGCTTCTAACTAGCGACTTGTAAAGAGTAGCCATACAAATCCTATCACGAGTTTTAAACACACTGAACACCCAAGATAGCTTGCTCCTAGCTTTGAAACCATGTTACCTATGTGTTTCGACCAGCTTAGATCACTTGATACCATAACCTCCAAGGTCTCGACTTGATCAACCGGGTAAAGTACTTCTTCTCCAGAGACTCTGTATTGCAATGTTTCAGCGAAGAAAGGAAGTTCAAGGTTCAAACTATTCCTATTATGCAGGTGGTTTAGGAGTTCAAACTTCTGCTCATGAAGCTTCATATTGTTAGAGCGTGACAGTCAAGAATCCTAAACAGGTCCTCCTGAAGTAGGAGACAATCTTCAAAACAGTCAATCTGTTTGGAGACCCGAGTGTCGTCAGCTTAAGAAGCTCAACTTGGATGAGTCCACAACAAGCTCAAGGTCGTTAATGAACAATATAAAGAGAAGTGGCCCAAGCACACTTCCCTGAGGAACACCACTCAACACCCTCGCAATATAGGAGTGAACACCGTTCAACACAACAACTTGCTCACGGTCCGTGAGGAAGGACTCTATCCATTTTTACGACTTTACCGTGGAATCCATACCTCTTAAGCTTCCAGGATAAGTAGTTCCAAGTCAACTTTGTCGAACGCTTTTGCGTAATCAAGGTAAATAGAGTCCGTGTCTTTACCATTTATAAAGTTTCTATGATGTCATCGAAGTGATCCAGCATTTGAGTCAAACAGCCTGATTAGATCTGAAGCCATGTTGTTTATCAGTTAAGAGGTTGTTATTCGAGATGACGCACCATGTGCTTCCTGACAACCCTCTCATAAACCTTGACTACGTGGATGTCAATGTGACTGGCCTGTAGTTTGCAGCTTCATCTACTACCTTTCTTAAACAAAGGAGTGACAAACCCTGTCTTGTAGAAACTTGGCACAATCCCAGATGACATTGACTCTGACCACAGCAGATGGATCGGGACACTGAGACTGGTGGCACATTTCTTCAGTAGAATAGCTGGTATGCCATCAGGTCCCGGAGCAGAGTCCAGTTTTATTTCCGATATAGCCTCTTCAATGCAGTTCCTACTAAACACAAGCTCTGTGTCGTTGCTGAGGAGGGGGTGGCACCGTGAAGGAAGGATCGGACTTTTCCGGGCAGTTAGGATCACTGAACACAGAGCAGAACTGTTGTTGCAGGATATCAGCAAGTTCCTTCCGTTCAGTAACAAGCTCTTTTTCACCGTTCAAGAGGGTTGTTATGTTCTGTTTGACCTGGAAAAGGACTTAGCATACGAAAAGAAGTACTTTGGGTTGCTTTTAACTCTCTTTCCACTGCTTTTTGTTTCTCCATGGTCCAGATGCTGAACAATAGCCTCCTTGATGTCATAGCTAACGAGCCCAATTTCGTCTTCAAGTTTCTTTATCCGGGCAAGATCTCCAGCACACCTAGCGGGCGGATAGACGAGTTCTAAGCTTAGATTTTCTCCTTCTGAGCGAGTTGTAAACCTTTGGCTTGCCAGTTGGAGGTCGCTTTTTAGGTACGCTAGATAAGCACGTATCCAGTACAACACGAGTGAAGTTCGAGGGAATTCTTCGAAAGTACTGGTTTCTCTGACTTCTCCCAGTTGACTGCATCGAAAACGTCATTCAGCTTACTAAAGTCAGCCTGAGAAAAGTCCAACGATCTGAAGTTCATCTCATCCAGATATGAAGCCTGCACATCATCCACAGCACCAGGATCGAAAGATAGCAGAACATTCACCATGTTGTGATCGGAAATGTCAGTCGATTCAGCAGTTACCTCCGATACCAGTCGATCATTGTTGCAGAGTACAAGATCCAAAATGTTCTGTTCTCTGGTAGGCACAGTGACCATCTGACTGAGAAGGTGATCAGACATGAAGTTGAGTAGGCTATGGGCTGAGAGGTTTGATTCCGAAGTCCCTCCACTCAACACCTGAAGCGATTCCCACTCGATATGGGGGAAGTTGAAATCACCGGTAATGAACAAGTCATAATCAGCACCTGCAAGATTTTCAATAACACAACGTAGTTGATCCAGCTTCTGTGAAACTAGTGTGGCTGGCATCAGGTGGCCTATATATGACTGCTACCAACAACTTCGCAGATGGGTACATTAAACAGCCCCTGACAAGTGCCATCATCGAAGCATTCTGTTGCTGAGATAGGAAGGGATGCCAATGAGTAGAGCATTACCCCTCCGCCACTCCTTTTGCCGGTCGCATCGGATACACAGTACCCTGGAATCTCAAGCTGGGCATCGCTGATATAAGATTTCAGCCAGGATTCTGTGATCGCAATGAAGGGGAATAACTGACCAGACAGTCGCTTCTCCTCAACATGACCAATAAGGTCATGAAGTTTCCATCTGCCGACAGCTTTAGCAGATGGATTGAAACTCCTAGCGTTTAGTAGTAGGAGTGATGAGAGTAAGGAATTTGCTGGGGTAGCCTGGCCATTCCTTTGAGACATCATTGGGTGGGTGGGAGTTGATAGAATATTGGACCGGGAGCTTGTAGAGCTGTAGGTTGTATGGTGGTTGGCTGACCCCCTGGCGTGCTCTGGCCCACCTTCTTCTCCAATGTCTCTAACTTGGCCGCCATCCCAATGACCAAGTTCCGCAACTCTAAAAAGCCTCTCTGGTGAGCGTTGCTGGGACTTGGTGTCTCTGGAGCTCTCTGTTTGTTCTTGGAGGATTGCTGGCCTTTCTTCTTTCTTGTAGAACGTGGATGGAACTTGACACAATCCTTCTTAGAACATGAACCGTTCTCAAGGGCACTCTTGCAGATGTCAGGATGGAAGAAGGGGCAGTCTTTCCTTTCTTACATCCCCACCTCCCAGTGAACCCAGATACTCTGTACTGTCTGCAAACTCTGGGATGACTGTGAGAGCAGCTTATTCTCCAATCAACTTTTTCCCCACTGATACCATGCGGGCAGTTCCATTCGAGGAATTTCTGACAGACAGTCGCAGGTGAGGGAGAGGTATCTGATGTTGGAAATAATTGAGAAGTTAAATGTCCTAAGCATTAGTAATATCATTGGATAGAAAAATATATCGTCCCGTTTCATGTCAAATATGAGGAAATTATGAATTCACAAATTTTCATCCGAAAGGTAAATGTTAAATCCCCGGCCAATTCCCCGGTAAAATCACGATTTTAGGCCGGGGCCGGGGTTAAAAAATTCGGCTGGGCCGGGCCCCGGTCTCTTCCTCAATTTTGGCCGGGCTGGGAAGAGCCGGGGCAGTGATTTTGATACGTGCCCCGTCGACCACTGCCTTGATCCTGAGAGTCTCCCTGATCCTGAGAGAGTCTCCTGATGCTGAGAGAGCCCTGATCCTGAGAGAGTGATCCTGGGAGAGTCTCCACATCCTCGGAAAGACTCCTTGATCCTGAAAGTGACACCTGATCCTGGACACACTCATCTGTCCTGTGATGTATTCTTTATTCAATGACACCCTCTTGATCTTGAAAGTGCTGATCTGGGCCTGGGGATGTCTATACCCTCATTTCATTGGAGCGTCACGTAGTTTCTGACTTGAGAAGTTTCTTGTAATCGGTAAAGAATCTCTCGTAGTTGGTCTCAAGGAATTGGGCAGCCACACTCTTGTGAACTGTCAGGCAATCCTGAGATAGGGAAAATTAACTCAAACCTTGAGATTTCTAGTGAAAGTTAATCCTTAAAAAGTAAAAATATATCCAAATCATCTAGATCTACGTGGACAATTCTACAATTTTGTAAATGAATTGAATTGAATTGAATTGAATTGAATTGAATTGAATTGAATTGAATTGAATTGAATTGAATTGAATTGAATTTACCTTGAAGGTTACGAAAGCATCTGTTGCGATATCGAAAGTTGACACCTCCACGTAATTGAAGAAGTTGAAGAACTTTTCGTCGTTTAGAACAACTCGCGCGAGGGACTCGTGCTTCGTACACTCCCGTAACACCAGCCCAGAGTGCAGTGCTATTTCTGGGTTATCGTACCTGAAGTGACGTCATCATCAGGGTTTAGAGACTAGAGTGGTGAGTTGGTGACGTCATAATCAGGGCTTAGAGTGGAGAGTTGTTGACGCCATTTAAATCAGGGTTTAGTGTGGTGAGTTAATGATGTCATTATCAGGGGTTAGAGTGGTGAGTTGGTGACGTCATTATCAGGGGTTAGGGGTGAGTTGATGAAGTCATTATCAGGGGTTAGTGGTGAGTTGATGAAGTCATTATCAGGCTCAGAGTGGTGAGTTGATGACGTCATTATCATGGTTTAGAATATGTGATGCATGTATAATGTATATTTTACATGGTGTATAGTGTATATTGTACAATGGTGTTTTCAGCGTATGGTATATAGTGTAAAATGTATTGCACATTAGGGACATAATGTACAGTGTATAGTGCATAAAGTATGGTGTTGCGTGTATAGTGTATAGTGTGCATCTAGGATGTTAGACTTGTATAGAACAGTACAAGTCTGGAATCTCTGGCTTCTCTTGACACTGAACTTATCTAGACACAAATTATTGACGTAGGAGATAAAAAGTGTAGCTATTAGCGCAAATTACAACATGACGTAAAGCTGCTGGATAATTCAAAATATTATGTATAATATGTTGTCAGATTATTCAAACGTGTAAATACAAACGAATAGTAAACGTGAAATGGTGAATACAATACGAAATCCTTCAAAAATAAGATAAGCCATCCTTGCTTTCAGCTCTCATCCCGATATAGTTACTTTCATAAAATTGATTTCAGGTCTTATGATTTCTCCATGCTCTCCATAATTTGCTAAATTCAACAAGAACTTGCTACCCCTACTATGGCAGTGCATTTTAAACTCTTTAAGTTGATCATATTAGCTGACCGTGAGCTAGGGAAATGTGATAGATTAACTTTGCAGTGTGGAACGGAGCAAAATCATTTGTTTTGGAAGTTAGTGTCTGTTTTTCATTCAAATAATCACGGATATTTACTTGTGTTTGATAAGATCTTCATTTCAACACAAAATAAGGTTCATGATTCAGTTTAATAATACCTAACTCGGTATAAGTGTGTGT
Organism: Beroe forskalii; assembly: GCA_011033025.1. Lineage (NCBI taxonomy): Eukaryota > Metazoa > Ctenophora > Nuda > Beroida > Beroidae > Beroe > Beroe forskalii. The sequence goes on along the minus strand of WFMF01000009.1, from coordinate 448,181 downwards.
GATACTCACCCCAACATGAGGTCAATAAGAATGTTGTGATCAGGCTGCTGTTGTCTCTTCTGTAAAATGTAGTCGACTGTAGGGTACCTGCTGCCGATCTGCCTCTTCAGCAGATTGCTAAGAATCTGACTAACATACTTCTTACCCTGGGATGGGGACTTGTTATACGCGTAGACATTGATACCTGAGCAGTAGAGTACTGAATAGTAGACATTGATACCTCTGTAGACCTCAGTTAGAAACTTTGGGCTTAATTCACAGAGACCATCTACTTCTAGTAGTAGTAATTATGCACCTTCCAGGCATGTTTTTGCTATGTATTCAAAAACCCTATAGGCACCAGGGTACTGTGCGCAATAAACTATTACGCACTGTAGTGCCAAAATCAGGATTTATTACGCACTGTAGGTCTTAATAATTTATTATGGTGTGCGTAATAATTTATTTCGCACAGTCGACCCAGTTGTACCTTCATATCATAAATTAAAACATTTCTTTGTGTTTGAAATTATCCCCTTTTTTACGCGTAATTACGGTGCATAATTCAGTTTAATAACTCGTAAAAATTGCAAACCTCTGCAATAAAAACCTCGGCTTCGGCCTCGGTTCCTAATGAAGGGTTTAGTAACGAATAAAAATTGCAAAACGGGATATAACACACGAGGGCCGAAGGCCCGAGTGTATTATATCGCATTAAGAACCGAGGCCGAAGGCCGAGGTTTTTATTGCAGAGTTTTGCACTTTTTACGAGTTATTAAACTGAATTATGCACCGTAATTACTCGTAAAATAGGGAATAATTTCAAACACAAGGAAATGTTTTAATTTATGATATGAAGCTACAACTGGGTCGACTATGCGAAATAAATTATTACGCACACCATAATAATTTATTATGACCTACAGTGCGTAATAAATCCTGATTTTGGCACTTCAGTGCGTAATAATTTGTTGCGCACGGTACCCTGGTGCCTAGAGGGTTTTTGAATACATAGCAAAAACATGCCTGGAAGGTGCATAATGCATTATTACCCTCCCGTGGCTTCGGCCCTCGTGTGTTATATCAAGGTTAGCAATTTTTACTCGTTACTAAACCCTTCATTATAGATAGTAGCTGTGGATTAAGCCCAAAGCTTCTAGCAGAGGTACATAGGTTATGATAGAAAACATACAATCAAATATTTTCATAATTTCGTATTTTCGTAGTTTGAAATTTAATCTTTTCCTTTAAATGCGTCACCTGTGTGACTAATCTTTTGTTTGACTGGAATTCTGAATTATCACTGTATATTCGTATATTCAACGTAACATTCAGATATTGTTCTTCATACATGATATGAAATTCTATGCAGCCATATATACAATATACATAGGTAAGTCTCACCTCAAAATCGACGTGACGGAAACATTTGATAAGTAATTGGATGATGTCGTTTTTGTGAATCTCATCTGATAACTGAACAATCATTTCGAGCTGAGGTTCTTGATCTGAAATTCATGACATTTTCAATTGATAATTCATTCCCGGAGCTTTTGAAATGTCATGTGATAGGTTATATTGTTCTCAGCTATTTATTTAAATGCTTAAATTGAGAGAATAACAATTACACATTTAATTGACTTGGGTTATTATAAAGGATAAGGCATCCCAAAAAAGCATAGTGCTGAGCTCTGAGAAGAAAGACGCCTGCAGGGATGACCGACGCTGGGAGACTTGAGAGATGAAGCAAAGAATGGATTAATGGAATGGAAATGGGGAATGCATGATATTAGAGGGAGTTTGACTAATCATTTGTTTCACTAGTAGGAGACTGTTGAATTGCTGAAACCAATAGAATACAAAAATAAGGAGGTCTATTGCTGGTAATATGTGCCTAAAATATAGATCACTAGCAGGCCCGTTGGACCTGCTAACACACAGCTCACTCGGCGCTGCTATGCAGCACCTCTTTCGCAAATTTCCATTCAAATTGTCAAATTGGTTGGATAGTTTTTAATTTTAACGCATCAAAATATCCCTATCAAATCAAATAAATCAAATATCAAATTTTATGAAGGAGCAGATTGGAAAATAGAACTTCTTTGGTTACTTTGAGTCGTGCTAAACCATGTGAATTTTGATCCGTTTTGATTGCAAGATGATTTCAATTCTGACAACTTATATTGGGCAATTTTGTTTCGTTCACAATATTGATCCAGAACAGGAGCTGTCCTCGTATCTGCTACACCTATATTCGACTCGATTACACTTTTGTAAACTTTAAATTGCTCTTAAACAGTCAAATGCAAAACTACAGTTACTACTGTTATCAGCATTGACCGACCTCTGCCACAGTTTTATGAAAACAATCTATCTGAAATATCCTCCGTTATCCAAATTATGTCTATCCTCCATCTTGAGATCTTGACTTCGAAGTATAAAGAAAACGTCAAATTTTCAAAAACTATGTCAGCACAGCATTTAACAGTAGTTCCGTAATAGAAAGCACTCGCATAGAACTGATTGTAATCTGCACGTGCACAAAATCGGTTTCCATAGCAACGACGCCTCATTTCTCCCTTTTGCATTCGTTTCTCTTGATATTTTCTTGGCAAGCTCAAATTTAATTGTGGACGGCGGCACATACAAACATTATTCACGTGTGACTTTACTTTATATATAAGACTAGAAAAGCCCGTTGGGCCTGCTAGATAATACAGGACCAAATAATAAGCTCTCAAAAAGTTTATAAAGGAGCAAATTTGCCATTATTCTTTGGTTACTTTTAGTAATGCTGAACCGGGCAAGTTTTGATTATTATAACTTGCTATTGTATGAATGTATATGATCTTAAAATCAAAACCGAGTATCGTATTCAAACTGACCGTTGAATTAAAGCATTGATTTACGCCGAGAGCTGTCTTCCAAAATCGCAATGTGCTATGCCCAAATTAGATTCAATTTGATTTTGCTTCTGTTCAATCTTAAATTGCTCTAAATTCAAATTTTTCCGTTACCATCAACTCAGCATTAATTTAAATCGGCCGACGTCTGCCAAAGATTTATGAAGAGATGCTATCGGAAATAGCCTCCACGATGCCAGTCATACCCGTCCTCTTTCTTCGGATCTTGAATTTGAAATGAAACACAGCAAACAGGCCGTTCTTTCAAGCGCTACAATGCAGTAGTCAACAACGTATCAGAAAGCACTCGCATAGAACTGATCATAATCTGCACGTGCACAAAAATCTGTTTCCATAGCAACGGCGCGACTTAGCCCAGCTTAGCCTTCGTTTTCCTTGATATTTTCTTGGCAAGCTCAAATTTAATTGTGTACGGGAGCACAAACATTATTCACGTGCTCTTACGAAATTATATATAAGATAACGAATTAAAGAAATGTGAACTTACCTGGTGTGCCCATGAGAGCATACTTTGTGTTCAGGAGATATTTGGTAACATCTTCACAAATCTGAGAAGGTTGATGGAATGAAATGAAAACCATAGAGATTTGAACTCAGGGCTGCAAGTATTGGATATCCCAAGAAGGTGACCTTGTAAACTCTACTTGCATGCCTAAATCATACCTTTTCAAGCTTTTTCTGGTTAGCTTGATCACTATGTTCTTTTTCTAATTGGGTGAGTGCTGACTTGAGATTCTGAACAACCTGAAATTGTTGCAATTTCAACACCTTCCATAGACTGTTTTACACAACAGTATTTTCTGATAAGTGGGTAGACAATACCCAGCAATACCATACACAAATGAAATTCCACCTAAGTAAAAAAGTGTACAATGGTAAGAAGTTGCTTGGTTATTATATATAATAGTGCGTTCGGAAAAGATTGTCACTTGCAATTTTCTGGAGAAACGGCTGCCGGGAGCGACTTTTTGATGTGATATTCGTTTTTTCAGACATTTTTGGATTAAGATAATCGGGTTTTACCGATAACTAAGTTTTCTTAGCCCATTCTACGGCAGATTCAAATTTCTAATTTTTTGCTCCGCTGTACGAAACTGACCACAAATTTCGATGTCAAAGAAAACACGCTATCAACGGGCCCAGGAAGTGCGAGATAATCAAAATGAGGCTGTTGCAGCACACGTGGATGCTTACTGGAACAAATTAACTGTTTTTCGTCGAGTTGAAATAATCTTAAGGGGGTGCTCTGACCTCAAAAAGGATATGCTCCAGATAGGGCAATTGCAACTTTTGCTCTGACGATTGCCCAGAAATATAACATTTAAATAACTTGATACGTTGGGTTATCGTGTTAGGCTATTAGTTCAGACCCTTCCGGACACGGGACAACCATTTTTAAGATTTTGAGTTATTTTCTTAACTTCAGAAACGTGTGTGCAAGATGTGTACTGCATTATCGGTTACCGAACTGTTAAATTTGCCACATTTAGCTCCAATCTTTATCAATCATACAGGGTTAAATTGTACAGAAATTTGCCCCGAATGTCAACCAATCATCCTATTCTTTAGTTTTGGACCTGAACGCCCCAAATATGTCCTGAATAGTGAAATCGGACCATAAAAACATGGCCTAGGAGATGCAAAATTCGCCATACAGCGGAGCACCTGAAAACAATCAAAAAACTAGCTAGATGACCCACTCAAAAATCTTTGTTAACACTGAAAATTTGCAATTCAGTCTGGTAGAGACCCTTGTACTCGAATATGTCGAAATTTTAACATATTTGGTCATATTTGTCATTTTATGCCTGTAGTGACAATCATTTCCGAATGCAATATATATCAGTCTCCCATATTATTCACAAAAAAGCAATTGTGTAAAAATATCAGAGTCAAATGGAAGGAAAGAAGTAAAATTGTATACATACTTGCTGAGGTGTTTTTTCTGACCTAAATAGGGCCAGGGGCATCTCCTGCTAACCCTTACTACCGTAGACGATATCCTCAAGCAGTCAATTGATTAATTTAATTACTGAGAGAGTCAAATGAACAGAGATTTGGTTGAAAGCTCCAGGTTAATATAATGCCCAGACACAATTATTCATAAAAGATTTTAATCATAACAGTTTGTAACAGCACTGAACCTTAGGCAGGTTTGATATATTCTAGGTTCAATATGATTGTGCAGCTCATCAGAGTCGGACTTAGTGCATACCAGAGACAGTAAAGTTCTTCTGCAAATTGGAAAACGCTATCAGACAATAACTTTGTTGTTATACACAACAACTTTGTTGTTATCAGACAACAACTTTGTTGTTATCAGACAACTTTGTTGTTATCAGACAAAAACTTTGTTATAGGGACACTGACTCAAGCAGAAGAATCACTATACAGTTCCTAGCCCTCAAGAAGTTCCTCATGATAAAACATGCTAAGGTGCTTAAGGCATCAGCCAAGCAAACCCAGGTCACTGAATATAACTGATAATATCATTTGGTAAGCACATGTGAATATTTTTTGTGTGCTTCCACACATAGAAATAAATTTGAGCTTGCCAAGAGATAAACAAGAGAAACGAATGCAAATGGGAGAAAAGAGGGGCCATTATTACAGATCCAACTTATGAAAGAGCTCTCTATTACCCGGCTACTGCTTAATGCTTTGCTGCTTAATGCTTTGCTGCTTAATGCTTTGCTGCACTTCAAATTCAAGATCTCAAGGTTAAGAACAGATTTAACTTGAATAATGGATGGTATTCCAGATGTATAGTTTTTGTTGTGGCTGAGATCAGCCAATAATCAATGCCTGTGTTCTGCGGAATGAGATAACACATTCCACTGGTTCACTGCAGACATGTACATGTTCAGGTATTGAAGGAGGCATAGAAGCTTCAGTACATGCAATGGCAGAAGTCTTTAAAGATAATGCTTCAGAGGCTTTATTGTAAGTTGATGCTGAGAATGCATTCAATAGTCTTAACAGAAAAATTGCCCTTCTCAACATCAAAGAACTTTGTCCACCCTTCTATCAATTCCTGAACAATTGCTACAAAGAGCCTTCTCAACTTTTTGTTGCAAACTCCAAGGAAGTCATACTCTCAAAGGAAGAGACTACTCAAGGAGACCCAGATGCTATGCCAATGTATTCCATTGCCACAAGACCCATCATTGAGAGTCTTGCTGAAACTTGTTCTACTGAGAATGTAAAACAGTGCTGGTATGCAGATGATGCATCAAGTGCTGGAGGGCTACAAGGAATACATTCTTGGTTTGACAAGCTATGCAGGATTGGCCCTGGTTATGGATACTTCCCCAAAGAATATATATATATATATATATAGGCTATGAAGAATTATATTCGAGCTAGTACCTTCACCATTTCCCTCTCCTAACCCCGCAGTTTCATTCGTCTACTAGTGGATTTCTAAGATATTCTATATATATATATATGTCCAAATCCACGTTACGTAACGCACACTTTTTACTCAATTTTGAGGATTCAAAGGTCAAGGCAGCCAAATTGAAGTCATCACAGCACTATTCCTTGCTTTAGAGACAAACTTCAAACATTCATTGAGCCTATTTGATGTTTTGAATGAGAATTGGTTGCACAGAAAATTTTACACAAGCCATCAAAAATGTTACGTAACGCACATTGCGACTGGATCAAATAAAATCAATTGACAGAATTTGATCACAAAAGTCAGTTCCATGTGAGCGAATGGGGAGTTCACACTAGTTTCTAATGATAGAAGAATATAAACTTTAAGTTTAACAATGCTTTATTGGTTGATGCACCCCATTTTTCTTTACCAGGCTCACATAATTTGTTACGTAATGCACAAAATGCCTGTTACGTTAATGCACAAATTTTCCTCACTGTGAATAGACCTATTTTATACTGTTCTATTGACATAGTAAGGCCTCAATTAGATGCAGGAGCAATCAAGGTCCTCAATCTAAAAAAAAAAAATCTTGGTGGTTCTATCAATTTCAGTCCCATATTAGGCCATCAAAGTGTAGCAAAAATTGATCAATTTTCTATGATTTTACTGTCATACTCAGAATATTTCATTTCTGACAGGGTTAAGATCACTCTTGGTATCACCCAGCAACTTTATAAGATGAATAATGGCCGATTCCTATCGTGAGGGGCCAAATTCAACGATTTTCGAATTTGCTAGTAGAAAAGATGTTTTTCATGTGTCACAAAGTGGCAAATTTTTGAGAAAATCACTTTTGAGGCCATTAAAGCACAATTCCTCAAGGGCATTGATATGTTATACCCCTGAATACATTTTTGATAGCATTTAGGTTCTAGAAAAAGAAAATTTATCGATTTATGCTTTGATTTTCTAATGTATGTGGATTGAATGACTAAATACTAAATTTTTTCTTTGTACTTTTCTAAGTTGAAATTTACTTTACATTCCTTATCTGTAAGTTATTACAGAATTTTCTGATTAGAAATGGATATTTCTTGCAGTTTCTTTCATTGAAAATTAATTGAAAAAGTTTTGTGCATTACGTGAACGTTATCTTAACGCACAAGGCCATATTGTCTAAATTTGATCAGTCTAAGCTTTCACACATGTGCCATGACGACCAAAAGTATCCAAAACAGCTGAAAATGAGTTTTCGGCATAAATGGAAATGAATTAAGGCTTTTACAAAACTTTTGCATCATTTTGTTACGTAACGCACACATCAATTGTCCCCAAAAGAGTTTGAACGTCACTTCAAAATAGTTAGAGAAAGCGATTATTCATATTAAAATATGAATCAAACTAGATCAAAAGTCCACTATGGAGCAAAAATTATTCCCTTGATTACAAATATAAGCATTCTTTATGATAATTCAAAAATGCCATTAATTGAGGGCTGAACATTGTCCAAAAGTAGCCCTACTCAATCAGCAAGAAATCGTCGAGGTCTTTCAATATTTTTTGATGCGGTTTTTTGCATCATTTAGAGGAAAGTCTTAGCTTTCATTTGAAGTCAAAGCTTTTTGCTGGACTGATGATTTCAAATTTCAAAATTTTTCCTCGTTTTCGTGGATTTGCCCATATATATATATATAAAATCTAAGAGCCTTGACCAAAGGCAAACTGTCAAAAATGTACAGTGCTGAAAACCAAAATGGAAACTAAATGCTAGCTCTAACCAATATAATTCAAATAGAGTAAAAATATACCCATCATTATGGCCGAAAATACAATCCTATAAGCTAATGCAAGAAGTTTATGCTTCATCACTTGGTCGAGTAAAAACAAATAAATAGAATTCTCATCTGACTAGTGAAAATGAACCACATAGTCCAAGATTGCAAAAAATGGAAAACATATGGAGTGGTTTGGATCTTCCTCATTCAGAATTTAAAAAGAAATGTGTGCTCATTGTCAAGAGTGATCAGCTAGCAGAAGCAGCAAAGGTTGTTTTCAAAGACTATCCCAAATTAAAGATAACAACTGTAGGAGAGAGGCACCTTGGGGCAGTGATTGGTTCTGATGAATACAGGGCACACTATGTTGAAGAGAAAGTGAAATCCTGGGTTGAAGATGTGAAGGATTTGTCCATAATTGCTGAAGATGAACCACAAGCTCAAGCAGCACTCAGTGCCTTCACCAAAGGACTCAGTAGGAGGTGGGTCTATGTACAAAGAACCATATCAGGCATTGGCCATCTCTTTAGACCATTGGTGAATGTCATAGCAAATACATTCATTCCATCAGTGATTGGGGGCAATGTCACACCCATTGAACGACTCATCCTTGCTCTTCCAGTCAGGCATGGGGGTCTTGGTATTCAGGATCCAACCCAAACTGCTCAGTTAGAATATGATGCTTCAGTCAAGGTCACAGAACAACTGAAGAATCTGATTCTGAACCAGGATGCTTCTCTTGATACACTTGACCAAAATCAGATCAGAAAAATCAAAGATGAACTGAGGAATGCAAAGACAGCCAGGTATACAGCAGAATTTGAGATCCTCAGCAAAAGCCTCTCCCCCTTGACTTTACGGTCAATATCAGCAGAAAAGGAAAAGGGTGCCTCAACATGGCTGACATCACTGCCTCTGAAACATCTAGGGTATACTTTGAACAAACAAGAATTCAGAGACGCCCTTTGCCTAAGATATAACTGGCTGATACATGGCATTCTGAAATTTTGTGGATGTGGGGCCAAAAACGACATAGTTCACTGCCTATCATGCAAGAAAGGGGGGTATGTGAACATGAGACACAACAATGTTCGGGACTGCATTGGCAACATGATGAAGGATGTTTGTGTTGATGTTAAGATTGAGCCATTGCTCCTGCCAGTCAAACCAAATTAGTACAGCAGAAAAACAACAACTGATGATGGTGCAAGACTAGACATTTCAGCTTGTGGACTTAGGTCAACATTTGAACACTCTTATTTTGATATAAGGGTGACTCACCCCCATGCTGCTTCAAATGTTGCCCTGACCCTTAAACAGTTGTACACAAGAGATGAGAAGGAAAAGAAGGACAAGTATGAAGAAAGAGTGATAGAATCTGAAAAGGGTTCCTTTTCCCCAATGGTTTTCCTGACAACAGGAGGCACAGGACCAGAAGCAACTGCTGTGTTGAAGCGTTTGGCTGAAATGGTAGCAAACAAAAGGTCAGAAAAGTACAGCCATGTCATCACTCATATCAGGACAAGAGTGAGATTTGCCATCCTCAGAAGCATCTTGATTGCTATCAGGAGTGTTAGAGGATTCATCTACAAGGAAAGGACTCTTGGGGCATCATCATTCAACCTTACACCACAACATCCCCACTATGATGTCTAGCAGACTGGTATCAGCTCAATTTATATCTTTTTCAGTTTTGTACTTAAAGGACCTTTTGGGAATTTTTGAAAAGGAAAAACATCTGAGAGTCATGTTTGAAGTGATTGATCATTTCAGTGAAACATAAAAATTCCCAAATATGAAGTCAAACCCATACGCTTTGCACTGCTATTCAACTGTCAGTTTCGAGATAAAATATCTCTTCTTCAGGAACTCCACAAAGTGTGACACAACATTCTCAGTTAGTTAATTTAATATGTGTTGTGTTGTAAGTTTAAAGTATGAGAGTCATAATTTTCAATTTTTTCCCTTAAGGCCAGTCATTTATAATTCCTACCGTTGCTTTGGCCTTTTAGAGATAAGATAAGATAAAATTAATGGTATTGAACCATCACAAATCCTAACAATATTCAATTCATTGGTTTACATTAAGAACACACCTTTAAACACAGGTGTCCATTTATCAATAACATTTTGAAACATTTCATAGAATAAATAGGAGTCAGATCAAAAACTTTTTACTAGTAATTTATTCAAAGAATGTTTACACTCATATTGCCATAAAATCAGATTTTTAATCTTGTTTCTCGGTGCTCTGGTATTCCCCAACATCAATACATCAATTACATTTATATTATTGATTGGTATATTGGTATATTTAATTTATTGATGATTGTATGATACACCACTTGTCATGGACACTTGGTGCTTTCTCAGCCTATGTAATATTTATTCATCCTTCTTTGTAAAAAAATCTATGCCAAGTTGGTGATTACAGTAGTAACTGCAGTTGTGAAGTTAATCGTTAATGTTGTTAGGTGTGTACAATTCAATCAAGTTGAATATAGGTATAGCAGATTACAAACACAGTTCCTGGCCTGGATCACTGTGAACAAACCAAAATTGTCCAATGTCGTTATCAGTATGATAATAAGTTGTCAGAATAAACACCTTGCAATCAAAACAAAACAATGGAACAGAACTCACATGGTTTATCACGACTAAGATTAACTGACGAACTCTATTTTCCACTCTGTTCCTTCATATTTTTGAATACTTGATTTTGCTGCTCATAACTTTTGATCTAATTGGAATTTGTTTAATACGGTAAAGGGTTTCCAATCAATTTGATTAGTACTATGACAGTTTACAAAACTAGCGAAGAAGGTGCTGTGTGAGCCCGCATAAATGTGTGTATGCGGCGCTTCCTAAGCCCGCATAGGTGATTATAAGCGCCGCGCGCTTCCCTGATCACTACGGGATCGGGAAGAAGCGCGACGCAAACAGGGGTATACGGTATACGTGTCTAGCTTGCCCTAACCAGGGCCCTGGTTACGCGCACGGAGTGCGCGGCGCGGCAAGCGCCCTGGTTAGGGGAAGTGTTTCCCCTAACCAGGAGCAAGGCGCGGCGCGCGCGTAAAACTAGGGATCTGGTTAGAGCAAGGGTTGCCCTAACCAGGGCCCTGGTTACGCGCACGGAGTATCGACACCCCTGGTTAGGGGAAGAGCAAGGGAAGTGTCTAGCAAACGCACCGCGCACTTTCCTTAGCTTCTGGGGAATCGCAAAGCACGACAAAAACAGGGGTCCGCGGGTATAGTGGTATACGTATTACGTGTTTAGCCAAATTTTTGCTAAACACGTTTATTTGCCCTAACCAGGACCCTGGTTACGCGCACGGAGTGCGCGACGCCCCTGGTTTCCCCTAACCAGGGGTTTCCCCTAACCAGGGGTGGTTTAGCGCTTGCCGCGCCGCGCACTCCGTGCGCGTAACCAGGGCCCTGGTTAGGGCAACCCCTGGTTAGGGAAACACGTTTATCTATGCAATGTGTGTACGCACAGGTGTAGGCGCGGCGCGGCGCGCACTTATACACCTATGTGGGCGCGGGCTTAGGAATGCTGCGCTACAGCTCTGCCGTGATCTGGAAAAAGGAAGTAACTGCAAATTTTGAAGTTTTGGAGATATGGGTACCAAAATTTTCAGCTCGTTGAGCTCTACAAGATGAGCTATGTCATTGGAATGAGAAATGCTCCTGAAAAACTCGAAAAGAAGTAACTGCAGTTTTGAGAACATTTCAGCGATTTTGTGATTTTGTTATCTGGAAGAAGGAAGTATCTCACGCAGATACTTCCTTTTTTCCAGATAAACCTTGAAAATTGGGCACTTACTTCCCTTTTGAGACAGTTTTCTCCAGAGTGTTCAAATTATAATTTGTAAAAAGGAAGTATCTTACTGATTATTCATGCCTTATACTTCTTTTTTCTAGGTAATACTCTCATAAAGGCCAGAATTGAAAGGAAGTATCTTACATAGATACTTTTTCCAAATAAACCTTGAAAATGTGTTAGTTACTTCCTCTACTGAACATAGTTTGGTGTGCTGTTTCAAGATAAAAGGAAGTAACTGACAAATGTCCCAGAAAAAGGAAGTAACTGCAGTTTTAGTCGGAATTTCTTTCAAATCATTAGCAATTAACCCATTACTGTGGATGCACTGATTATTGAATAGAAATAAAAATTAGCGAGCGAGAATTTATGATCATTCACCTCTCAGTATATATGAATTTCACCATATCTATCCGAAAATAAATTGTCGAGAAAATGTGAAACGCAAAAGTGCGATTATCTCGAAACGAAGTTCATGCTAGTTACTTCCTTTTTCCAAATCACGGCAGAGCTATAGTTACGCATTCCTTGTCAGGCGTTGCCTGACCCCCTCGAGCGCGCGAAGCGCGCGCGCCACTACTCGCTGAGTCGTGGGTCTGACGACGTCCGAGAACGCATTTTTAAGCCTGCGGGCGCCCGTATAGGTGTGTGTACGTGCCGCGCGCAACGCAAACAGGGATATACGTGTTTAGCAACGCTACGCAAGCACTCGACGGGCGATGTCCGTCCCTTTCTTCTGACTTGTTGTTGGACAACAAAGTGACGTCCAAATGTGGAACGTTGCGCCGCGCGCGCGAGGGTAGGGTAACATCCTACGACGCAAGCACTTGCACGTGCACTCTGTGCGCGACTGCGCGTTACCAGATACCAGGATAGGGCAATTTTAACCAAAGCCCTGGTTACGCCCCAGAATAGGGGAATATTTGAATTGAAAAGAAATTTTTCTTTAATACATTTACAATCTTTAAAATAATCTTTAATCATTATATTGTTACAGATTCCTCGGCGAATATAGTAATATATCTTTGCTCTGCTTCCTGAAATTGGTTTCCTTGTAATAAGTTTAAACATTTTAGCATCTTGTCAGCTTTTGTATGTTGTCAGCTTTTGTATGTTGTGCTCCAGTCCAACTTGGATCTGGTGATAATGTTTACCTGGAATTGATATTGGTGGTTGATCTGGATCCAGATATGTGCCTATGATGTGTCATGTGGCATGTAAATCTGGATTTTAATGACTCTGGGATGGAGTGCTGGTGAAACTGTGGGGCAGAATTGAAGATATTCTACAGCCTTGGCCCTAGCACTGAAAAAGACGATTGTTTACAGTCTGTATGTTGCTAGGGGATCTTCGGGAGGAGAGAGACAACGTAAATGTTTTTAGCCTGAGTGAGACCTTTGATGATCTTCCAGACATGAATGATGACATTACCTTTTCCTCTGTAGAGACATAAGATCATAAGAAGGACTCAAAAATAATGTTTCAGAGTTGTTGAGATTTTTTCACAGTTGTTGAGAGTTTCGAAATAGAGAGTTTCGAAATAGACTTCTAAAACCCATAATATGCCACTTATCAATATTCCAGTAAATGCTCTGTACTATGATGAGGACGAAATTTTCAATTGCAGATGTCATATATGGGACATACATGTTAAAGGAAATATGGACCTGATAGTAAAGAAAGACCCCTATTCACTAGAACCTCATACTGAAGTTATTGATAAAGCAAAAGATATTGTTTCTATGTGTAATCACTTCAAGTATCCTATTCTGTCTCGAAGTTGTTCAAGATACTTCACTACCAATATCCTGGATTTCATTCATGGACATTGTTTAAGGTTCCAGGACTTTTCTTTCTCTGTACTTAAGTGCGACAAATCAATTCACATCCCAATTTGCTTAGAATGTGGGTCTCTTCCTGACTCATTGTTCCACAAACTTTTTGAATGTACAATTTATGACCATAATGTAACAGAATTGAGATCACAACTTATTGATTTACAGTCCTGGGGAGTAAACTTTCACTTAAAACTGATTTTTAGTGATAATATGGAAGTTAAGAATGGTTTTAATTCACTAGTACAGCTTATATGTGCTCAATCGTCATTTGATGATAATTTTCTTTGCATTGAAGAAAGCAATAATTCCTGATTCTTATAAAGGTTTTTCTACTGTAGTTAGCATAATTTTTTATGATATAATCACAATAGTTATATAAAATTCTTGGCAATGAGATAGCATTCAATTTTATTTATTTCTGCTGAAATTCTATTGTTTTACAAGGGGCACATTGATTGTGCTTAGGTATAAGTGCTTTGTGCTAGATTAAGTATTTGGTTTCTAGTCCTTTTATTGTAACTTTTGATTCTGTACATTGGGCTCACATATAGGAGCGTATTAGATTAATTAATCAATTAATTTCTAAAACATTGACCAAATTTTTGTAAAGTTGAATTTATATAGTCTGCTAGGTATCACTTTAATTTGACTGGAGTTGGGCACCTCCATATTGAAAACTGCATCCTGCGAAATGAACTAGGTAATTGTAATCTAAGACTTATCCAAAAGGTTTATCTTCAATTTATCAATTCAAGTATGTAGAGACCTGATGATTTAACTTTTAACAGCATCTGGGATGCTATAGACATTTATAATTGGTTTTGATATCAAGTGATTGTTATGCCTACGTGAAGAGGCACGATAGTATTATATTCAAGTATTTACTATTGCCAGATTTAATAATAATAATAATAATACATAAGATCATGGAACTTGAGCCTTTGCCAGTAGGAGAGCCTACAACATTCTGGGATATACAAAGCTTCTGAGATGACTATAACTTCTGAATATCAGAAATGGAGAAAGATTAAAAAATGGGCATGAGTAAAGGGGTAAACGTGCCAACCTAACCTTGGGTACCTCACTTTCCGAATTGCAAGTCTGAGAGTATATCTATATCTGTCAGCCTGATAGCGTGTATTCTAGTGCACTGCATGAGTTCTACCGTACACCCCCTCAGCATCTTCGAATATTATATTCAGCTGCTCCCCATGTTCACGTCGGGGTTTGGATATGAGTGCCTGTAATTGCTGAAATTTGCGCGGTGCTCTAATCCCTCTTAGTGTTAATCTAATGATTCTTATAGCAGCACTGATTGGAATATGGAGGAATTCGTGATACACATAACATGTGTTACACATAATGTGTGTGTACAGTGTACTATACCAGTGATCCGACAGATATAAATAGCCTTGCAAATTCAGTGATTTGGGCTGGCTTCTTGGTTGAGTGGTATCGGCTGCCATCATGATCTTGCGCTCAGGCGAGAGATCGGCAGTTCGATGCTCGGGGAAATCCTCACTCATAAAAGGGGTAAATGTGCCAACCTAACCTTGGGTAGCTCACTTTTCTGAATTGCAAGTCTGAGAGTATATCTATATCTGTCAGCCTGATAGCGTGTATTCTAGTGCACTGCATGAGTTCTACCATACACAACCTCAGTGGGTCTGCTGTGGACTCCACTAAAATCCACTATATTTTTTTGGTGGACTTCAGTGGAATCTAATTGAAACATTGGGTGCACTTGTTGTTTGTTGTAGTAAGGATTAGATTCTGACTTGGCTCTGCTGAAATGTAGGCAGTTGTCGTTTTCAGCATCTGAAGTGCTCACTCAGCTCAAATCATTGACAAGCCGCCCTGTTAGACCATGGGAAATAGATTCATATGTGCACACTTGTAAATAGGCCAGGCTAGCATCACTATCAAGCTACTGATTGAGCTCACTAAAAAGGAGGTCCACCACTAGACTCCACCAGTGGACTCCGCGGAGTGGACTCCGCCTGTGGACTCCACCAGTGGTTTTTTAGCCCCTGAAGACACTGATGATCCAGTTTGCCATCTTGTTTGCACTTTGGACAGTATCTTAGGCTTGTGAAAACCACTTGAGATCTGAAGAGAGATTAACACCCTGCAGGTCTTTCATTCCTTTGGATGGCTGGGGCTATGTCTTGTTCCCACTCATCAGTTACCTACTGGGAGTTCCCTGAGCAGCATAGGCAGATGCACATGCCTTGCAATCAGGGCAGACCAGCTCTGATCCACCACCAATCAGCACTCGAATTGGCACTGATCAGGACTGATTGGCAATCAATCAGCACAGATCAGCAACACCGCCGATCAGTGCTGAGCTGATCAGTCCCAGCTGGCAGTCAATCAGTGCTGATGGGCGATATTGGTAGCCAATCAGCGCTGATCAGCACTTATCAGCACCTATCAAAACACCTTCATAAGAGCCTTAGAAAACTCCATTTCCTCTTGTCGGAGGTGATCAGCACCGATTGTTAACTTACTATATTCACACTGATATGGGCATTTGGGAACTTTTCTCTTAGAAATATAATTCCGGCTGGCCCTGGGTAACGTTAAGAGTCCAATCTAAGTTCGAAGTGGTAGAGGATGGGCACTGGGCAGCTCGTCAGGAAGGAAGGAGGTTATAAGGTTATAAGAGAACAGTCTTCCAATCTGCTTTGGGTCTATCTCAACACCTATACACCCATACGAGTGGCCCCTGGTCCTAGCTGCTTGATGTGGTAGTCCAACTGCTTACACATATGAAAGAAACACCCCTGCTCTCCTAGATATCTCACACCAAATCTCCAGCGAGGCTGCTACGGAATGTGATCCAGGGAGATAAAAGTTCGCAGTTCTACAGCTAGGTGCGACTTTTCATCCCCATTCGAAGCATGAATGGGATGAAAGGTTGCAGTTCCCCTGCTATCTACGTCTTTTGATCCCCTGGTTGATACCAAGCTCATTTTCAATGGGAGGGGGGTAAAAGTTGCAAAACATGAGTTGTCGAGTGACAAAATCTCTAATTATTATTATTATAATACAGATCAAAGGCAGAGCAGGGGGTAAAAGGTTGCACCACCTATCTCCTAATGCCCTAATTTTGTAAATTATCACGGAAATCAATCCCATCAATCACCATCACCAAAATCAGAATTTCAAACGAATCTGTCTTACAAATACATTGTAAAATCATCTTTGAGCGCTGGTGCAACGTTTCAAGGCAATATTGGACGCAAAAATATTGGTATTCGAAGTCCTAAGGTCAGTATTGAACGTATTTCGTTCATAGCTTGGCTCAGTATAGACGAACTTTAATAGTACCTTAAATAGACTGCAACACTGTTACGACACAGAAACACCGTTACGACACCGTTACGACACCGTTGCAACACAGTTAAACCGTTACGACACAGTAACACCGTTACGACACAGTAACACCGTTACGACACAGTAACGCCGTTACGACACAGTAACACCGTTACGACACAGTAACACCGTTACGACACAGTAACACCGTTACGACACAGTAACGCCGTTACGACACAGTAACAACGTTACGACACTGGAACTCCGTTACGACACGGTAGCACCGTTACAACACAGTAACACCGTTACGACACAGAAACCCCGTCGCGGCACAGTAACGCCGTTACGGCACAGTAATATCGTTACGACACAGTAACACCGTTACGACACAGTAACACCGTTACGACACGAAAAACTGTCACGACATAGTAACACCGTTACTTCATAGTATTATCATTACGACACAGTAACACTGTAACGACACAGTATCACCATTATGATATAGTAACGTCGTTACGACACAGTATCACCATTACGATATAGTAACGTCGTTACGACACAGTAACAACGTTACGACACAGTATACCGTTACGACACGGTAGCACCGTTACGACACAGTAAAGCACCGTTTCCACGGTTACGTCACAATAACGCACTTACGACAGAAAACGCCATTTTACTTTTAAGACCCGTTGATACAACTACGCGTTGCATTCTTAAGCCCGAATAGGTGTGCTTACGCGCACCCAGACCGCGCTTCCGGTAACAGTGTAACTGTGTCGTAACCGCATCCTTGATGGGTAACAACGTTTCTGTGACGTAACTGTATTACTGTGTCGTAACGATGTTACTGCTTTACTGATTTGTAACGACGTTACTGTGTCGTAACGATGTTACTGAATTGTAATGATGTTACTGTGTCGTAACGATGTTACTGATTTGTAACGACGTTACTGTGTCGTAACGACTGTTACTTTGCCGTCATGGTAACACTGTGTCGTAACATTGTTACTGTTACCGTGTCGTGACGGTGTTTCTGAGTCGTATTGGTGTTACTGTGTCGTCACGGTGTTACTATTTCGAAACGATGTTACTATGCCGTAACGACGTTACTGTTTCGTAACGACGTTACTGTTTCGTAACGACGTTACTACTTACTGTTTCGTAACGACGTTACTGTTTCGTACCGACCTTACTGTTTCGTAACGACGTTCCTGTTTCTAAAGATGTTGTATATTTGTTTCAGTTAGTTTATAATCGAACATTTGGGAAACACACCCAAATGTCCATATCAGTGCTGATCAGCGGCCAATATCGCCGATCAGCGCTGATCAAATGCCGATGACATTTTTAAAAGTTTTCATCGGCGACGATCAGCGCTGATCGGCGGTTTTACTGATCAGCGCTGATCAGCGCCGATTGCATGGTGCGCATCTGCCAAGATGTACCCGATAATGGTTCAGAATATTCCAGTTTTGCAGGCTTAATGAAAATAAGAGATAAGAAGTGCTAGTTACCGGCCTACAGCACATTCATGTCACTGTTACCGGACTCTGATTTTATAAGAAATCAAATCAGCTTATAATTTCATCAAACCAGATTGTCTAGAGTACGAAATGCTTTTTCCCTGTCTTGATTGGACGAGATTGGCTTACACGATGAGTTGTGCCATTTTTATCACAGATTTATTGCATTTCTCAAGTCTCCAAATTCATTCCAAGTGCTATTATTTTCCAGCTGGAGTGACGTAACGTCCAGCACCAATACATTTTAAAATGCCGTCCAATTTATCAGAAAACTTATCTCATAACATCGAATTATTGACAGAAGTTGTCAGAATTGCTAGGAATTTGCTGGAATTTGTGTCATGTCTTCAGTTTATACATATAACTTGCTTACTTATCGACATCCGATTCCAAAAATATTCACTTTAAACTTACTGAAAATTTCTACTAATCCGCTTGTTGATTTTTACTGAAATTGATACCTGCCAGATCCAACGAAGTTATTGTTCAACGTTAATTCAAGCATTCTGATGATTTCAGTTCTGTTGGATCATCTAGGTAACCTGCAGCTATGACGGCCAATAACCGTGCCCTCATCGTGGAGAACTTATCACGGTACGAAGTCCGAGTTTACCTTTACAGCAGATATGACCCGCTCTGTATGGTACCATTACCATTCTCAACCGTTTCCGTGCCATCCGGCCAATATAAGCTCTGTGCTAAAACTTCGAAAAAGTTTCGGTTGAGTCGCGGCGGAGAGGAGTTGACAGCACCGGTTGAATTTGACTCGGATCGTGTTGTTTGGTGGGTGGTTGAGGATAGTGAAGATAATAAAAAGTTTAAATGTAAGGAAAATAAGGCAAGGACTGAACCATTAGGTCCAGTGGAACTTCAAAGACTGGGTCGAGGGTGTCAAGATCATTCACTCCTGCTGAAAAACCTGTCACACAATGATATAAAGATATATCTTTATGGACGGTTTAATTTCACCATGCATAAAGTATGTTCTCAATGTATCATTGTCAAAACAGCAGAGACCAGACTGAAGAATACGTCCATGGAATTTGAAATCTATGGAAACGTTGAGAGAAACGAACGAAAGCTCACTGAACTAAGGCATCTTGAATATGATACCCTGTGCGTAGTTGATGACAACGGAGTCACATTTACTAAGATTGAAGATGACACTCATTCCATGAATGAGCTTCAATTGCTGCAAAAGGAGCTGAATTTTAAGGATCAAGTAACATTTAACGGCATAGAAAACTTCTATGAAGTGTTAGGATTGAATATGGAAGAAGAAAGGAGAAAATCTTACGAAGATCAAACAAGCGCAATCAAGAAAGCGTATCGTGAGTTGTCTCTACAGATGCATCCTGATCGAAACCAAAACAACGATAATTACAACCGAGAAATATGGAACATGATGCTCCGAGCTTACGAAAAACTCAGTGATGAGAAAAAAAGGGTGGAATACCACAATGATTATGATTTCCATCAACCATACAATTCAAAAGCGTTTTGGAGATCCTTGTTTTGGTCAGAAGTTTATTGTGAAAACGAGGATGAGATACGTTTGGAGAAAATAAAGCTCTGTGTGAAGCGGATAGCGTTCTTCTCAGGATCCAGTAAGACTTTGTATTTTTACTGCTTATACTGGGTGACCCTGGATTTTAATGTGCTATCTGACAAAATTTTCTAACAGCAAATAACGGAGCTCAGAAGAGTGCGTTAATTCAGCACCACCCTGCATGTGTACATTTTAATTTATAAACATTCGCAAAGTTCTACGGGCCATAGCGGCCATAGAAAACGCTTCTTGATTCACGAAACTTAAATTACGTCGAATTTGATTTTTGGGCCATGGCATTTTCTGAGCCTTTTCCAGGGTTCGGAGAGATTAGCTATGCAGCCCAATTCCTGTAAGATTCACCATAGAATATGGGGTATATCATTAATCTAATTCATTTTCCGTTCGAATCGTTTAAGACACTTGTAACCTATCTACCCTTTAATATTACTGTTCAGTGTTTTAGAGGTTGTGCCAGTTTTTCAATAGTTGTAAAATTCGCCATATAAACACCGGTCAAAACGTGCCGGAGTCGATCGTCCTTCTATCATGTACTATGCTAGTGATATCATACCCTGCATAATTATTGCTAAACCTGTAAATATTTCAGTTGCCCTGATAAGCGGTGGAATTGCTCTTTCCAGTTCAGCGGCGTGGCCCCTTGTTATGACTTCCTTCGCCCTACTCTCAGGAGGCATCTTCGCCGGGCGATCTTCATTGCAACTGGAAACTTCTATTAGGCAGTACCTACAGTCTATGGCGTTAGGAGGCGTGGCGGGACTTGTTACTGGTGGGGCAGTCGCTGGTGCCTCAGCCGGTATATTGGGCGGAGTAGGAGCAGCTGTAGCTGCAAAGGCGAGCATTGGAACACAGATTGGTCTGGGGACACTAACTGCAACAGCATCCGGCTTGACAGCATCACTGGCTGCGGATACAGACAGCCATTTCAACGGTGAAGAGATCAGGTTGTCCGAAGCTCTGCAAAGGGCTGTTCTCAGTGCGGTAGTCAGTGCTCCTATCGGTGTGGCAGGTTCTGCAATTGCTGCCGGCGCGCACTTCCACATCAGTAAAATTCTCGCCGATACAAATCTTGATGAAGCAGCGGTTGCTATGTTCTTAAGAAGAGCCGCACTTCATGCTTACAGTAAAGTTTTACCAATCATTGGGGAGAACCTGGCGAAGCTCACCTTGCAGACACCACTGAGTTTCATCCAAGACAGGTTGGACGACTCAAGTGATAGTAAAGGTTTCCTTGAGCACGTGGCAGAAAATGCCAGAACGGCTGGAGCTGATGCTGTGATAGATGCTGTTGGAGTGACAGCAGGTGGACTTTGGGAATCGACACAGCACGTGACAAACCCAACACCACACGAGCAATTCATCGGTGATTTGAAGAAGAGAAATGTGACAAAAAATAGAGGAATAACTGTCACGAGAAAAGATAACATGGGTAATAGCATTAGAGAAGCTGCAAGTCCTAGTGATTCGTGGTTAGATGAAGAAGATCAGAGTTTGCTAATTGCTTGAGTCTGGACACCATGGCAATTATAATACGATAAACACATGATAGAACACGATACGTTCGTCAGCGAGCCAAGGAAAATAACGCGACTAAATTGAAATATGTGTAAGTACTTAGTTGAAAGGGCTAAAAACAGCTGAACTGCCTTAAATATTAGGAAAAAAATTTTCCCTACTTTACGTTTTATTTTTTACATTTTTAATGTTCTTAATTTCTTTTAAGCTTATGGATCACGCTGCTTAGTGCTTACAGCTGACTAGGTTATTAGTCAATCAAAACAAACTTTGGACATTTTCCCGCAAGAATCGAGATACAATAGTCATAATATATCAGTTGAAGGAGTGTGAACTGTGAGGAGCGATATCGGCCGCTGATCAGCACTGATATGGACATCTGGGTGTGTTTCCCAAATGTCCGATTATAAACTTACTGAAACAAATATTCAACATCTTTAGAAACAGTAAGGTCGGTACGAAACAGGAACGTCGTTACGAAACAGTAACGTCGTTACGAAACAGTAACGTCGTTATGAAACAGTAACGTCGTTACGAAACAGTAACGTCGTTACGACATAGTAACATCGTTTCGGAACAGTAACACCGTGACGACACAGTAACACCGATACGATACAGTTACATCATTACGACAAAGTAAAACCGTTACGACACAGTTACACCATTACGTCATCGTAAATTCTTTATGATAATATGGTAACGTCGTTACGACACTGTATCACTGTTACGCCACGGCAACGTCGTTTCGACACAGTAACGTCGTTACGTCACAGTGGCGTCGTTAGTCGTTACGAGACAGTAACGTATTTTCGACAAAGTAACGTCTTTACGACATAGTAACGTCTTTACGACACAGTAACACCGTTACGACACAGTATTAATACAATTACTACAAATTAACGACGTTTAACTCCGCCTGAGCCGGTCGTGACCTCATTTCATAACACCAGAATGGAGGTAAGCCCGGGACCACATAGCTAGAACTACACTATTGAAGAAGACTTACTATCATCCGAGTTCTAACACTAGTCAGAGACTCTCTTCTGGATGGCATGGTGGCTCAACTCAAGGGTAGTGTGCCTGTGTGACTCAAAGACCTGGTTCGCCAATATTTGTTTTATCAGACAAATTAATGATAATATAGTAATACGGGCATAGATCCGTTTGTCACTTTGTCTGGCGCTGGACCTGCACAAATAGGCGCTAGACCTGCTTTAGAGTGGCACTAAACTGACACAAGACCTGCATTAAACCGGCGCTAGACCTGCATTGGAACAGCGCTGTACCTTGGCTTAACCAGCGCTGGACCTGCACCAAACCGGTGCTGGACCTGCATTAGAGTGGCACAGGACCTGCATTAGACTGGTGCTAAACTGGCGCTAAACCTGCACAAAACTGGCGCTAGACCTGCATTAGACCTGCAATAGACTGGCACAAGACCTGCATTTAACTGGCGTTAGACCTGCATTATACTATTATACTGGCGCCCGGACAATCTATTCCCGTGAATTTATTTAGATGTAAATTATCGTTTTAAATTTGTAGAATGGTGCTTTTATGTATCAGAGGGTCAAGAACCTCATGCAGAGAGAAAATATTATTTTAGGAAATGACTGCACCTTCATCTGCAACGAGGCAAACATTTCTTAAGTTTTGATTCTACGTCGCGTTTTATGTGAATAATTTGCTCTGTAATTACATGCTGTAATATTATTTTATACCTTGAGAAAAAAGAAAGTTGTTTTATAAATTTGTACATGTACCTCATATACACATATCCTATTTCTCACCTTCCCAAACCACGATCTCTGCCAATTCTGTTCAGATTTGAACATAATATTTCTTTGTATCTTGAGGATGGTATTTCGTAACCTCAGCAGATTGAGTCATGCATCAAATTTCAGTGCAATGAATAGCCAAAGTTGCATAGGTTCATTAGCAGAATCAACTGCAGCAACTCTCCCACCTGATAGATTTACCAGTGGAATCAATGAAAACATGTTGTGTTGCATCTGCAACATGGTATCATCTGACCCTGTTTACTTGCTTTGCTGTCACAATAAGTTCTATTGCTATAGATGTATAACACTTGACAAACCTAAAGACTGTCCTATGATTATATGCCCATCCTGCACTGTGCCTGTAAATGCTAAAACTCTTACCAGAAATGATAACCTTAGGAAGTCAATTCGATCTCTGAAAACAGTTAAGTGTGAATTCTCAACATTTGGTTGTCAATCTCTCTGCACAATAGAGACAATTAATAACCATGTCGATGTATGTGTCTATCAACAATGTCCATGTGAAAATGCGGGATGTGATGAAATCTGTCTTTTGAAGGACTGGACGTGGCACTGCAAAGTGGCTTGCCCTAAACGTACTATCAAATGCTCAGCAAGCTGCAACTCCTTAATTACAGCTGATGAAGTAGACCAACACGACTGTGAGAATGTTTTGAAGAGCTTTCGGCAGTATCAAGCTGCTGAAATTGAAATCCTGTGCAATTTATTTAAGGAAGATTTTAAAAGAAAGCAAGGTGTGACAAACACCAAATCTAAATTCTTCAGTGAAAAGAATGATCAGAAAAACCTCAATACTCTTATTGACTCGTTTTCTGCAATAAAATATCAAATGTTGATGAATGCTGATGATGAAGTTCATGACTCCCTTGGTCAATCTATCCATCATGGATCATGGAGGTGCAGTGTCTTAGATTGTAATAAATCCTATGAAACACATGATTTCAACAAGACTTTTCATGATGGAAATAGGCATATTTTCTTCTGGGATTGCTGCTTGAGTGATAAAAGCAAATCAGTAAACTGTGAAAAAGTTTGATATTATTAAATTGTTGACGTGGCATGAGGGATTGTTTTAGATAAAAGATGTGATAGCTAAGTCGCTACAGACTGTACAGTAGATATGATGTCATATTAATAAGTGAAATAATATTTCTATTTTGTAATGAAATTAACATTTTTATGAAAATTATGCATTTTCACTGATCAATAATGAATTATTCCACAAAAATGGACTTTACTAATTTAGAAGCTCAAACCGTGAAGATAATACTATAATAGTATAATACTGATTAAGTTATATCTTGAATTGGAATTCAGGAATTGCTCATATTATATTCCTTCTTGAGTTCTTTGCTGTAGAAGTATTCTGTAGGATGTGATCTTTGTATTGGAATGGAATCAGACCTCAAATTATACCTGGAATGCATTCAGAACCCAACCTGTCTCCAGTCTCAGAAGGATTCCCTTGTGGCACTAGCTGAACTGCTCTCTGCAAATGGTTTCCTTTCTCGTGCCATATTATAATGTTTTCAACTAACTTTTTTTATCTTTTGAAGGAGTTTTGTTGATCACAACAAACCTCTATCAATGAAGTGACATAAAAGTTTGAAATTTTGCTTTACAAAGTTATTTTTATTTTGGATTAAAGGTTATGTTTCATTATCAGGTGAGCTGAAAAGTGTATTACGAGAACGGAAGGGCCTCCACGTTCTTCTGAAGCTGTTAATCTCGAACGAAGCCCCCAAGTTACCAGTCCTCTACACTCTGAGTTGTGCTGTGGATTCATGTGGTAACGTTCAGTAAAATCTTGCTTTCTTCAGGATTCCAGATTTTCTTTGAAGCGTGATTGATTTTTATAAAAAAGGTGATAAGAGAGGGAAATGATAATGTCAACATTTTAAGTTACAGGTGAACCACCTCACCTTAATATGGTAATATCCCTCAGTGTCATCCCAGAATGTGCTGATACAGAAAGGTGCATTGAGTGTTTTGTGCAGCATGTTGAAACAGGGGGTCTCTCCCTTCTTCCTACCCGTTATCTGCCTGCTCAGCTTCCTTTCTCAGGGCAACTCACTGGGGCAGAACAAAACCCGGCAAGCGGGCATCATAGCCCTTTTAATCAACTTCCTTAGGTTAGCAACGTTTTATTTTATTTTGATCAGCTTTACTGGCTAATGCAAAAAAATTCCAACCAATAATTGTGATTTGTAAGTAAGACATTTTCGTAATTGAAAGAAATTGATATGACTCATCACTAAAATATAAATTTTCCTCATGCCAGGAATTTTCATCCCGTGACGAAAGAAAATTTGGACACTTGGAAATCAATCCTGGCTTGCCTCTCATCTGTAGTCAACAATCCACGCAACTGTGAGTTCATGTTGTTAATAACATACCATAGAAGTATTAAAGTATCTGCTCATAATTTTTGTGCTTCGTTGAATCGAATGTGTTGTGTTATAAGATATTTATTTCAAGTTTCCCCTAGATATAAACATATTATAAGTTAGTTCTGTTTCTCTTTTCGTTTTCCCTTATCCGAGAACTTTCTTTTCAGCAATTAACCAAGGCACCTGTATGGAGATAATGCCGCTTTGTCTGACTACCTTACAGAGCAGTAATCAGCATCAGAACCTCACTCAGTCTCTATCTAGCTTCATTCGACTCTGCCTCTCTGATAATGGTACCCGCAAAGCGGTCATACTACGCCTAGATAATCATTGGACATGTTACATTATTCTTTTTATCCCTTGATAAGCTGATAATTGTATTTTAAAATTTGGCAAACTGATATCATGAATTTCTAAGATGTAACTTTTCAGGTGAAAATCAAGAGAAGTTTTCCAAGCTGGGTGGACTGAAGACCTGTCTTGCTATTCTGGAATCGACAGAATCTAAGGAACTAGCTTGGGCAGTTATTTCCATTATCAACGCTGCCCCCAAAGGTTACACGAGTTTTTTGTAATAGCGGATGGTTCCGGTAGCGAGAAAAACTCGCCATGAATTGGTATTTCCATGAACACAGTTCATACATGTCTTATGTGACGTGTGGTGTAAAATATACAAATATGAAATATTTTGTCCACTACCATCCCTGAAAAGGAAATTAAACCTACCTCAGGTCTTTTGCTGAGCAGTGAAGTGCAGGTAGCCTGTGTTACGTTGCTGCTGAAGTGGATCAGGGTCGGAAGTTCTGAGGAGCTGCCTGCAGGGTTACACACCTCAGCATGGTCGTAGAACACAACCCTCAGGCAAAGTAATTCCCATTGTTATCTAGACATGGTCATAGAACACTTCCCTCAGGCAAAGTAATTCCCATTTATATCTAAACAATATCATATAATACAGCCCTCAGGCAAAGTAATTCCCATTGATATCTAAGCATGGTCATAGAAAACAACCCTCAGGCAAAGTAATTCCCATTGATATCTAAGCATGGTCGTAGAACACACCCCTTAGGCAAAGTAATTCCCATTGATATCTAAACATGGTCATAGAACACAACCCTCAGGCAAAGTGGCAAAGTAATTCCTATTGTTATCTAGGTATGGTCATAGAACACAATCAGGGGGGCCTTGACATCAGTGTCAGCGTACGCTTGACACCAGTGTGAACGTATGTCTTGACACCAGTGTCAGCGTATGCCTTGACACCAGTGTCAACGTATGCCTTGACACCAATGTCAACGTTTGCTTTGACAGCAGTGTCAGCGTATGCCTTGATATCAGTGTCAGCGTATGCCTTGACATCAGTGTCAGCGTAGGCCTTGACACCAGTGTCAGCGTATGCCTTGAAATCAGTTTTAGCGTATGCCTTGACAGCAGTGTCAGCATATGCCTTGACATCAGTGTCAGTATTATATGCCTTAACACCAGTGTCAGCGTAAGCCTTTACATGAGTGTCAGCGTATGCCTTGATATCAGTGTCAGCCTATGCCTTGAGTCTTGACACCAGTGTCAGCGTATGCATTGACACCAGTGTCAGTGTATGTCGTGACATCAGTGTCAGTGTATGCCTTGACATCAGTGTCAGCGTATGCCTTGTCACTAGTGTGAACGTATGCCTTGACACCAGTGTCAGCGTATGCTTTGACACCAGTGCCAACGTATGCCTCGACACCAATGTCATCGTTTGCTTTGACACCAGTGTCACCGTATGTCGTGACATCAGTGTCAGCGTATGCCATGACACCAGTGTCAGCGTATGCCTTGACACAAGTGTCAGCGTATGTCTTGACACAAGTGTCAACGTTTGCCTTGACACCAGTGTCAACGGTTGCCTTGACACCAGTGTTAACGTATAACTTGACACTAGTGTCAACAGTTGCCTTGACACCAGTGTCAACGTATGCCTTGACACCAGTGTCAGCGTATGCCTTGACACCAGTGTCAGCGTATGCCTTGACACCATTGTCAACGTATGCCTTGACACCAGTGTCAACGAATGTAATGAATCCAGTGTCAGCGTATACCTTAACACCAGTGTCAGGGTATGCCTTGACATCAGTGTCAGCGTTTGCCCTGACACCATTGTCAACGCATGCCTTGACATAAGTGTCAGCGTATGCATTGATACCAGTGTCGGTGTATACCTTGACACCAGTGTCAGCGTATGCTTTGACATCAGTGTCAGCGTATGGCTTGAAATCAGTGTCAGCGTATGCCTTGACATTAGTGTCAGTGTAGGTCTTGACACCAGTGTCAACGTATGCCTTGAAACCAGTGTCAGTAGTATGCTTTGACACCAACGTCAGCTTATGTCTTGACACCAGTGTCAACGTATGCCTTGACACCAGTGTCAGTGTATGCCTTGACACCAGTGTCAGCGTATGCCTTGACACCAGTGTCAGCGTATCCCTTGACATCGGTGTCAGCGTATACCTTGACACCTGTGTCAACGTATCCCTTGACAATAGTGTCAGTGTAGGTCTTGACACCAGTGTCAGCGTGTGCTTTGACATCAGTGTCAGCGTATGCCTTGACATCAGTGTCAGCGTATGCCTTGACATTAGTGTCAGTGTAGGTCTTGACACCAGTGTCAGCGTATGTATTGACATCAGTGTCAGCATTTGCCTTGACACCAGTGTCAGCGTATGACTTGACACATGCACATGTGTCAGCGTATGTCTTGACACCAGTGTCAAAGTTTATCTTGACACCAGTGTCAACGTTTGCCTTGGCACCAGTGTCAGCGTTGCCTTGACACAAGTGTCAGCGTTTGCCTTGACACAAGTGTCAGCGTATGCCTTGACACCAATGTCAGTGTATGCCTTGACACCAATGTCAGCGTATGCCTTGACACCAGTGTCAGCGTATGCATTGACACCAGTGTCATGTCAGTGAATGCGTTGACACCAGTGTCAGCATATGTCGTGACATCAGTGTCAGCGTATGCCTTGACACAAGTGTCAGCCTCTGCCTTGACACCAGTGTCAGCGTATGCCTTGACACCAGTGTCAGCATATGCTATGACACCAGTGTCAGCCTCTGCCTTGACACCAGTGTCAACGTATGCCTTGACACCAGTGTCAGCGTATGCTTTGACACCAGTGTCAGCGTATGCCTTGACATCAGTGTCAATGTATGCCTTGACACCAATATCAACGTTTGCCATGAATCCAGTCACAGCGTATGCCTTGACACCAGTGTCGGGGTATGCCTTGACACCAGTTTCAGCGTTTGCATTGACACCAGTGCCAGTGAATGCCTTGACACCAGTGTCAGCGTATATCGTGACATCAGTGTCAACTGTCAGCGTATGCCTTGACACCAGTGTCAACGTTTGCCTTGGCACCAGTGTCAACGGTTGCCTTGACACCAGTGCCAAAGTAAGCCTTGACACAAGTGTCAACGTTTGCCTTGACACCAGTGCCAAAGTAAGCCTTGAAACCAGTGTCAACGTTTGCCTTGGCACCAGTGTCTACGTATGCCTTGACTCCAGTGTATACGTATATCTTGACACCAGTGTCAACGTATGCCTTGACACCAGTGTCAGTGTATGCCTTGAAACCAGTGTCAGAGTATGCCTTGACACCAATGTCAGCTTAAGTCTAGACAACAGTGTCAACGTATGCCTTGAGACCAGTGTCAGCGTATTTCAAGGCATACGCTGACACTGATGTCAAGGCATACGCTGACACTGATGTCAAGGCATACACTGACACTGGAGTCAAAGCAAACGTTGATATTGGTGTCAAGGCATACGCTGACACTGGTGTAAAAGCATATGCCTTGACATATGCCTTGACATCAGTGTCAGTATATGCCTTGACACCAGTGTCAACGTATGCCTTGAAACCAGTGTCAGTAGTATGCTTTGACACTAACGTCAGCTTATGTCTTGACACCAGTGTCAACGTATGCCTTGACACCAGTGTCAGTGTATGCCTTGACACAAGTGTCAGCGTATGCCTTGACATCAGTGTCAGCGTATGCCTTGACACAAGTGTCAGCGTATGCCTTGACACAAGTGTCAGCCTCTGCCTTGACACCAGTGTCAGCGTATGCCTTGACACCAGTGTCAGCGTATGCTATGACACCAGTATCAGCCTCTGCCTTGACACCAGTGTCAACGTATGCCTTGACACCAGTGTCAGCGTATGCTTTGACACCAGTGTCAGCGTATGCCTTGACATCAGTGTCAATGTATGCCTTGACACCAATATCAACGTTTGCCATGAATCCAGTCACAGCGTATGCCTTGACACCAGTGTCGGGGTATGACTTGACACCAGTTTCAGCGTTTGCATTGACACCAGTGCCAGTGAATGCCTTGACACCAGTGTCAGCGTATACCCGTGGCATCAGTGCCCTTGTCGGAAATGCCTTGACCCCTGTCAACGTTTCCCTTTGGGCACCAGGCCCAAGGGGCCGTTTGGACACCAGTGCCAAAAAGTAACCCCCGGAACAAGTGTAAAACGTTGTTGACACCAGTCCCAAAAAGAACCCTTTTTTATCCAGTGTCAAGTTTGCCTTGGCACCAGCCCCCAGAATGCCTTGACCCCAAATTAAATGTATATTTTGGGACCCCCAATTTCCCGGGGGAATGCCCAAACAACAGTGTCATTAATCCCCTTTGACACCGGGTGTCGCGTTCCCCTTGCCCAATTCAAGATGCCTTGACCCCCCAAGTGTTAACGATCCCCCGAAAAAAATGTAAAAAGAAAACCCCCCGGCACCAATGTAAACAACAGACAACAAAATTAACGATTTTAAAAGGGGCCCCAGTGTCAAGCGTTTTAAGGAAAATCCCTGACATAAAAAAGGAATCCCTTTGAAAAACGAAGGTAGCGCTGAATACTGGGTCAAAAGCAACAAAGTTGATATTGGTCAGGCAGATGTTTATCACTGGCATGCACGCCGACACTGGTCGTAAGCATATGCCTTGACATATGCCTTGACATCAGTGTCAGTATATGCCTTGACACCAGTGTCAACGTATGCCTTGACACCAGTGTCAGTGTATGCCTTGACACAAGTGTCAGCGTATGACTTGACATCAGTGTCAGCGAATGCCTTGACACAAGTGTCAGCGTATGCCTTGACACAAGTGTCAGCCTCTGCCTTGACACCAGTGTCAGCGTGGCGCTTTGGACAATTGTAGTGGCAGCGTATGCCTTGACATCAGTGTCAATGTATGCCTTGACACCACATCAACGTTTGCCATGAATCCAGTCACAGCGTATGCCTTGACACCAGTGTCAGGGTATGTCTTGACACCAGTTTCAGCGTTTGCATTGACACCAATGCCAGGTGAATGCCTTGACACCCGGTGTCAGCGTATATCGCACATCAGTGTCAACTGTCAGCGTATGCCTTGACACCAGTGTCAACGTTTGCCTTGGCACCAGTGTCAACGGTTGCCTTGACAGGGGGGGGGCCAACCTCGAAAAACCCCGGGTGGATATAAAAATTGGCAAATGGGGGTTTAATTTTTCGGGGTTTATGGGGGTAAAAGGAGGCTAAAACTGATGAAAATAGCCGTTTTCGGTTGGAAAATATCGATTTTCTTACAAAATGGTACTACTAAGTTGTGATTTTTCGGCTTTTCTCCCAAATGGTACCATATCTGTTGACGATTTTTGCCCTTTTCTGAAATAGTACCATTTTGTTGACGATTTTCGGCCCTCATCTGAAATGGTACCATATTTGTTGACGATTTTAGCCCTTTCTGAAATGGTACCATTTTTGTTGAGAGGAATTTTGGCCCTTCTGAAATGGTACCATATTTGTTGAGGATTTTGGCCTTTTTTCTGAAATGGTACCATTTTTGTTGACGATTTTTGGCCCTTTTCTGAAATGGTACCATTTTTGTTGAGGAATTTTGGCCCTTTTCTGAAATGGTACCATTTTTGTTGAGGAATTTCAACCCTTTTCTGAAATAGTACCATTTTTGTTGACGATTTTCGACCCTCATCTGAAATGGTACCATATTTGTTGACAATTTTTGGCCCTTTTCTGAAATGGTACCATATTTATTGAGGATTTTTGGCCCTTTTCTGAAATGGTACCATATCTGTTGACGATTTTTGGCCCTTTTCTGAAATAGTACCATTTTTGTTGACGATTTTCGACCCTCATCTGAAATGGTACCATATTTGTTGACGATTTTTAGCCCTTTTCTGAAATGGTACCATATTTGTTGACGATTTTTGGCCCTTTTCTGAAATGGTACCATTTTTGTTGAGGAATTTCAACCCTTTTCAGAAATAATTGCCATATTTGTTGAGGATTTTGGCCC
Source organism: Beroe forskalii (assembly GCA_011033025.1). NCBI lineage: Eukaryota > Metazoa > Ctenophora > Nuda > Beroida > Beroidae > Beroe > Beroe forskalii. The sequence continues at coordinate 415,990 of WFMF01000009.1, read as the reverse complement.
TTTCTGAAATGGTACCATATCTGTTGACGATTTTTGCCCTTTCTCAATAGTACCATTTTTGACGATTTCGACCCTCATCTGAAATGGTACCATATTTGTTGACGATTTTGGCCCTTTCTGAAATGGAAAGTATTTTTGTTGAGGAATTTTGGCCTTTTGAAATGGTACCATTTTGTTGACATTTTTAACCATCTGAAATGGTACTATTTTGTTGAGGTTTTTGGCCCCCATATTTGAATGATATTTCCCTTTTTTGAAATGGTACCTTTTTTGTACAGGATTTTTTCCCCTTTTAAAATGGTCCCATTTTTGGTGAGCAATTTGAATTTTTTGAAATGGACTTTTCTGTTGAGGTTTTTTGGCCCTATTTTGAAAGGGCCCCGCATTTTATAATTTAAAACCCCAAAACCCAAAGGGGGATAAAAAAAACCCAAAATGGGGGTTTTTTTTTTTGGGTTGGGGGTTTACCCCTGACACCAGTGTCAAAGTAAGCCTTTGACAAAGTGTTAAGTTTCCCTTTGACATCAGGTCGGGTATATGACATTAGTGTCATTGCGGTCTTGACACCAGTGTCAGTATGTTTTGACATAAGTGCGCGTATCCCTTTAATCTGTAAAAGGTATGCCAATTAGAGTAGTGTAGGTTTTGACACCAGTGTCAGCGTATTTTTAATCATTTTAGTTTTGCCCTGACACCATTTCAGGTATGTTTTGACACAGCACATGTGTCATGCATGTCTTGACACCATCGTTTCCGACACCAGTGTCAAATTTGCCGGACCAGGTCGGGTTAGCCTGACAAAGTGTCAGCGTTTCCCTTTTGACACCGTCATTTATGCCTGACACCGATGTCAGGTATGTTTTGACACCTTTCAGCGTATGCATTGACACCAGTATCATGTCAGTGAATGCGTCAAAACCGTCCCATATGTGGGACATCAGTTCAGCTGTCCTTGACAAAAATGTCGTTTACCTTGACACAAGGTCATTTTTTCCCCAGTGTCAGCGCATCCTTCATCATTTAAAGGGCTAGACACCAGTTTTGCCCTGCCTTGACCCCCCAGTGTCAAGTTGCCTTGAACCAGTGTCAGC